>JAOTAY010000001.1:17721935-17735521 GCA_025629805.1 Erythroxylum baracoense
TCATATGTTAATCAAGTAATATTTATACAAGTTAGTTCCATAAGTTGGTAAATTATTTGTATCAATAAATATTTTTTATAAAAATTAGTTACTTTAAATAATATATTCCTTTCAATTCTGTAGTTAAAATTAATTATTTACTTTGTAACAACCCGTGCAAAGCTCGAGGTTGAAAATATTGAAAATTGTTTTTAGATCAAAATAAATTTTTATTGAAATTAGGAATTCAACTAATTTAGGAATCAAGAGATCTAATCTAATTTAATTATCCAAAAAGTTGAAAAATATTATTTTAGATTATGAAAATTATATCAATAACTAGAATTTAATAAAATTGGTATTTTATGCATATAGTTTGATTATATTTGTACAAATTACATATCTTTTATATATTTGATAAATTGTGTGTACATATTGAATTGCATGTTTAAATGTGCAATATTTTATATTTAATTTATGTTTGATAAGATCATTTGAAAATAAATATGTCATTAAAACATTAAGTACATGTTTAGAACATAATTGTTGCCTTATATTGTTATAAGAATAAACCAAAATTCTATTTATTGTTAGACTTAATGAACAAACTCATGGTGGCTTTAACCGAATATGTTTAGTCTTATAATAATAAGTCATGTTTAACTAAATCTATGTAATTTGGAAGAGCAAACTCATGATTGTATAAATCTAGAGGCATGATTATAAATAACATATGAGATATATTTTGATAATAATTATCACATAATGAATCTAGGAGTCACATAAAATATGATTGATAAAATTATTATCTGCCTACTTTAAATTTAGTTAGTTTATTGAGCAAACTAAATATAAACTAAATTTAAATAGGATCCCAGCCTACTAGAGAAATTAGAGTAATCTTTCTATAATAATATAGAGCATTATTATTTTGAATAAAATAATGGAAGTAACTAAATATATGATTAAAGTCCTAATCTCATTTTGTTGTCATAGTATATAAACAATCACTACTTGCTTTTCTTTAGTCTATATATTATTTCTGAGAGAAATTACCTTTATTATTATGCCTGATACTAGTTTTAATGAATCAAATTTCTTAGATATATGTCAGGTTTAAAAAGAGTTCTCAAAGTTAGAAAGAAAAAAGTGTATATCAATTATGCAATCATGTTGTGATCCATGTTCAGGATTTTAGGAGACAAAGTTTTAGAGATATATAAATGTCATATAGATGACAAAATGTGATAATATTTTGAGTTGACTAATGTCTCGTAAACTTTAAAGGTTAATGGATGTCATCACTATAATAGCAAATTGCAAATAATTGTATGAAGTAGAGCTTAAAGGTGTAATATCTTGATAAATTGTTCCATTCAATTTAGCCTACTAAAAGCATAAACATGGACTACAATTGAATACATTGGCTTAGGTATAATAATAGTTTTCATTATAAGAAAAATGATTGCATGAATTATTCTTGCCTATAGATGATATGATAAAATCATATATATTTCTAGTTTACACTTTTGAATATTTGATACTGAATAGAGATTCAATATTACTATGTTCATGGCATGATAAGAAATAGAATAGTTGTTGATCTAAGTTTATATAAATAGTTTTTATGTGTTGGATCAAAGGAGAATTATGCATAACATAAGTGGTAAGAATACAAAATTAGCTAACCTAGACTATCCTTTTGTGACATGTTGGTTAAATCACCATAATAAGAACTACAAAGTTGTATACAAAGGTATGTGTATCCTTTGATTACGAATCATGTAAAGCTTATGAAACTTGTTGGGTTGAAGGATGACAAACTTTAATGAAATGATGATTACTATATTAAATTGTTAAATCGTATACATGTGATGTATAAGATGTAACAATAATTTTAATGGAGGAATACTCATATTTCATTATATGTACTAATGAATTTATATGATAGAGCCATATATACTAAATGAAATATAGATTTAAAATTTTGAAAATTATTTAAATCTGGGTAAAAATTAAACATTAAGAATATTAAAACACTTCAACGAAATTAAGGCAAGCTTTAAATTTCTCGATTATTTATAAGGAATGAGATTTTCTATTAAATACCTTCAACTAAATTCCATAATAATATGAATTTATGCTGCAATATTTATTTCTTATATAGTTACGCCTAGTATATATAATAGCTTGCCTTTGACAGTTCCAATTAAATCAATTATTAAAATTTCATATTAGATATGGAATAATAACACTTTGAAAGTTTAATGATTTTAGAATGTGATGTTCAATTGAAGCATATATTACCTAATAAGTTTAGAGTTAAATTGGACATTAGAAAGTTATGATATATCCAAAAGAATGGATCTCATCTTACAAACCACATTAAATAAAATGTTTGTTTCAATGCATACTTATAGGAGAGTGTTCTCAAGATAAGTGGTGGGAGTATGATGAAGATTGAAAAGTTCAGGTTTAATGAAAATAATTCTAATTGGAACCAGTGCCTTTTTTTATACATTCGATATATAATTGAAATATTATGGGATTTTGAAAGATTAACTTTCGTAATAAATTCAAAATTTTTATTTTAGAGATAACTATAGATTTTTCATATTTGTAAGAAGGTCAGTAGGAGTTAGTTATACTCTTAAGTGGGAGTAAGTCGATGACATTACCACTCATAGAGAACAAAAAATCATATTTTTAATTTTTGAAAATATAATAGTCAAAAAATAACTATTATTGGATATGATAATGTAACAACTTAATTTTGGACATTATATTTATAGATATAGATTAAAAGTTTTTTTAACCTAGTATGGTCCAAGTACTTAAATAATACGCTAAAGGTGTTTAGTATTTAAGATATTTGATACTTATGAAGTATTAAAAGTATCCACTATTCTATATGAATTGATAGTTAAGTTCAATTCATATGGTATTAACTTTAGTTTGACATAAGTTACTCCTAGTTAAGGTATATTTTACTTGGAACAAATTTATTTTAAGTTGAAAAGGTTCCAATGTAGTATCAATTGCTAACCAAGTTATAATATATTTTGAATTTTGGAAGAAATGATTATTTGGATCAAGAAGTTCTTTAATAAACTTGGTATAGATCCTTATATTGTTAAAACAATAATGTACTATAGTACATTAGTACCTTGTGCATGACATAACTTAAAGAATTAATGTATTCATCCAATTTGTCTTAACATGCTAGGAAATGTATTTAAAAATGTAGGTTGAATAAGTAAATAAGTGAATTTTAAGTTACATATTAGATATGTTTGAACCATCATTTGTACAGTATTATGAGGTAAGACCTAAGGTATAATCGACCAAAAGAGATGATATAATTCATATTCTTTACTTGTATTGTATGAGAATCCTTGAGGCTATATGAACCTTAAACTAAAATACACCTTTTACGTAGTTCTAATTTCACATAATTGGGTTAATGGTTACTATCTTAGAATATTGCTAGAAAATCATAAATGATTTAGGGTAACGGGATATCTAGAAAAGTGAGTTGAATTGATTTAAAAGATTGAGAAATGAGGAAGGTCATTTGAATTACATCAAGATATATTCAAAAGGGTCCATCTTCAATGCAAAAACCAGTATGAATACAAGACATTTATATAATGAGATTAAGATGATAATTGATGGAATAAATGATATAAGTTGTAACATAATAAATTCACTCGATATCTGATCCATTAGTTGGGATGTATTTATTGTTTTTTATCACTATTATTTTTTACCATTTGGTAATAATATAACGGTAAATAAAGCATTAATTTTGTAGGGAAAAATTAAGAATTCAATAAAATTTTCTATTATTATCTAGTAAATTAAATAAAAAATAATTATTTTGATGGTTGATAATTAACCTAAAACTAGACCTAAGCTTAAATTTAGGTAAAGTAAAAAATCACTAAAGATAGAACAAAGATGTAACTAAGATTTAAAAAATAGATACATATTTCATATAGAAAGTACTCCTAATAGATCTTTATATTCATGATTCAATTAATTTAGAATGGATTTACTCCAACTAGTTAATTTGTATCTTTACCAAGGAACATCTTTTTGAGGGCATTATGTTACGTGAAATTCTATGAGAGATTTCAACCTAATACAAAAAAACTCATATAGGTCTAGTTTTAGCTCTTATTCATTCTTTAATATCTAAACCATAGTCCAGTCGCAAATAGGTTCTCTAAATTCATCTACAAGTGAATTAGATCAGATCTAATCACTAGAGTAACTAAATTTGTATTAAGATTATTCAAAGATAATTTATAAATATCTCATTCATAGATTTAATTTAATCACTCCCTATAAAGACAATTACTAGGGTTCCCTTATATTTAAACATATAAAGAAATTATTCATCATGTTTAAATCAATAAATATAACAAATAAATAAAAATAATCAAAATAATAAGAGTTTTAAAATTGATCTCTATATTTTAATATGAGCTCTAAATTTTTTGGATGTTTTTTTAATCTTCTTTTCCCTTGAAAATGACTATTATATAATCATATAGGTGTTCCTCTCTCTCTTACTAGCTAACCCTATATTTAGAATGGAAGAATACACAAAACCTAAAACTTCTCAAAAACTAGCATCTTAGGACTTTAAAAAAAAGTGATTGATGTCATTTCTCTGTATTTTGCTCTAAATACTTCCATTTACATCCTATCAGTTATGGATCTTCTTGTAATATACAGGAAAATATGAGTTGAGACAGAACCATATTTAGGTAAAAATTAAGATTTATTCTTTACTTTTTTTACAAAACTCAATGAAATGTAGTATCTTCAAAATTATTTAAAATATAATGAATATTAATTAAACTAAGGTCATTTATATGTGAAACATTACAAAGCATCTAATAAAATGTTAATATATTTTATGTCATCAAATGCTCCTAAACTTAAGTGTTTCCTTGTACTTAAACAGATCAATCTCAAAAGACACCAATTTAGGTAGGTTAAATTCCATAAAATTTCAGTAATTCAATCAAAATAGTCAAATATCACGATTATTAGTTTATTATCCCATTCATTAACTACCTAGATCTTTAGATAGTTATACCAACTTGTAATTCAATTCTAACCTAACTAAACAATCTTTTGAATTTAACTCAATTCATATAATTTCACCTCATATATAAAATGGACATGAAAAGAGTTAAAAGTATAAGATAAGAAGTATTTGACAAGCTATAATGAGAACCAACTAACGCAATTTTATTTTAATTTTTCATATACTATTATGGGTGATTAACTTGGCTAAAACATTACCTCAACCTTTCCACACGAGGACAAACACCTTATCATGAACCTCTAGTTACTTAGTCAAGTCAAAATTTCAAAATTAGCAGACTAGAATTTATTAGTGCTCAAATTTATTCAATTGTTCAAGCAATTCTTAATCAATTTAGACTAATCATTCACTTAAAGTCAAAACTTAAAATATGTTAAATTCAGACACTCGAATCATCATTTAATCTAAGTATCCTTCTTAAGATTATTCAATTAAGTTTAAACTAAACTAATCATAAGTGATCATATCTATTAACCTAATACAACTAACTCATAAGACGATATCAACTCCAGTAGGTCAGCTGAATCACCTCAATCTCCTTGCCTAATTTTCTTAAAATTTCACATACCAAGCTAAATACAAATGGATTTAATGCTTATAAATACACTAAAGCTTAAGGCAATCACTCCCTCACACTTAAGTTATATCTTGTCTTTAATGTAAACATACATAAAAGAGGGAGAAAGACTAAGATATTAAGATCAAGAAAGCTTATTTGAGCCTTGTTATTGAAAATTGCTTTTTTTTGGATTGTATTCATAATATCAAAATCAAGGATTTGCATAAAAAATAAAAAAAACACATAACGCAAAAAAGACAGATAATATAAAATAAACATATATAAGTAAATTAAAATAGAAGCATTTAATAACGAAAGACCGTATTATTTAATGAACACAACGTTCATACAAGTAAAGAATTAGATTGCTTGCCAATAAATATTTTTTAGAGTATTTTAGTTGGATACTAATGTTAGGAAGGTAGAATGAAGGGCTGACAATCCTCCTTTTTCAAAATTTTATAGGTGCCACATAAAGGTCTTCTTTTAATATTTGATATTGTTCCCATCCATATCTTCCTTTGCTTACGTGGCACCCCTTCATTTTGTTTCACAATACCCTAAAAAAAATTTCATGGAGTGTTTATCACATCAAAATAAAAGTAAAGATTCCAATAAGAGAAACAACACTTTATCTCATTACATATATTAAAATTCTCTTCATTATTATTGTCTTATTTGTCCTCAACAACAACCTCCTCTCTCTCCCTCTCCACCATTTAGTTCTTTAGAATCATGCACTATGTTACTAGGTAATGAACCTTGATATATCTTAGCATCTAACTTAGCTAGATGACCAATCTGATTTTTTAAATTGTTGATTAAAGCCTCATGATCTTTAAGTCAAGCTTTAATTGTGGATGTATACTCTATCATTAATTCTTCCAAGATCAATTTCTTTTCTTGTTATTGTTGTTTATTGTAATCGAGTGAGATGACTCTCGAATTGTTTGATTATCCTACAGGGGATTCAAATTATTTTTTCACTCTAAATTGTAGATGTTATTATAGGGGTGTGCCTAAGATTACCGGTAGTACTTTTAACAATCAACTTATTTAGTTGTCCAAATAAAGTGATATCCAACTTAACAATATTCCCTACTATGCATAATTCACATTATAATGATGGTGTTAGTCTTATTGTTCCACCCAGGCTATCCATTTTCTTATTAAAGCCTCCAACTGAGCTTTCAAAGTGATGGTAGCATCCATATTGTGCGCACAAGTTGGGTTGATTGCCCTTTCCCTACTTGATTGTCACTAGTAATAGTTTCTTGCCATCTCCACAATCAATTTTAAGATAACTTTTGGATTTTTGTTAGGCAAGGCTCCTCCATTACATTAACCATATGCTATTATAGCAAAGTTCAGATTGTATGGCAAACACGTAAGTAACCTATAGTCTAAAATTACAACCACTTGGTAACCCATAATCTTCCTTATCATAATGTTAATAAGAAGAAATGTCATTTCAAAATCAGGCACATTCTCAAATTTAGAATATAATTTACCTTTACATATAATGTTGTATCAATCAAGTTTATCTTATCATTTTAGCTTAGAAAGATATCAAACTTAATGTAAAGAATGTATATAAGTTTTGTAATTATATCAATAAAGTTTATGTTATAATAATTTTGACTAATATAACAAAATCAAGTAAAATTTTAAATATAATTTACCTTTTTATATAATATTGTGTCAATTAAGTTTATCTAATAACTTTAGCTTAGAAATATATGAAACTTATTATAAAAACTATACGAGCTTGTTAAAATTGTATAGGGGCGTGGGAGAGGGTAAAATTTTAAATTTTAAATATAACTTATCTCAATATATAATATTATATCAATTAAGTTTATCTTATAATTTTAGCCTAAAAAGATATGAAACTTATTACAAGAATTGTATATGAGCTTATCAAAATGCAATGGGAGGGGTATAAAGAGATTAGCAATAGTATATTATTGATATATTTTATAACAAAAGACTTACTACACCTTAAATTACAGTAAAAATTTTTAAAAATAATAAATTAAATTCAAAATAAAATTAACCCAATATAAAGATTTCATATTGAACTTTAAAAATTTTGAATTTAACATTTAGGGGAAGGGTCGGCCCAATTTTTGGCTCCAAATCTACTCGAATCTTAAAAAGCTTGGTCCAATTCATTGTCATTAGTTACGAAGATAATAAGAAAAGAAAAAAGAGAAATACAAAAGAGAAGTGAAAGAGCATGAGGAATTGAGCCATTCCATCCATATACTTGCTATTTTGTAGGTCTATCTATTTTTTAGTTTTTATCCTCTATTTGCTCTTTCGCGGCGTAATCAGTAAGAAATATGGAGCACTTGACTAGGCCCTGCCCTGCCTTTCCTAGGCCCACTTTAATGAAAAACAAAATAGGACCCATTCTTGAATTTTATAGAGAACAACAACAATAATATCTAGTATGAATCTTATTGATATCCGGGGCTTAGGGAGATCTAGTAATATGCAGTTTTACCCTTAACTAGTAGAGAGATTTCCAACTTATAGAGAACAAAATAAAGCAAAATAGGATTCACTCTGGATCCTCATAAAGAGAAAAATGGGGCAAAATAGGGTCTAGTTCTCTCTTGATACTCATAAAGAGCAAAATGAGACAAATCATCTTAACTTTCTTTTTTTGCTTTACATATGATTTTCATTTGATTTTTTTAGTTGTTCTCCTAATCTTAATATTAATAATTAGTGCAATCTATTAAATTCTTCGATTGTTTCAAAATGAAGGATTTAAGGTACCTTCTTTAATAATAAAAATATACTTTTAAAGTTTACATATTTATATATTGTTGATTTATTAAAGTCATTTTTTTCTTTATTTAAAGCCTATAAAACATTAAGAATGACCGACTCCAAAAAGCACAGAGGGAATCGAAAACTACTTAATACAATGAAAGTTTGAGAATCTTAATCCTGTTGCTGAAGAAATAATTCAGCAATTGCAAATTTATACAAAACTACAGCTACAAATTCCCATCCCCAAAGTAGAAATTGAGTGATCATGCAAGTAAATATTCAGCTCATACCATTTGAGAGTGGAAATCGAATAGAAACATAGCTAGACTTAAGAACTGAATAATTATCATCTCCTTATGAAAAATTCATACCTACAATCCAATCAACCTTATTTAACTTCCACCCATTTTAGTCTTCAATTAAGATAACAATTCAATAGAAATTTAGCCTTAGTGATTAAAAAGGAATCAGCAAATAAAGATACCCCAAGTTTTATTTGAAGGACGAAAAAGAACAACAACAACAAATTACAAGCAAAATGAAGGAGGGAAAGAAGTATCACCAACCTTCTGCCGACGAGAAGTACACACAGTGGAAGGCGTTGGTCCCTGTTCTCTATGATTGGCTCTTATTTGTTCTTCTCTCTCCTACCAGTTTTGAAGTGGAGTGTCAAAGTTGCAAGGAGGGAGCTCAACTCTGTCTCTCTTCTGGTGCTGCCTGTATGAGGTTATGTTTTTGTAAAGCTCTGGTAACGGTAGATCTGTCACAATCTATTGCTTCATTTTTTTGTCACCTACATTTTGAGCAAGCTTTCTAACTTTTGAGTTTATCTCTAATTTTTTTCTGTATGAAAGGTTTGATATTTATGTGAATCCCTTAAAGCGTGTCTCTTTTTGACAAGATCTTTTTATGCTCCTTGATTTCACTCCCTTAGAGAATGACCAACATCTACCGTGCACTTAAGCTCTCTCCTCTAGAAGTGCTAAAGTTCACAACTTTGTAATGTAGAACATCATTTTTCATAGTTTCAGAAATTTAGATTTGTCTCCTATTTTTGCTTTCTGAGTTGTTCTTTGTTGTCCGAGACGACATCTTAAAAACACTATTTTGCTTCATTAACTTTGCTTGATTTTCTTTAATTACTTGTGTGTCAATTCCTCTCACTTTCTGAGAATCCAATCACTCATCTTTTCGTCTCTACTATTTGAGATACTGGCTTTATCATACTCTATATTTCCATTGTGTACATTCCCAGTTACTGCTACATATATGAAGTTGCATTTTCTCTTCTATTCGTCTTCTTCTTTTACTATGTATCTTTTTTAAGAATGATAGTTATGAATACCGTAACTCCACTTGAGTCCAAACTCTGGAGTGTGTACCAGAGAGGAATATCACTCAAGGTTAATTTGCAATTTTGACAGGGCTATTATTGGAATTGCTAATGTTCATTAAATTTTTTTTCTTATTTTTAGATTTTGTATATTTGTTCAGTCTCTATCTCTTTAGTTGCTAGCCATTATGTCTTATGACTTGTTTTTTCAGCTCAAGCTTTTAAGAAAATTTTTTGCATTCGAGGAGATCCTCGCCTCTGTGACCAGTTAAAAGTATAGTTTTGTCAGTTTTTCATCTGTCATCTGCCACTTGTCAAGTGTATTTTGTCAAAATTACTGGATGCCTTTCAATCACAATCATAATCAACCATTTGTCACTTATTATTATTATTATTATTATTATTATTATTATTATTATTATTATTGTATTACCCTACTTATTTGTAATATTAATGTTACTATTGTTTCTTTTTATTATTTATTTGTGTTTATGTATTTAGTTATTTTATTACATATTTTATGTTTATTTGACTTATTTACTTAGTTATTTTATTTTATTATTTTTGTTTGGCATATGTATGCACATCTATTTATAATTTTATAATATCTTCATGATATATTACATGTGTATCTATTAAAAACAATCTCCTTATTAAACAAAGGGAAAGTTGTGTATTATCATATCTTTCTAAATTTCGCCCTCGGTGGAGATTCAAATATTACGAGGAGTGAAACCAATCAAACTTGGGAATCCAAGAAACTGACTTTAGGAGACCAAGTTAACCAACGATACACAAGCACGAGGTAGAGAAGAACTTCATCACCACAATATTTACAAAGCAGGCATACTAGTAAAGATAATACAAAAATTTCCCACTTTTCAACACAATCTGTACAAAAGACAAGCGAAGACTATACCAGGAATTATGAACTTAAGATGAGAAAACATGACGAAGGTTTACTCATTTCTCGCTATCATCTCCACTTAGATCATCTTCAATCCCATGAAAACCAATCCTTTCCGATGCTTGTTTAGCCAAGCTGGCAATCTTCTCCGCATCTCTGCTAATCTTCGTTTCCAATCTCATTGCTTTCTTCATAATCTTCTTCTGCTGTTTCACGGACATAATGTTTAAATCAGATAAGAAGTCATCGTCACCTATATCGACCCAGCTTGGACTCCAGTGTTCCTTACTTTTCTTCTTTGGGGAACACCAAAAGCAGCCACTCTTCCGAGGAGGAGAAGGAGAATCCATGAGCGAGGGTGACGAACTCAAACGGCTTGAGCCACTTGAACCATGCCTTGGTCTTGACTTCGAACTAATTTTCTTCTCTGGTTTCTGTTTGCAAGAAGACTCATCCTTGGATTTCTTCTTCGATACACCTTTCCCACTTGGATTTGGCCTGAAAATTTCTTCATCCACCGAAGACATGGAAGAATTCAAGGAAGACGAAGCATACCCACTTTCTGGTTCTTTTTCTGTACCCAATTTATTACCTTCTGTGGCATGTGTAACCTTCAATGAACCAACTTTGCTATCTGGGTAATGTTTCTCAGCAGAAAAATTTAATCTTTCACGATCAGAACGATTACCCATCTCGCATTTGGAAAGAGCAATGTCATTAGTTTGGTTTCTGGGGTTTGAAACAGGGAAAGATTTCAGTTTGCGAAATCGGGTTTCCAGATCAGTAGGAAGAAGAGAATTATCAAAACCAGAGCAATTGATCTTAGAGACCTGCTCTAGAACGGAAAGCTCTTGAACTTGGGAGATGAGCTCATCCACAGCTGAGTCGTCCGTGTCTGATAGATTCCCAAAATGAGCCATCGGAGCAGCGAAATGAGAGAGAGAGAGAGAGAGAACAAAGGGACACAACAAACAGCGAAGTGGGCTGTTAGTGGGTTTTTGGAGTCTCCCTAGCTCTGACCAACGTAACGGCTAACTTGTGATTTCTCTATAGATTTCCACTTGCAGGAGTGCAGGACCCACGAAATATAAAAGAGCGGTTGTGGGACCCATTTGGCCAATATGGGTCCCATTGATTTCGTTTAGAGTCTCTTAAAATTAAAATTTTGGTTCAATTTTACCTTATTTATAATAATAACAAAATTATCAAAAGCAATGAATACAAAATAGAACCGGCTAGTTTAATTATAAAAATTTTGAATATTTTAATTTTTTGGTTCGATTTATTTTAATAATTTATCTTGTTAAAAATTGATCAATTTATTAATTAATCGGTCAATTTTCGTAAATTAGTAAATTCGTATAAACTAAAATAAATAAATAAATTTTTATTTTCAAAGTTTTTAATATGGTTCTATACTGGTCGAAAAACGAAACGAAACAAAACGGTACGATGGATATTGGTAATGACCAGTACCAAGTGTTTTCGCCTGGTACCGTCTGGTACTTGCAATATCAGACGATACCAAACCGGTACTGTGAAAGCTAAAACGTTTGAGGACTAATATGTAAAAATAAAATTTTTTTTGCTAATTACCCCTACCCCACCTCTTTTGTTTTGCTTTTGCCTTTCATTTTTTTTGTTTTTCTCTCTTTCTCACCGACTCATCCTCTCCTCTCTCAATCGCTCTCGTCGTCCTCTCCTCCACTCCCAGCGGTTTGCAGTGCTCTCCGGTGTGCTTGGCTGCTCCTCCACCTATCACCACCTCCACCTGTCGCCACCTCCAACGACCACCAAGGCACTACAGACGCATCATCCGACAAATCTAGGAATAATACCCAGATCTGGACCCGATCCATTACCGAAAACATTTGTGAATTTCTGTTTGTTAGGTATGTTTTTTTTCCAATTTCTGTTAGAATGTTTCTGTTAATTGTTTATGTTGTGAGGAATGAAATTGTGAAGGATTTCTGGTTAATTGTTTGTGTTGGAGACTTGGAGTTACGAAGGATTTCTGGTAATTGTTGTGAAGGATTTCTGGTAAATGGTAACGGACATGTGAAATTTGTTCGGTTGGTTTTAGTTTTGGTAATGAAAATATGAAAATTGTGGTTGATTTGGTTGGTATTTGGTAATGAAAATGTTAGAGTCGAATCAATGTTTGGTTCATTTGGTTCATTTGATTGGTTCATGAAACTTGAAAGTCGTATATTGCAATATATTGTGGTTAATTGTAATGGTTTGTCGGTTGGTTTGTTTTACATTGAATTTTTGAAACAAACAAATTTTGTTCACTACATTTGAAAATAAAAACAAAAAATTAAGAAGATTCATTTATGCTTTGCTAAATGACATCATATTCATAAGAAGACCCATTCATGCTATGCTAAATGACATGTAGCTGTAAGTGCAATTACATTATCAGTAGTTGAAGAAAAGATAATTTGTCTAAACATACACAAAAAGAACCTAAATTTAAAGAGTTCAAATGACATCATATTCATATAGGAAGACAACAATTAGAATTGATTACTTTAGATATATCTAAAGTTTGAGTTAATAAGTTTTAGATTAAAATAATTTTATATTATTTGTTTAAGAAGTCATAATTAATTGCAATGTTTAAAGTGTATACTAGTTTTTAAATTTCAATTTAATTCTAATAATTTTATCCAAATTTACAGTGGAATATTTTGTTATCCCTAATCTTTTTTTATTCATCTTGATTATTGTAAGAGGACAATTAGTAAAAAAAAAACTATGTGATAATGGTTTGGAAGGTTCTTTACATATCATTACAAAATTTGTTGATAAAACTACTAAATGATTAATTTCTTACAAAACTAACATCTTTATATTTTTGTTACAGATAAATGGAAGGAAGTTCAACTACTCCTGATCA
>JAOTAY010000001.1:17750209-17784730 GCA_025629805.1 Erythroxylum baracoense
AGCCGCAAATAATCCCACCCAATAGTATCATAAGCTTTATAGAGATCAATCTTAAGAGCACAACTGTTAATCGGTTTACCAGACTGGTAGTCTCCCAATAGCTCTTGCAACAGCAGAATGTTATCCCCTATGCTCCTGGACGGAAGGAAAGGCCCTTGAGCTCTACTAACCACCTCAACCAAAATTACTTTTAACCGTTCAGCTAGGATAGAAGTAATGATTTTATAGATTGTGTTGCAACACGAGATAGGGCGATAATCAATAATGCTTTCGGGTCGGTCTTTCTTAGGAATCAAACACAGGTAGGTATAATTTATCTCCTTCAATAATTTTCCTGAAGAGAAAAACTCAAGAACCGCATCAGTGAGGAGTTGACCTGTAATGCTCCAAGTGTGCTGAAAAAACCCAGCCGAAAAACCATCCAGCCCAGGAGCTTTTGAACTATGCATTCGAAACAATACATTCTTTACATGTTGGGCTGAAACTGGAGCTATCAGCATCTGCATGTGTTCGGGACTAGGAGAGAAATTCAGAACATCTTTTACACCAAAACCATGTCCTACATTAGCCGCCTTGCCCAGAAGATCAAGATTTCTGATATGCGTAGCAAGGGCCTAGTTATCACTGATCACTTCTCCCCTATCATTCGTCAACTCAGTAATAGTGTTAACATTGCGCCTTGCCAGGATAGAAGTTTGAAAAAACTTAGTATTGATATCCCCCTCTCGTAGCCAAGATTGCCTCGCCTTTTGTTGAATAATGGAATCATGTAATTTCAGCGCTTCTTGATATTTTCTTAGTCTAGCCACTTCAACCTCACGCAACCTGTCGTTAAGCGGATCTCTGTAACACTCCTGCTGAATATCATGCAACTCAGTCCATAACACTTGGAGATTACACGGCCTCTGCTTACTAAATACTTTGATGGCCCTTTTTGCCGCTTTCAATTTCTGCATGAATTGATAAGTCTTATAACCATTGACTTCAGTCCGCCAGGCACGGGATAGCATCTCCATAAAACCATCAGCCTGGAGTAAACCATTAAAAAACTGAAAAGAAGCTCCAATCCTAGGCCCACTGCATATCTGCTATATGAGAATAGAAGCATGATCAGATAATTCAGGCTCCCCAAACACCGCAGAAGCACAAGGGAAAGCATTGAGCCAATACTGATTAACTATTGCTCTATCAAGTTTCTTCCGAATGAACAAGTTTCCTTTCTGCTTATTTTCCCAAGTGAACCATCGCCCGAGACCTCTAAGATCCACCAAATCTGTATGTTGGAAGAGATGAGTGAGTTCATTGCCAGAACCACCATGGAACCTAGCACCTCCCTCCACTTCTATAGAACTATAGCAACAATTGAAATCCCCTATTATTAACCACGATTTTTGCATGTCCTGGTGTATCTCCACTAAAGTTGCCCATAAGCTGGCTCTTTGGAATGCAAAATTCGACGCATAGATTAAGGATACCTCAAACTGAAACTTCCCAATGATCTCACACAGTAAATGCATATATTGGTCCCCCATCTTGAGTACAATAACATTCAACAAATCAGCATTATACCAGCAAATGATACGACCATTATAATGATGTAAATGGTTGGAAACAAAACTCCATTTTGGCCCTAAAAAACCTAACCTCTTCCGATCAGCATTAACCTTTATTTTAGTTTCTAAAAGTCCTACCAAAAGCGGTTGATCCTGCATAACCCGTTGCTGCATCATCCTCTTTTTCAGGGGGTCATTAAGGCCCCTCGTATTCCATACGAGCAAAGACATAGAAAATTAAAAGAGACACTCTGGGGATATAAGCCCCTTAAGCTTCTTTTTCTTACCTTTCCTTCTCCCTACACTTGGTTTTTCCACCTCCTGCGTAATCTGACCATTGACCCCAGTGGTCTTAGTTGAATCGTCTCCAAGCCCAGTACTTATATTAAGCACTAAGTCAATACCCTCTAGTTGATCAGTCCTCTGGGACTCTGTAACAGAGTCGGTCTTCCGTTCACTGGAGTTAGACAACCCATCACGTAAAACAATCTCCTGTAAGCCAGAAGATTCCCCAACCTCAGCCACCTGACTGCCAAGAAGTTGACCCTCACAAATCTGCATAGTCTCAGCCTGCTTTTGAAGATCACCATCCATTGCTACCTGCCCCAAAACCATTGGCGTTCGACTTTCAATAGCTGCCCCCCCCTTAGAAGCAACATTATCAGTAGTATTGGCAATTATTTCAACCCCAGTAATTACACAATCCATAACCTGATTCATAGACTCACTCGAGGTCCCTTTATCAGTGGTAGAAGTCAGTACCTCCTGCATCATCACTCTCGGATCTAGATCCGCAGCCCACCCAGAAGGCAAAATGCGACCAGTAGCTACCCACTTCTTCCTTCCCAAACTCGGTTTCCATGGATAAGATATCGAGATCTCATCCCTCACCATCTCCCCATTATCACCAAGCCGAAGCAGCGGCAATGTTTCAGGCAAAGTAGCACTCTTCGGGACTTCAACGTAGATTTTTGCATACCCTACTCGATCCATATTAGCTGTTTGAGAATCCATACAAATGGGTTTTCCCAAGACACTAGCTACATAACTCAACCCCTCCACTGTCCAATATTCCATCTGCAAGCTATGGAACTGGACCCATAACTGAAGAACGTCAATGGAACCCCTGTCTAAGTCCATACCTGGACGCCATTGCCTCAAAAACAAAGGTTGATCCCTAACATGCCAAGGCCCTTGTTCGAGAATGTCACTGAGATTAGCACTATCAAAAAATTTAAAGAGGATCATCCCCCCCTCCATGAGCATAGCTTTCTCAAAACCTTTATGACTCCATCGAGCTTTGGCCCAGGCAGTCACGGCCGGAAACGCCATCCTTTTGGACCAAAAGAAACCCACCAGTGCCTGGGACCAGGCACGTGCACTTGCTTGTAGCAATTCCTTGGGCAGAGAAATCATCCCATCTCGGAGGATGTTGGGATAATAATGAAGCTTACCTTTATTATGGGAAGTGCCAGGTTGTCTTCGCCACACTCCACGTACGTCGCGTCGCTGCGGGTTCACTGGAGCAGCTTTGTTGGTCGCCGCAGCAGGGGGCGGTGACTTGCCCAGACCTACGCTCCAGACAATGGGGGAAACTCATCGAGTGAAGGTGGTTGGGCCTCCCGGAGTGCCGGAGAGGTACCAGAAACCATCACCGTTGGCGTCTAAAAGACGAACCACACCTCAGTGCTACGTCTTGGGAATGCGTCTTCCTCATCTTTCTCCAAATCCCTCTTTTCAGGGTGCCTTGCAGGTCTGGCATATGTTCCTCACCAATCCACTTTACATCTTCTCAGTTGATTACGAGTGAGGTTTTTCCCACACCTGTTGTGAAAGCCCCTTTGTATCCTGGAGCCATTGCAAATGATCTTGCTAGGAATTTGACCATACCGAGCTGGGATAACTTGTTAGACATCTACAACTTGACCACTGTGAAAATGGCCCCTGCAATTACTGATCTCTAGCGCTTAGAGGTACTTTTTGACCTCTCGTTTCTCTTTTTATTTTCAAGGCCTAATAGGGTGCTAGAAGAACATAACTCATCTTTAGTGGCATTAATTATGTTTTTTTAAGGCATAAAAATGAATCTGATAAGAACTATATGTAGGCATAACGAAAGCTCAAAGTAGCAAATGTGAATGCTACTTTTGTCACTGGTTTGGTTGATGCATATGGTTTTTATTTCTTCAAACCGTCTGATGTGGCTCACGGTCGTCTTTATTTTTCCATTTGATATTTGCAATCCTTCTGGACATATGCTGCTATTTCATAAGACCATACTCCGATTCTTGTTAACATGGAAATGCAAAAAGCAGATAGTTGATTCAGTGGAGTTGGGGATACATTAATGTATTAGGGATCAGATATAGGTTGATAGAATGCATAATGGTTTGATTGAATGTTGATTGCAGCATACTGGGCTCAATTCTTTTGGCTGTAAGTTTTTCCATACTTAGTTTTCTGCACAATAAAATCATTATTCTTCTTTTACCCAGAAATAAACTTGCTTTTATTTATGGAAGTGCATGAGCACTTTCAATTGTGTTTTCCGGTATAAATTTCTGCTCTATGCACAGTATTACAGAGCAGTATTTACTATTTTAGCAGGTCTTAATTTTGAATATCCTATTCCAGAATTTGTAAGCCATATTGCTCAAGTTTCATGACCCTATCAAACTTGCTCTTTTGGGGTTTAATATTTACCTTATGGTTTATGTTTCAGGTTCTTGCTGGAAGTTACTTTTCTGTGGCAGGTGCACTTGTGGGCATCTCGAAACCTGGGAGGATGAGCATGCTCAGGACGCTATTAGTAATATGGGGGCTTGTAAAGGAAGGTATCCTGGGAAAGCCAACAAATACAAATCCAGCTAAATCTGTCTACGTCTACCCAACCATGTTGATTGCGCTACTCTGCGCCTTCTCATCTGTAAAGTATAATGTGAAGAAAGTGGTGAGAGGTGCCCTTGCTCGACCCATTTCAAAGCCTTTGGAAAGCTCTTCAAAATCTAAGCTCAAATGAGTCCCAACAGGGACTCGCAACTACATTCGTGTTTCTTTCAAATGTCTTGTGTTTGAAGTAGTATTAAAAGTTGTTTCGTGTACGTCGATTGATACATATGTCATCTTTTGATAATGATGTCGATTGATACATATGTCATCTCTTGATAATGATTCTAACAATGATCATGAATATAATGAAGAGATTGAAGAAGAAATTTTGCATATGGTTCAAACTAGTGTAGCACTAACCATAGATCATTATATTAAATATTATATTAAAAAATCACGTAGAACATTCCCTCATATTAGATGGATGTTTGTAATGAAGATGCTTAATGGCCATAGAGATAGATGCCATCAACAATTTAGTATGGAGACGGATATTTTTATCAAATTATGTAAATTATTGAATGAGTCATATGGATTAAAGAAATGTACAGAAGTAACAATAAAAGAGGCATAATTTATTAGGTATTTAACTATTTACTCAACTTGAATATTTATTTTAGGATTATAATATTATTTAGTTTTTTTATATGTTTTAATATTTATTTTTGATATTAGTTTTATTTTCTACAAGAAAATGAGATATCTCTTTAAATAGTTTCCTATAAGATGGAAGTGAAATTGTGAAACGATTGTAAAGTAAATGTAAACTCATTCCATTCATGAAAGACCTAATAGTAGTTTAATTATTTCAAATCAAATGCCAAATAATCTACTGTATGAAGCTCTTTCAAAAAAACTGTTTTTTAATTGACTGCTAAACAGTCAACTGACTTTTTAAAAAAACTCTTCTCAGAAAAGCTCTACTGACAAAAGTTCTACTGAAATAACCTCATTCAAACAGGCACTCATACAAATGAGCTGGACTAATTTGTACATGTCTATTTTTAAGTATAATTATTTTTGCTAAATATAGCGTGACCATAAATTCTTAATTAAATATATATAAATATTATTTTCTACATTATGTAAATTCACATGCCAATTTAAGGAAAAAGATGCAGATTAAAATCATGTCAGGTCGTTGTGCTATTCTATATAACGTTATGTCATATTTGAAGATTCGTTACTTTTATACTCGACTATGGGTTTACTTTTATCACAAAAATTGCCGTTGAATATTAGGTAAATGTGCGTATTAAGAAAATCTATAACTTAAAAAATTATAAATTTTTTACTAATGATATTAGTAAACCAAGCTTGAACTGAAATTATGGAAAATAAAAAATATCAGAGATTGCAATTTCTGTTGTAGTTCACGTGACACCAAAAATAAAAGAAGAAAATTTATCAATATTTAAATATCATATATTTTGTATTTCATTTCTAGTGCATGCAATTAATATAAGATAAAATTTGACATTCAAATTACTTTATAAGACATCCTAAGATGTAATCTATTCTGTTGCACAGAAAATTTAAAATTACGTTGAACAATAGATAGGTATACAGACCATAAGTTTGTTTTTGATACTAGCTTCTTCGTTTCTTTTTTCTTTCTGGTAATCTATCTGATTTTTTGTTTTTACGATTAGAAGTACTTGTAAGCAAAAAAGACCAAATAGTATTAATTATAAAGAGTTTTTTATTTAATTTTAGATATATTTAAAATTCTTTATATACAATAAAAAGAAGAAAGCTCAAACGTTATCATAAAAACATATCATCATTCTAAAATTATCATAAAAACATATATATGTGTATAAACATGACATGATGATATTTGTTTATGCTTATAAGATATCTATAAATAAATTAATTTATTATGAATATTTTAATAGATATACCCTATATCTATTATATTAGAAATTTTATATTATGAAAATTATGAAATAAATATATTTAGTATATTTATTTAAAATTATGAAAAGATACTAATAGAAAATTATGAAATAAATATATGTAGTATATGATGTTATATGCCCTTAAATGAACTTAGAGCTCATCGGTATATGAAATCTTGGAAATTTTTGACATATAAGCATCTAAGTGTGTAAAACCGAGTCCATTGGATGAGTACGACTATGGTGGTTGAATTAAATGTGTTCTAATGCCTCAGAGGTGGCTAGGCATGATTTATAGACTTATTGGACACTTAGAAAGCTTAATTGAAAAAATTGTTAAAAGTGAAAGGACTTATTTGTAAGTTTTCAATTCTTGGAGGGCCAATTTGTAATTTTATAAAGTTAAGGAGCTTAATTATAATTTTCAAAAGTCTGAGGACCAAAATGCAAATAAAAGCTTTACTCATTCTTACATTTTGGGCTTAATTACAAATTTAGGAAAAGTTTGGAGGGTATTATGGTAATTTCATATAACCTAAGAGTAAAAGGGTAATTTTGCCAGATTTTGGTCAAAGAAGAGTCAAAATTCTAGACTCTTCTTATGCGTGACCGTGCACTTCATTTTTTAGACTTAAACCATCTTGTTTTAATTAAAAGAGAGAGGAAGAAATGAGAAGAGAGGAAAACGAGGGAGTTTTGACCATCCCAAAAATTCACCATTGTTTTATTTTTCAATCCAAACCAAGTGGTTCTAAGTTAATTTGGGGTAAAGGAACTCAAATATACTATTAGATTTGAGAAATTCTCAAAGGATTTGAAGATATCACTAAAGGAAGATTTAGGTGAATTTTGTCTCATCTCTCTCTACATTAAAATTTTGAGTTTGGTGTTAAGATATGTTGTTCTTCATGCTTGAATATGCATGAAACATGGTTTAGAAGAATGAAATGTGTCATGGAGATGGCTTTTTAAGCCAAAACCGAAATGCCTCCCCTTTTTGGTGAAAGTTTGTGAATTTTTGAATAACTTTTGGAATTGATGATTTAAATGAATTCTATGGTGTTAATTATACATGTATAATGCGAATTGATGATGAAGAATGAAGAAGATGCATATTGGTTAAGGTTGGGTCGAAATGATAGAGAAGAAGTAGATTTAGGTAATGAGTGGCGTAACTGATAGACGTAGCTTAAATGAAGGGAACTGGTTTGAATGGAGTAGTGGAATGTGTCATTTATGGGAAATGTTATTATATGACTTGATAAGAGCATTAATTATTATGATAAAGTCTTGAAAATGTGACTTGAAAGTCATGCACTTTAAGTGTTCGATAAATTACTTAAGTGAACTTGGCCTAGGATTTAAGGCCTTATAATGGTATGCATCGGAAAACATTTTCACGTTTACTTAGAGTGAACTTGGATCAATGCTTAGGTTGACGAGAAATGGCTTAATGTGCTTGGATAAAGATGTGCTTAATTATTCTTTGAAATGAGTAAGTATTGGATTAAAGGCATTAAATGCCTAAGGAAATGCAAAAGAAAAGCTAATGTGAATAGTAAGGAAGTAACCATATGAGGCATTTAATGGTCGAATTCTATAGATTAAAGGGAGTGGTATTGTGTTTAATACCCTTATGTGATAGTGTATAAGTATGAAATTTATGTTTAAGTGTTAATTTCATCGTATGTCTTTCTATGCATAAAGGCTCGAGAGCTGTGAATCAAGGAGCTCGTACCGATGACTGTTGAAATTAAGAGAGTGTGTACCTTCTTTTGAGGTAAGTTGGGGAAATTGTATTTCTCAAATAGAATTGGAACATCCTAAGAGGTGCTGAATGAATTGTATGTGAATTTTGAACTTAGGCAATGTAGGGTAAAATTGAACTTCAAATGGATGCTAATATGCCTATGTATTTAAGAAACAATATTGTTTTGAATAACATTTTGCACTTGGAGTGCAAAAGATGGCATTTATTGCATGAAATAATGTTCTAAAATTTACATATGCATGATCGAGCCATATTTGTCGCGTATATGTGTCCTTTTTGGCATAGAGCCATCACAATGTTTCATTTCATCGATTGGACCGTTGCCTTACTTGATTTTATACTTAAAATTTGAATATGATTTGTTTTGTGATTAGTGAGGTAACGATTAGCCAATCATATGTTGGGCACAACTGATTTAGCGACCCCCGTACCCTTATCGCTGGTACATAAGAGTTGAGTCTCTCTATCGACACCTTTCTACGGGACTTGCTGGTGATTCCACACCTAGGGTCTAGACACCGACAAGGTCATCACCTAGGGTCATGACTCTCTTGTTGACTGTAGTCCGAACTCACCACGGATGAAAGTCGAGCCAACACTGAGGATTGATGGGTGTGCGTGCTAGTTTGGTCGACTAGTGATGTCATACATGATTGTTTTGGCTTACCCTGATATTTATTTTTCTTACGAGATTTGATTCATACATATGATGTTTTTATGCTTTTGTGTATTAGAACTGGAACCTATGTTCACTGGATGAGTGAATTAATAGGCTAGGCATATATGGTTCTAACCAATATATGTTGAGTCATAGGCTAGGCCTATATGGTTCTATGTGTTGTATGTTCACCTTATGGGATATCTATACCATCTTGGTGTGTATCGAGTTCTGTTCGAGATATATGTTTTTCCTGCTTACTGAGTACATAGTGTACTTACCCCCTCTGCTTTCCAACCATGCAGGTTAGTTTAGTGAGCTTGAAGCTCTATGAGGATTGTGTTGTCTTTTGAAGTTTTCAGGTCATTACTGCGCGTGGGTAGCCTATATTTTGTAGTTTTGTTGTATAGTGGCTCATGAACTGTTTTCTTTGGGTTGGTTATGTGAATATGTTTTATAATATTATAAATTTTTTAACATTGTATAAGACCTTATGTATGATCTTTGATACTGTTGTTGGGATTGCTTTGAGTGGACTTTAAAGTCCTAAAGTTGTGGTATAATTTTTGGTGTGAATATAGAAGTGTTTAAAATTGTTTGCAGGTTTTGGAATTTTTAAAATACAGTCGTTCTGCTGCCCAATTTTTTTTTAAAAATAAAAAAATAAAAAATATATCTATAACGAGGAGAAGATGTTCAATTTGCCTTGCATAGTCAGATTAAGGACACTTTTAGTGTCCTTAGCCCGAGTATACGGCGGTTGTCATGGGCCTGATGTGGTACCGGGTCGTGACACTACTAAACTGATTAGGGATTAAAAAAAGTTCTAAGGCAAGATGGGAAGCAGCTTAAATTGGAAATTAATAAGATCAAGCAAACAACTAAGGAGCTATGAAAGTCGTTAATGCTGCGTAAGGATGAAGTTAGCCTCTGGAAGAAAAAAGTTTAGCAAAAAAAAAGACTAAGTCTTTTGTATTAAATAGTAGTTAATGTGGTCCTTATACCTTGACCAACCTTAAACTATTTCTTTTTTTTCAATTGTTAACCATTCGTTGCTCTTTTTTGGATTTTGAACTTTATTTTTGAATTTTATTTTGATTTATCATTATTTGATGTTAAGAATTTGCTCTTGTTTCCTTGTCCCTGACCTTTAAAAAATAGTAGGTACATAAGGTTTCATATACTTTTCATTTATAAAACGCCTGTTAATTTCTCCTTATAAATTAGATTACTAATAGCATTATCGTTTAAAACTCTATAAATTCATAATAGTGCTTTCTTATTTGGAGAAAACTTCCCCCATTCTTTATATTTTGCTCTAGACAGTAGGATTTACATTGACACTAGATCCCCTTCTTGGAATTCTTGTCCATAAATTCTTTTATTGAAGATTTTACTACCTTCTCCTTTTAAACAATCATTTTGTTCAATGACTAAAGTCACACTTCATCTAAGCCCTCTAGTTCCATCAACATTGCTTCTAAATACTTAGATATTTTTAAAGAGTTTTGCTTAACCATTCTTAGGGATGGGATTACTGCTTTTGATCGATTTATTTCTTAAGCTTATGAGAATTTATAAAATTTAAACTGCAAGTGCGCAATGTATCTATAGTTAGCACAGGCAAGTATGAGTCGATCCCATGACGACTGTAAGTACTAATATTAATTATCTAACCATCGAACCATATTGTAGATTTAATTAAAAATTAAACTAAATAATATTGAAACAATATTGAACTCAGACAAATGAAAATACTATGAAAATTTAATATCAAACAAATAATACCTAGGTGATGAATTCCACTAAGAATTATTAATTATTAACTCTTTATCATGAAATTAAATTATTAATTATTGGGCTATGAAAATTCCTATCTTAGGTTAATATATTTCTCAAGACTATTAATAACTAATCTCTCAATTGATTAACTGAAATCTCTTTTTAGTTAAAACCCTTAAGAATGCATTATTGATTTGTGAATTTTAATATTAGGTTTGACCCTAATCCAGAGGATTTATGTCGACCTATCCCTAGGTCTATTTGTAACTCGTTCCAATTATGGTAGATCTATTCACATAAAAGGATTTCTCAATTTCAATCATATGAAATCAAATCATAAACTGATATTTTAGATATATTAGAACAAGAATATAACACATAATTGAATCTCAATAAATTATTCAATAAAATTGCACTAAATAAAAGATCAAATCATATTGTCATCATAACTTAGGGTTCATCACACCTAGGCACTAAACAAATTAGTTTTTAATTATACAGAACAAAACCAATAACAAATATTCAAAAGAACAAATAGCAATGAAAGAAATCATATTCTAAATCTCCCTTTTTTCCCCGAATGAATCTTCTTGCAATTTGGATTGAATAATGCTTGCGACATAATCTTTGAGTTTTCCTCTTCCCCTATTCATAATTGTCACTTCTCTATATTTCTTCAGACTAAACATTCTCTAAAACTAGCCTCCTATCTATTTTCCTCCGATCACATCTTTCTATAGTAAAAACTAGGTTTTGAGATAAACACGATCTAGAAGGTGGCTGTATATCTCTAAAAATACCTGAATTTGCGATTTTACTCAAGCACAGAGATTTACATAGGCAATATACACGGTTGTATATATCAATATACATGAGCGTGTAACTTCACACAACTAGAAATAATATTGTAACGCACCATCTTCACGGGGCAGATGCCCAAACATCCTTAGGACATTCGAGAACATACCTTATGAAAGCGACATGTTAGAGCAATCACATTCACTTATATAACATTATACATAATACAAATATTCAAAAGATTAAACTTCCCATTTCATTTATAAAACATAATTTATAATGTAGCATTTCACTACAAAATTCGTATATATAGTATCACAAACATATAAGAGTTTACTACTCTTTTATAACATTCTACATGAAATGAGGAACTATACAAAAATACTTTAGTTCTATTGATTTTGAACTTTGCTAGTTTGCCTTGGGAGCTATGTCCCCCTTGTACCTGAAAATCAGGATTTGCAATTTTAATGAGTTTTGCGAACTCAGTAAGTGAACCATCATCGATGTGCTCACTCATATCAAATCACAAAGACAATTTACATTCTAAATTCACAGACAAATCATATCATCACATATTGAACATCACTTCACATATCATCATATTTCATCAAAAACAATTGTGTACACTATTTCATATTTCTAATTAAGAACATTTCAAAATAATTCATTTCAAACCTTCATATAATACATATCAATTTGTATATATGATGCACGTGTGACTCCACTTTCATTGTTACTTTGTTATGACCGAGTGCCTTTTTAACAGTCCCGTATCTATTGTGGATACTAGGCTCATTAATAACTGTCCCGTATCTATTATGGATACCGGTCTCAGTTTAATACTGAGCCTGTGACTCTTTATACACATTTATGAGCTTTAAGCTCTTTTTCACTGGCCACTCCAGTCACAACTTCCTTTATCTTGTCATAAATTTCAATGTAATGAGATGCATCATTTCTCATTAGATGCAATCAATCACTTTCACTCATCACGTACAGTCACTTTCACATATTCGTCGGATCTAAGTCTGACATTCAACATTTTTGGTGAGTACACTTATTTTTCCCAATTCACATTCAATTATGATTCAAATGCAATCTCAATTATCAAACTCCTTGGACCATCAATGTCCGGAATTATCACATTCACATAAATCTCATTTCAATAATTGAAATTTAAGCAAATACAATCAATTCAGTGAGAAACATCTAGGTTGACTCACAGTAAGCTCTAAATAGTTATTGCCTCGACGAACTAGCAATGTCTGGATGCTGGTGTTCAACTTGTGCGTTAAATCATGCAACACACATTTATATACAGTACTAAATTGCTCAATCACATAAATATTTAATCATACACAGACAGACAGACAGACAGACACACACACACACGCACACACACGCATACACACATAATGTGTGTGTCATGTGCAATGTATGCTCAATGACATTCCTAGGTATATATCCTTAATCACAAGTCTTGATTATTCAAACATTATAACTTGTATATGTCTTACTTGCATTTAGGTTTACACCTCAAAGAAACTGGATTATTCTAACATCATCAATTATACATTCATCATTCACATATTCTCCATTCCTTTTTCTAGCATTATAGTCACACAATATTAAATTTCTTATTCATTTATACCTAATACACCTTACTCACTTTCTTTGGATCACATTTACTTTCCTAAGAACACCTTCATTCATATAGTACTCATAAATTTCCAGATTTAGTTACATTAATATCATCAATCCATTCTTATGTTATAACCTCAATTATCAACCTAAGCATATCAAGCTCTTTAACCAATTAATCAAGAAACAATTTAGGTTTATTCCAAGCCTTAGTCAAGTCCAAATACACCAATTTAGAGTGATTTTTTCTCAGTTGGTTCAACATGTATGCAAAAACAGAAATTATAAATCCAGAACTAGGCTCACGATCATGGGGAACCTTGCCACAATCGTGACAGAAGGCAAGTAAACAGGTGACAATCGTGCACTAAGGGCCACGATCGTGCACAAACTTTCTTCCTCAATTCTCCACAAATTTCACATACTTATAGACATCACTACTACTTGAATTTTTCTAGAATTTGTCCTATAAAGCTACTTCAATTTATGCCAGTCTAGCTTCCATACTGGTTATATTAAATCCCACAAAATCTACTCATTTGCTTTATTACCATTCACTTTATTCCATCATACATGTAGTCCTAACTTTTCCAGATTTGAAAATACTTCATTCTCACCTCAATTCCATCTCAAAAACATCCATAACACAACTCATAACCTATTTTTTATCATTTATACCAAAACAGAACATAAAATGCACCCATACATTCATTAACGTACAACATACTTTCAACTCCATTAATACCTTCGATCTATCTCTAAACTATAATCATAAATGTTCCATTTAATCAAGCTATGAAAAACAAGATCTTACCTACTTGTTTAGCTCCCACGCTCTTCAAATCATCTCATAACCCTAGCTTTCCATGCTTACATGATCATCAACTTTTAAGGTGAAATAGGCTAGGTTTTTAGTAAAAGGATGAGATAACAAAGATCTTAGAGTGGCTAGTGTTGAATATTAACAAAACTCACGTTGTGAGTGTGGGTTGTGAAGATCGTGAATGGAGAGAAGAAGAAGAAGGTGAGAGCATGTATAAAAAAGTAGGAAGAGATGGTGTTTCAAATGAGAGTGTCTTAGGTTTAATGCTTGGTGAGTAATACTTGGTAAGTGTCATGACAAACACGCCATGACATTTACCACATAAAGAATTATGCTAATGTCTTCTAATTATGGTACCCAATATCATTTAATTACTAGTCCATTTTTCTCTCAATTTTCATGCCACTTGTCACCCAATTTTCTATTCCACTTGTTAATAAATCCTAATGCCACTTGTCACTCATTTCTATTATCATGTGTCACTTATTTTTGTTGTCATTTATCAATTTGTCTTGCCAGTTGGCATTTTTTCTAGTCCAAAAATACACATAAATTCATAAATCTCCCAATTTTAACAAATAAATTCTAAATTAATAATTGAAACCATTAGAACAAAATTCAAGACATAAAAATTCACAATTCACATTATGATCATTTTAAATCTTTCATACCCAGAACATGTCAATTTAGTGCATATAGTCTTTGAAATGTGTACAAAATCAAAATTTATGTGTGTATGCTAATGATATGCATGTGAATGCAATGCACCTCCTAATTTCTCAATGCTATTTCTCATGTATAAATGTCTAGGGTCCTAAACCTTAGTATGAAAAAATGAGTTATTACAAATATTCTTTAAATCTCCCCACGTTTACAAAGACTTACACAGTCACTATACATGGTCATGTAGGTCCTCACTTGCTTTAAATTTTCGTTTTATGCCACAATTTCATTTGAATTCTTCTCCTTTTCGTTCAAGAAGACAATTATCACCTACAAAACACTTAAAGGGAATTAAGTACCCAAAATACTATCAAACTATTAAATAACAAGCAAAACACATTAAATATGAGTATATAAATATTGTCAAATAATCATTAACATCCTCACACTTAAGCTTTTGCTTGTACTGAAGCAAATCATAATCTAAATCATTAATTTTACAAACATTCATCCCTTATTAACCTTAACTTGTCCAACCACACTCTAAATTATCATATTATATCAATCAAATTAACATAAAATGGGATTCCAATCAACTAAGAACTAACCTTCATAAGTCAATATCAATAATAATCACATTGATAATCTTTTTCAAATCAAAAGCATAAATTTTCACATTCTCACTAAGAATTCATGCACTGCACTTGACATGTTTAGGTTGAAAAGTGTAAAAACTCTCAAATCAATACATGGCAGAATTCTTAACCGTGAGCTTGCAATGTTATCATATCTCCTCCACTTATAAGTAAACCAAAAAAAAAATCAAAAGGTCTTTTTATAATGTTTTAATGGGGATTAGATAAGGTATAATAAGGATAATGACAAGGACGATAATATTGAAGAGAATTTACAAGAACAAAATTATAAGAAACTTATTTCTTCACACTGTAGGTCCTTCATACCATAAGTCCATTAGTACCACAACTTAAACACTTCTCTTTTTTTGTTATTATGCTCGTAACAATTTTTTTCAAGCATTCATCATATAGTAATAGTTAGAAAAACATTGCACCTCTTCTAATTTCAAGTTTCAAGCAATCAAGTAAATGTAAATAACCTTTAAGTTCAAAATAATAAAAAGGCTTTAGGGAAATTAAGGTAAGGCTAATAATGTGGCTATCATCAATGAAAAAGGCTAAGTCTCAAAATTGGTTATTTCTTGTAATAGCCTAGACCACTCGCCACAGATATTGTCCACTTTAGGTTGCCCATCGGGCCAAGGCCCTCATAGTTTTGCTCTTCCCGCATCCAGGAAAATGTGTCTATATGGAAGAGACATCCGTACCCTTATAAGGCATACTTTATTCTCCTCTCTAACTGATGTGGGATCTCACAATCCACCCTCTTTAAGGCCCAGCATGCTCGCTGACAGAACGGGATGGGAACCAGCTCTGATAACATTTGTACCAGTCCAGACCACCTGCCCACAAATATTGTTCGCTTTGGGTTGCCCATCGAGCTAAGGCCCTTACGATTTTGCTCTTCCCGTATTTAGGAAAACGTGTTTGTGGGAAGAGGTATCTATACTCTTATAAGGCGTACTTTGTTCTCCTCTCCAACCAATGTAAGAACTCACATTCCTAAGGGATAAAATATGATGGTAATTTAAGAAAATAGACTAAAAAATGTTGAATCTAAATGCGTTTATCATTTCGTTGCTTCTAATTTCACAAATGTTGTCTCAATATATATGATAAAAGCAAGTTCTAGAATTATCTAACTAAGCATAAGGACAAACTAAAAGAATAAAAGAGCTTTAAAAAAATATTGTATTTGCTCTTAGGCTCAAAAGCTCACAAAAAGTTCTTATGTGTGTAAATAATATACACATAAAGTATTTAGAACATCTTTTAACTAATTCGGGATATAATTTGATAAAAATTAATAATAAAGATTATAATAAGCATAAGAAATCCCTTCCTCACACTTAAAATTATACATTTTCCTCAATTTATACAATATAAGCATAGATAAATAAAATACCAATATCAACACAAAAAGTAAGAAATGGTTTAAATTAGTACTGCCTTGAAGGATGAGAATTACAGATTTTGATTTGGATGAGGGATCCATCCAATATTAAATAGAATCATCCTTGCAAAATATAAATAGAAAGGGATAAAAATAAATAATGAAAATAACTAAGAAATATGGAAATAAAATAAAAATAAAATATAACCTAATTCTTGGGTTGCCTCCTATGTAGCACTTGGTTAATGTCTTTAGCTTGATGTACCTTTCATGCTCAAGGTGGCTTATAAAAAATAGGTTTTGGTCATCTTACCATTGTTTTTATAAGTTCCAAGTAAGCTACCTGTTGTTGCTTATTACCGCATTTTCCCTCTAGTTTACTTCCTTGAACTTACAAAGGTTCTAGTAGACCTTTAAAGGTAGAGTTCTTCAAAATATCTAATAAAGAATCATTACATGACTCACTAGATACATTATCATCAATAAGCTCAAGGTCAGGATTCATGATACTAGACATTTTAAATTTGACCTCTTCATGCCCTACCCTTAATATTAATTTGTGTTTTTTAACATTGATAATTGACTTCCAATTAAGGACTAGAGGTAGCTCTACATTTTCCTCTATGTCAAAATTCATAAAATCTACTTGGAAGATAAACTTGTCAACATTAATAAAAATATCCTCTATAATGCCTCTAGGATGTTTTACCAATATATCTGCTAACTATACACTTATCTTAGTAGGTTTTAGTTCACCTAATCCCAGTTTCTTAAATAATGAATAAGGCATCATCTTAATTGCGGCTCCTAGTTCGACTAAAACCTTATCTATTTTTAAACTATCAATTTTACAAGGGATAGTAAAACTCCCTATATTAGTAAGCTTTTCTAGTAGTTTGTTTCTTAGAATTTATGAGCACCTTTTGCTTAGCGTTCCAATCGATATCTCCTCCAACTTTTCCTTGTTTAATAATAGCTCCTTTAAAATTTTCAAGTGTTGTAGTATCTGCACAAGAGCTTCAATAAGAAGTAAGTTAGTCTGGAGTTGCTTAAACATTTCAAAGAACTTAACAAACTATGCATCCGTTCTATCTTTATTGACTTCTCTAAAGTGACCTTCACCTTCAGCTTTTATCTAACTCTTGGTATTCTCCTTTTTGGTTTGGGGTTCCTTTAATTTTGGTAGCTCTGTTCCACTCCTAATGATGATTTCCATTACATGTTCTTTAGTATTTGCTTTAGTAGTACTAGGCAAACTCCCCTATGGTCTTTCAGATACTAATTTCATGTTTTGATTGATCTAAACCTTTAAGTAACATATAGAAGCTTCTATTCGTTGATTTCTTGCATTAGAATCTTGAACAATTTTTATCATCATCTCTTCTAGAGTAGGCTTCTTGGCTTGAGGTGGTTGTTGTTGAAATCCCAAAAGAGGTTATTCCTTACTTGCCCTTGATTTCCTTAAGAGAAATTGGGGTGATTTCTCCATCCCAGATTGTATGTATTGCTATATAGATTGTTTTAGAGTACAGGAGCATTACCCATATAATCCATATTTTCGAGCTGTAATGTTTGAAAATTTTGATCTAATTGTTCTAGCCTACACATCTTACACTACATAACTTGTCATTGTTGATTCATTGTTTGTTTATCAATTTGTTTTCTTAGAGATTCCACCTAATTCGCTAACTGTGCCACTGCATCCACTTCATATACTCCTATTGGCTTATTAAGTCTTACTCTAGAAGAGCACCATTGACAATTGTACATCGCCATATCTTCAATAAGGTCATGTGATGCTTCTGGCATCTTATTAGTTAAAGTGCCCCCAGCCGTTGCATCTATTTACTAACTAGTATTATGATTTAGCCCACTATAAAAGGTTTGGATTTGCATCTAAAGCGGTAGACCATTATGTGGGCATTTTCTCAATATCTTCTTAAATTGCTCCCACGTGATATATAGTACTTTTGCATTAGCTTGGGAGTAGGAGGAGATATTTTATAGCTTGCCTAGGATAGAGTTGGTGATTAGGAGGCGAGTTTCCTCAACTTTATAGTCTTCACTAGTGGGAAGCACTTTAATAAAAATTTCGCTGCTACTTAATCCCATATAGATAGTCATGATCTTTGTAGAGATTTCAACCATTGCTTCACTTTTCTCCTTAATAAAAATGAGAATAGCCCCGTTAATCTTAAAGGTATCACAAATATCCAGAAAATTTGAGATATATGTGTTCGGATCCTCATCCCATAGTCCATTAAATTAGATAGACTGTCACACCATCTAAATAATATGTGGTTTGATCTTAAAGTTATTCATTCACATTCGAACTGACAATGCTAGACTCTGCTCCTATCAAGTCCGGTCGAGCATAATTGAATATAGTTCTTGGTTAGTTTGCCATGGCTTGTGATTCTTCAGTATCAATTTGACCTCTTAAGTCCTTTGTTTTTTTATTTAGCTCAAACTCTCTCAGTTGTGTTCTACAGAGATTTTTATGAGTTGTTCTTTCAATTTTTGGATCTTCGTTCACTAAGCTTGTTGGATCACTTCAGGTTATAAATTCATTAAAGATTCAATATCCATGAGAATAAGAAAATCAAAGATTCAATAAAATAAAATAAAATAAACTAGAAATAGAAATAGAAATAAAATAAAATAAAATAAATGGTTAGATTAATAAAAGCTAGCTTTCCTAATTTACTAATCCTGACAACAGTGCCAAAAACTTGATTGGTTTGTTTCTTAAGCTTATAAAAATTTATAAATTTTAAACCATAAGTGCAAGGTATAGTTGTAGCTGGCATAGGCAAGTACTGGTTGATCCTACAAAGATTGTATGTACTACTATTAACCCTTTTTCTATTATTTATCTATGAAATTAGATTTTGAATTTAATTAAAAATTAAAAAACAAAAATATACTAAGATTGAATCAATAATCAACTCAAACAAAGGAAAATACTATGAATAATTGATATCAAACAAATAGTACCAAGGTGATGAATCTCCATAAGATTCTTAAATATTAACCCTTTATCATGCAATTAAATTATTGATTATTGGATGGTAGAAATTCCTATCCTATGTTAATATTTTTCTTAAGACTATTAACAACTAATCCCTCAGTTGATTAACTAAAATCTCTTTTTAGTTAAAACCCCTAAGGTTGCATTATTGATTCATAAATTTCACTTTATTAGTTTTGACTCTAATTCAGAGGATTTATATCGACTTATCTCTAGGTTTTTATGCAACTCCTTCCAATTATGGTAGATCTATTCACACAAAAGTATTTATCATTCTTAATTATATAAAATCAAATTATAGACTAATATTTTGGATATATTTGAACAAGAATATAACGCATAATTGAATCTTAGTAAATCAATCAATAAAACTTTATTAAATAAAAGATCAATTCATATTGTCATCATAACTTAGGGTTCATAAAAACTAAACAAATTAGTTCCTACTCACAGAAAACAAAAACAAAAACAAAAATTCAAAAGAACAAATAGATCTTCCTGCAATTTGTATTGAATAATGCTATCTATCAGATCTTGTGACATAATCTTTGTATTTTCCACATCCTTTACTCAAAATTGTCACTTCTCTAGGTTTCTTACGACTTAAAAATGCTTAAAACTCGCCTTTTCTCAATTTTCCTCCAATCACGTCCTTTTATAGTAAAAACTAGGGTTTCTGGGATATATACGGTCAATATACACATTTATGTACGTGACCATTGATCTCCAAAAACACCTAAATTTGTGACTTTACATAACCATATAGACTTACACAGGCAACATACATGGCCGTGTAAATCAACATACACAGGCTTGTAACTTTACATAACCAAAAACAATATTTTTCAAATCTTCACACATTTACAGAAGCTTACATAGTCACTGTACATGGTCATGTAAGTCCTCACTTGCTTTAAATCTTCATTTTATGCCACAATTTCATCTAAATTCTTCTCCTTTTGATTTAAGAATGTAATTATTACTTACAAGTACACTTGAAGCAAAATTAAGTACCAAAAAATACTATAAACTATTAAATAACAAGGAAAATGCATTAAATATGTGTATATAAATATAGTCAAATAATCATTTATCAGCTTCCACAGGAAGAACGACTTTATGACCACAGGTTAAAATGAACAGGCTAACTTATATAGTAGTGCATTTAGAAGTATAATATGCCCATAAGTTCTCCAACAGAATTCTATGCCATTTTCTAGATTTTCCTCTAATATTTTTTCCAGGACTTCATTGACTACTTTCCAGGATTTTAACCTCTTATCTGTCTAACATACTCTATGATTCATATTCAAAATATTAACATAGAGGAAACATACTATAGAATGTTATCATATAATAAATAATATTAACATATATTTTTGTATTCAGACATGACAATACAATGAATGAACATACATTTAGATATGTTTACCAATAAAATATTAGTATTTATATATTCCTATTGACTTCGCATTCCCAATATATGTATCTCTTGAAATTGATTTTTTCACTTGGTCTGCTAGCATTTATATATACTTCATGTATACTTTATCTTATTCAACTATATCTTTCATGTAATTATATTTAGTATCTATATGCTTGGTTCTACAATGAGATTTAGAATATTTTATATAAGTGATTATTTCTTGATTATCACAGTCGATTACCACAATTTAGTTTCTTTTTTATTGACTCCTAAATGAATAAATAAATGTTTAGACAAATATTTTATTGCGCTGTCACTAAAAATACTATAAATCTAGTTTCCATTGTGTTTAAAGTAACACATGATTATTTCTTAATTTTATGTGAAATTGTACCATTGTTAACTAAAAATATATACAGAGGTAAATTTTTTGTGATCTAAATCTCTTCCCTAATCTACATTCATATAACCCTGTATATATAGGTAATAGTCTAGACAATACAATGCATAATCAATATTACCTTTTAATATCTCACTATTCTCTTTATTTCTTTTGTGTTGGTCCTAGATTTGACTTATATCTTCTCACCAATCTAACAACATAATAAATAATTGGTCTTGTACACATTATTTCATAATAAGAACTCTAACTGCATTAGTTTATTACTTTTCTTGTGGTGTTGTTGGAAAAAAAATTTGACTGAGACCTTCACCTTTAACAATAAGATTATTACTTGGCTTATAATCTTGTAAGTGAAATTGTTCAAATTTTTTTAATTTATATGTCTTGTGAAAGAGACAATGATCTTTTTGAACAATCTTTTGAAATCTTTACTTTAAGAATATGTGTAGTTTCAACTATATCTTTCTTTTTAAATTTTAATGACAACCAAGTTTTCATTTTCTTGATAAAATTGCAATCATTTCAAGCCATCACAATATCATTTATATATAAAGATAAAATCATCAACCTATCTTTGAATCTTTTAACGTATACACAACAGTTTTGATTAATCATGTGGAAATCATAATAAATAATTACATTATAAAAAAGAATGTACCACTACCTTGAAAACTACTTAAAGCTATAAATTAATTTTAATAATTGAATCTTTATGTTTTTTATCTATCTTAACGAAACCTATGTGTTTTTCTATATATATTTATTCTTTTAGTTCTCTATAAAAAAAGATTAGTCTTTATATCTATTTGATGTAATTCAAAATCCAAAATGGCTATTATAGTTAGGATTAATCGAATTGAAGCAGATCTTGGAACTGTTTAAAATGTCTCTTCATAATCAATTCTCTCTTATGTGTATATCTTTTAGCCACAAGTCACGTCTTATAGCTCTCAATGTTGCCATAAGTCTTCCTCTTTATTTTAAGAACTCATTTGTTTTCAATATCCTTTCTCTTATTCGGGATATTAGTTAAGTTCTATACTTGATTCTTCATTTCTTTCATAAATTCTTATATAGTAATACAATTAAGAGCCTCATTTATATTCCTTAGATCACCCTCTTCTTGTGAAACAATGATAAATGTTAATAGACTATATTTCTAATCTCATATTTAATGCATTTTGGTTATTTATTTGGAAATTTCTTACTATTTTGGTACTTACTTTGTTTCTATTTTGTTTTTATGTCTTATTTTCCTTTATAGATAAAAATGATAAGAACTAGGGAAAAATCAAAATAGAAAATGGAAAAATTAAAGCTATTTTAGTAGTTGCCTATGTAAGTCTACACAACCATGTTGGTGACCATGTAAGTTTGCACAGTCATATGGGTGACCATGTAGCGCTCTAGAACTGTGTTACTTTACAATTTTAAATATTGAAACAAGATTGAGGTACATGGTCATCCACACGATGACCGTGTCCTCTCTAGAAACTGCAAATTTGAGCTATAAATGAATTAAAAAAGAAAATGAGAGGAAGTAAAAGAGGTCCATAGGAGGCTTAAGAAAGCTCAAGAAAAGACATATTGACTAACTAAAACAATAGAGAGAACGAAGAACAAGCAAAGAAACATATATGGGGTGGATGTTCTTCATTCTAAAGTGGATTTCATGAAAATTAAAAAGGATCCCATTGTAGTTCTTTCAATTTTTTATTTTTCCTTTAGTCTTAATGTCATAATTATGAGCTAAACTCTTGTTGGTACTTGGATTAAATGAACCTTATGATAGACCTCGTAGTTTCACTGAGATTTTGATTATGTGTTCTTAATTATTGCTAGCATTTTCATGTATAATTTCTTATAATTGAGACTGAGAAATTATTTTATATGATATCTACCATAATTGAAAGGATTTGAATACAAACTTAGAGATAATTCAACATAAATCCTCTATATTAGTGTCAAACCTAATAGTAAAATTCATTAATTGATTAATGTAATCTTAGGGTTTTAACTAGAAAGAGATTTTGGTTAATCTGTAATATCCAAGTTCAATGATTGTACTGTGTAATGTGTTGTACATACATTTTATAGAGTATGCTCTATTATGGTGTACTAGAGTAATTTAAGCATTTAAATGTATTATTGAGGTTATAACGGAGATCACGGATAGACCAAAGACAGTTCTGAACTTGAACAAAAATTTCTCAAAAATTTTCCAAAAACTTCATAAAGCTACAAAATGAGTCCGAACGAGTTTTAAAAGCCCCAAAATGTGCTTTGGAGATTTAATTTATACTTTTGAATGAAATCCGGATGATTTCGGTGACATTTAGTGATTTCATATTCAATCTGAAAATTCTTCCGGGCAATCGAAAAGTTACCGAATAATTTCAAAATATGATAAAAAGCTCCAGACTTAGGATTGGAGTCCATAGGAACTGAAAAGGATCAAAACATAAGTTGTTTGAATAGGATTCGAGTAATCCAAAATTATTAGACTAAAATGCCGTTTATGGAAAATAATGGGTATTGATGATTTTAAACTCATTCAAAATTTTTAAAAGCATCCAATATTGACCCTGATTAGAGAATTTCATGGTCAATTTGAAAATAAGACGGATGTGGGATGTTTTCAGAATTTAATTCGATTAATTGGTCAATTAAATGCATTAAAGGGAAATTTGGTCTTTTGTACTAATTAAGGGCAATTTAGTCTTTTTACATGATATTAGTGGATTGATGAGTCATTAGAGATGACCAATGTGATGATGACATGTGTTTGATGAGTCATTAGTGATGACAAATAGGAAGGTGACATTTGTAATCCATTAAATGAGTATAAAAAACAAAACTTAAGACTTTTTGCTTCATTCTTTCAACATAAACATAAGAGTGATGAGAGAGTAAAGTGAGAGAAAAAAAACATAAAGGGAAAAGAAGAGAAGCCAAGGGTGAACATTGGTCAAGGAGAGAGGAAGAAAAGTGTAGTCATTTTTTATGGAATTTGATGGTGATTTGGAGAAATCTTGAAGTATTCATCAAACATTCAAAAGATTGGAGGAAAAAGTGGTAAGTTTCCTATCTTAAATTTCTAATTTTTATGGGTTTTCTTGAGTGATATAGATTTATTTAAGATCAATTTTGTCTTGGTATTACTTTGATGTTTCTTTGTATAGAATTAGTTGCATATGACCAGAGAGGAATGTGTAATGGGATTTTGCCTTAGGTTAACTAGAACCAGTCCCAATGTTTTGACCATAACTCGGCCTATAGACCTCCAAAGTGAGTGATTCAAATTGGGGCTGAAACCTAAGACATTTTAATAAAATTTCTAGAAGAAACCTAGACCTAATATGGGATTAATATATTGAAATTTGAGATTTAAAATGGTAACCTGATACTGCCCTTGTGTTGAAATAACTAGTGATATGTGGTACATTTTTCATGATTTATAAGTTGAAATGGCATGATTCTTGATGATATAAAAACTAGAGACATAGGGGAATAAATTTCTAGAAGACCTCAAAACCTAATTTGAACGTTTACTATGTGAAAATTAAGGAACAAATGGAGCTATGGATTCTGGAAATGGGTCATAACCATGACTCATCATACATGACTGTGATATGGTGAATTAAATTGGCTGAGATTGTGTTTTGAAGGAATTGGTAAGTTAGAATGGATAAAATATGGCATTTAGGTGACTTTTGAAGTTAGATTTGGAAACGGTGACCAATAGGTTAGCTTATGGAAGTAAGCAGAAATATGATTAGCATGCGTGATACACGATTAGATACAAATCTCGAATTCGATTAAACCAAATATATAATTTTAATGCTTATTTCTTAATTTGGAAATAAATGCCTAAGAGAAATGCATTTTATGTAGGTAAAGGAGAGTCACCGAACGCGTGAGTATGTTTGGCGATAAGTGTGCAAAATTGTGAGTGTATTTTAACTATTTTATATGACTTAATTCTTTGTAAAAGAATTGATAACATGTAAGTGCATTTTAATTGTTTTATATGACTAAATTCTTTGCAAAAGAATTATTGACATGTAAGTGTTCTTTAAATTGAGTTTATACAAATGGTTTTCATTTGATCATGAAATGAATATTTATGCTGAGTTTTATACAAATGATATTTTACAAGTGAATATTGCTAGCATAACTATACACTTTGGCAATATATGAGTTTTAATTTGAAAGTTATAATATTAGGTCTTTGTTTTGATTGGATAGTTTTTAGGATTCTTATTATTAGTTTAGTTTTTTAGTTTTAACTTGATGGCCCTAACTTTGTTACTTTATATTTAATGTAGTTCCAAATGTTAAGAATGCAATATCAACCCTTGTTTTAAAGTAGAAAAGATTTTACCAATAGTGATGGATGCTGTTGACATGGATAAGATTGGAAATCCTTTTCTATTAGAGGAGTACTAGTTATCCTCACCCCTCTTTTATTATTCATATTTTTCATTATTCTTGTATATTTTATACATTGAGGACAATGTATAACTTAAATGTGGGGGAAGGACTTACTAGTCAAGCTTGTCAATTTTTTTTATAATTAGCTTAATAATGAATAATTTGAGAAATTTTTTTATAGAGGATGTTAATTAAGATGATTTATTATAAGCTTGGTTGTGACTGTAATTTAATTTGTTTAGGTAAATAGTTATGAGTTTTGATGATTATGTTGATTTCAATTTAGTTTATTAATTTTGATAATGGATACTTAATTTGCATTATAATACTGTATATGTGTTGAGTTACATTTGAAATATTTTTGAGCATTTTTATTTCCCTATATATAGAAAAAGAAAAGAAAAAATGGTAGTATGTGAATAAATGAGAATAAATAATTTCACTATGTTGGCTTTGTACTAATAAAGAGTTTAAACTTAAAGAATGGTGCTAGTATCCATTTGAGATAGTGACATAGTAGAGTAATCGGGGTATTCATGACAACGTGTTTATTCTCGCATCAAAAGACTAAGTGACTTTTCAAACAAGCTTATAAATGCTCTTAAAATGTTTAAATTTAGTGTTTTATTTTTAATAAGGGTATGAAAGTGTTTAAAGGCTTTAGCATTTTTCCTACATATGTTCATTTTATATGTTAAGTGGAATGGTGTGAATTGAGTGAATTTGAAGAACTATGAATTGAATTGGATTGATTTATAATTTGATGCAAGTAACTAAATGCTTAACATCTCAATGATCATTACAATTGAATAAATAATAAAGAATCTAGATAGATATCCTTTTTGTATAATGTTATTTTGGAATTATTTCTTATTAAGTTGGAGAGTAATAAAATTGATTTGCTTAAGGACAAGAAATGCTTTAGTGTGGGGAGTTTGATAAATGCTAAATATACTATAATTCTAATACCATATTTAATGCATTTTGCTTATTTATTTAAGAGTTTCTTATTATTTTGGGTACTTGTTTTATTTCTATTATGTTTTTAATTCATATTTGGCTTTATGGATAAAAAGGAGAAGAACTAGGATGAAATCGAGACAAAAAATAGAAGAATTGAAGCTATTTTAGTGGTTGCTTGTGTAAGTCTACATAATCGTGTGAGTTCCCATGTAAGTCAACATAATCGTATAGGTGCCCTTGTAGCTCTTTAGAACTAAGTTTCATCATTTTTTATAATTGAAGTAAGATTGAGGGACACAATTATACACACGATCGTCTGATTGATCGTGTCTACTTTAAAAATCCTAAAAATCCTAAAAATGAGTTGTAAATGGATAAAATAAAGAGAAAATGAGAGGAACTAAAAAAAGGGTTTGTAGGAGGCTTACAAAAACACAACTTAACGATCTAGAATGATATAGAGAATGAAGAACAAGCAAGGAAGCATATTTGGGGTGAATAAAGTGGATTTCATAAATATCAAAAGGGATTTCATCATGGTTCTTTTAGTTTTCTATTTTTCCCTTAGACTTAATGTTATGATTATGAGTTAAACTTTTGTTGGTAGTTAGATTAGAAGAACCTTGGGATAGACTTTGTAGTGATGTATTTTAACTTAATTCATTCTTTAGTTTCATTGAGATTTAATTATATCTTGTTAATTATTCTTGAATTAATATTGCTAGCATTTTATTTCATTTATGATTTCATGCAATTGAGATTGAGATATCCTTTTGCATGAATAGATCTATCATAATTGAAAGGAGTTACATACAAAACTAGAGATAGGTCAACATAAATCTTCTAGATTAGGATCAAACCTAATAATGAAATTCATGAATTGATTAATGAAATCTTAGTTGTTTTAACTAGAAAGAGGTTTCAGGACGGATTAGTTGTTAATAATCTTGAGAAAGATATAAACATGAGATAGAAATTTTCGTGGTATAATGAACTAAAGATTAGATTGATTAGTAAAATGATTGTAAAAGAAGTCCTAAGAGATTCAACATCGAAGTACTAATGTTTTTCTTGATTGTTTCCTCGTTTAATTTTGGTTCCAGTTGGTTAATTATGTTTAACTTTATTATTTTAATTTTTCATTTGATTTATCTTAAACACCATAATTTATTAGGTATTTAATATAAAGACGGTAAGTACTAGTAGTTCTAGTCCTCGTGGGATCGATCTATACTTGTTAACGTAGCTACAGTTACACTAGACACTTATAGTTTAAAACACAAAATTACATATCGCTGCCATTACCAAATTGGCAACACCTATGACAATACTATAAATTGAGGCTATCTATACTGAAAAATTAGGATTCAATGATCGTATCTTTATCTAAAGACTTAGGTGAACTCCATTTGGTTATTTTATCCTAAAATTTCTACTTTCTATTAGATTTTGGGAATCCACTAATTTTCAGTCATTAAATTAGTATTAAAATTATAGTTAGGAACAAAAATACTTGTACCTGAATTCGATACTAATGCTAAATTATCTTATACAATCTTCAGCTTGCTTTTGACATTTACCAATAGGCATAGATCAAACTCCATAGCATTAACAATTGCAACTAGTGGGATTGGGTCTTCATTTATCAACATAGTTTGGTCAGTTTCAGCGAATAGCATGATTCCCTTATTGATTCATACTTGAACCATATTCTTGAACCCACAATATAAAGTCAAGTGACTTAATGCATTGTGATATTTATAGTAGTTTATACTTTTAATTTCTTTTCTTATGGGAATTCTATGCTCTAGTGGTAAGATAATAAAATTATCTTACAACAAATAATTTAAGATCTCCTCTATTTTAGAGGTGTCAAAGGTTTAATAAATTTAAGCTAAAAGAGCCTACATTTTTCTTTTGACTTCAAAAGATTTACATTCTAATGAAGGGCAAACACAAGTTACAGGGACGTTAACTTCAAATACTACTAAATTGCAAGAATTTGTATTTGTAACATAAGTGCATACTAAATTCTTCTTTTAGTGTCCTTCTTTCCAAAGAAGTTCTTTTATATTCAAAGGCCTTAGCTATCTTCACCAAGAAAAAGTTGAACTCAAGAATTATATAACCAAGAGGATAACAATTCTCATGGTTAATATAGTCTGAATAAGGCTATTGAATTTCGTGCGACTAAGTTCTCTCAAACTAGGTCTGTACAATTCCTGAAGAGCTTGTCTAATAGCTTATTAACTTATAGTCCCATTTTCTAAGAAGGGGGAATAATATGATTGCAATTTACAGCTACGATATTACCCCTTAAAATGTATTGTGATCTACTAGCTTCAACCTCTATACCAAATCCTTGCCTACCTAAAATTTAGGGACTGACTGCCTATCGACCATTTATAAGATTAATGTATATAGGTGCCACAAGAAAATTCTCTATTTTATAAGGAGGGACACATCTTTCATTTATAGAGAAAGCAGTTGGAATGTGACTGCAGTCTCCAACTTCTATTACATTTAGAGTAGGATGCCCCTTGAGTCCTTCGGAGATTTGCTTTGCTAAAGAGGAGAATTCTGTCCAACAATCTATACTATAGCGACAAATAGTTTGTTAACCTCCTTTATCAATATTTTAATTACCTTGACAATAAAGGTTGAGTTAGATTTCAATTATGAAATTTCACTTGTGCTAATAACGTTATTTCATTGTGGCAATTTTGGAATCTCACTAGTAGGAGGGTATGTTAAAGGCAAGGCTACCTTCTCAAGATTCTTAACAATTTGGGATACAAGACCTTCATTCCATATTGCTATAGGGACTTCTTCTTCTAGGGATGAAGGCATAACAATTTCTGTTCAATAAAAAATTAGGGACAATGAAAAATAAATGCACAATGTAAATAAAACTAAAAATAATAACAAAGTATTTTGATTATTTTACTGTATATATTTAAGATTATTTTTTCTAAGATTATATGTTGTGTCTTGTATCATGGTGCTGATAAATTTATATAGCCTTCTCAACTTGAAGCAATTTTCTCCACTTCTCACTTTCTAGCTGACTTTTTACCATTATTCTCTTAACTTCAACTTCAAGCATCTCTGTTGTAACTTCATAACTTGCAATTCACTTTTCACATTTCTCCATCGTATTTGTTACCTACTCCCAACATGTTCTGGAATTTTTTCATCTACAAATTCTCTAGTTAAATATTTACTAGGGTTTTATATTTTGGGCTCCTTTTAGTTATGGGTTGAATTTCTTTTTAATCAATCAATAGTAGTTAAATCCCACATAAAAATTCCCACATGTTCTTTCTTCATTTTAGTGGTCTTTTTTCTAGAAAGAAAAAGAAATAAATTAAAGGGAAAGATGTTAACTAGTATAACCAAGGTGCCTAAGGCTATCCTTTTAAAAAAAGCTGCCTAAAAATAAGACTACAACCTCAAAGAGCGACTTGATGCTATTTAGATAGATTATAAGCTAGTCCTATACATTTGAATTGTTAGGGAGAACGTTACTTATTTTTCTCCTAATGTCCCGGACAAGAATCAGTTCTTTGATCCATCTCAAATAGTTTTGAGTAAATGCTTTAGGTGAAATGTTTTCACTGCAACAAACAGATAAATTTGCGATGTTTTCTTTTACGATGAAATGCAAATCATTGCCAAAAGTTAACAAATTGCGACGAATCAAAGAATTTGTCATTAAAACTAACCATTTAGCAACCAAAATAAAAAGCGTCACAAAGTGGGAAAAATTTAACGACGCATAGTAGAAATAGTCATCAAATGCTCAATATTTAGTGATGATTACGAGAAATCGTCACTGAATGATGCATAATGGGTGACGATGTAAGATATTCATCGCTAAATAAGTTTATGGTGATGCTTTTGAAAAACGTCACCATAACTTATCAAACATTTGGTGACGAATCCTGAAAATCGTCACCAAAAGGTCTATATTTTGCGACGATATGCCGAAGTGTGACCAAAAGGTCAACATTTGGTGACGAATTTTTTATTTGGTCGCAAAAGGTTAATCATTCAGCGACGATTTTTTAAAATTGTCATTAAATGTTAAGCATTAAGCGACGATTTCTGGAAATCGTTACTAAATGATACACATTGAGTGACGATTTCTAGAAATCGTCACTAAATGTATACATTTTAGAAATCGTCACTAAATGTATGACATTTTCCAAAATTATTTAACTAACATGTTTATAATCTACCATAGTTAAGATATGTTTTATTGGAGATTTGTTTTGAATGTTTACAACGTATTATTAAAAAAAACTCACAACATAATTTTAAGTATTAAACAGTAGTATTAATTAATCATTAGTATTTACTAACATTGCAAAAATTAGTTATAAAAATTTTAAATAATTTTATCAATGCAATAATATGATATATAGAGTAGTACAAACTTTGAATTAGAAGTTACCTAATTCAGACAGTCATAGAACCAGAATAACAACGATCCATATTCAATAATACGCAACTTGAGCCCTAAGTAGTAGATATGTTGTTTAATAAATTATTACAGACACAACAATAAATCAACTTTAAAGCTGAGTTCATTTGATTGAATCACTAAATGAAAATGATATAATTATTTATTTGGATTCCAAGTAACGTAAGAGTCGGTAAAGGTAAATAAGTCCCCGATGTCTGGATTCCTGAGAAGGGTCCTTGCACGTTCGAATGCATCAATTGGAACAGTAACAGTTGTTCCCTCAATTGTGGGGTTTTTCACACCCTCTTGCAATGAATTTTTTGCTATAGCTAAACTTGTAGAGGATACAGTGAATGAGTCGCTAGATTTAGTACCTAAAATACAAGCAATATAGAACTTAAATATTGTCATATTAGTAAACAATTAAATGAATTGAAATTGGAGTGACATGCATACGTGAATGAGCAGATGAAGTATGTGGAATTGATGAATTTTCCAAAACAACCGATTTCCCTAATCCTTTACGGATTATTGTGGCATCGCTCCTGCCTCCATAGCCATACATGTCATATTCAAGACTCAAGGAAGCTTAAAACAACAAGTAGTATAAACCATCAAATGTGAATATATATAATAGCTTCATAAAAGGAAATGAGATGGACATAATAAGGAAGGTGATGTTGCTCGGATGATACTAAACACCTTAAAGCAGAAGATCAACCATGGAAGGCAAACCATGATTAGTGTACGAAGTGGAGATTTTTTCTGCATTGTTGGTTTTTTTCAGTAGGGATAATTTTGCCACATTCCTCCCAACGGAATGAATTAGGGTCATCCGAAACTAGTCTCCATGTCGACATTCCTTGATTAATAATGTTACGAGGTATATTCTGCAAAAGTTGATTTACAATAAAATGATGATATGTTTAACTCAAATTTCGATGACAAGTGAAACTAGTCTAGTTTAACACTTATACATCTTCAATGTGCCTAATGATATGAAAGTTACCGTTACTAAAATTTCAAAAATTTATTGTGTAATTTGTATCATATGTAAAATTTAGAATTTAAAGTAGAATAGACATACCTATGTTCTTGATGTACAGAAATATAGTATTATATATATGTCTCTATATTACTATTAACGGAAATGAATAAAAGTAAAATACTCTTGAAACAATTTCATCAATGCAGAAACAAAGCTTTGATGAGAGTAAGTGTTAAACGTCGGTGGGAAGACAAAGATAAAGAAATAACAAAGATAGACAGTAAATCATCTTCAAAACACAACTATAAACATAACTCACACATCAAATGCATAATTAAGAACTCACAATAAACACCTAAAGGGTTTTAGCTAATAATCACAATAAAACAAAAGAACAATCACAATAACTCACAATAGAACACAAGAATAATACCGATTTAGTGAATAATCATTCTTTGACAGTGGTGAGCAGAACACAAAACCCAAACAAGTTATCTACGAGAGGATTTTCGATTGGTGTTGACGGCTTGAACGAGAATGGAGTAGGCTTTTATGTTTTTGTCTTTGTAAATCTAATACAAAACGACATTGTTTTTCTAGTTTAGGTAAACGACATCGCTTATTGTTTGTTGTAGTTGTTCGGAAGTAGTATTAATTAATTTGCTACAATTTATTGTATTTAGTCGACAATCGTCAGATGTAGCGACTAATATATGGTTCATCGCTAAAGCCCGCCGTTTCATAAATAATTTTTAATAAATTTATTTTTCTATTCCAAATAAAAATTAAATTATTCATTTGAAAACTATTTGGAACTTATTTTGTTGACCGTTCAAATAAAATAAAATTGACTTACAATTTTAAGACAATTATACATTTTTATTAATATAATTTCAAAAAACTTATTTGAAAAAATTAAGCATTTTAATTATTTTAATTAATCAAAATAAATAATAATAATTTAAGAAGACATTGTAATATAATTATAAAACTATTTCTAACAAATTATATTTAAAGATTAGTCATTCCCAAAAATTAAGCAAATGAAGAACAATTGCATAAATAAGTGAGAAGATTAATTTTTAATTCAAATTATGGTAATAGGAAAAACTCATATATGTTAATCAATTAAGAAAAATAAAGAAGTAGAAAATGCTTGAATTTTGGTGACGTTTTATCAAATTGGTAGCGAAATTATACTTTTAGGCGACAAAAATTGCCACCATCAGAAAAGGTAAAAGAAATAGTTTTTGCGATAATTTAACAGCTTGGTAGCAAAATGTTGTACATTTTGCGACGCTATAGATGTTTCGTAGTCAAAGCATGACATTTTGTGATGAATTTTTTTCGCAAAATGTGGGAGATCAGAATAATATAACTACGTTTTTCATGATTTTCCAAATGTATTGGCGATGGTTATCATATATCGTAGCTAAAGGTTTGGCATTTGACGATGAATCTCATTTTCATTGCTAAATGTTGCAATAGTAAAAAAAATTAGGTGAGACAAATGACGTCGTCCCACCTAACCAAAAATTAAATTTGCAGCCTTCCCCCCAGCCCCCCTCTCCATCGTTTCTTCCTTTTCTCTCAAGCTCATTCTATTTTTTGTTGTGTTCTGTTGTGAATCGATTTTCTGTTATTATCTTCCCCCCATCTATCGTCTCTTAGAGTTGAGCTCAACCTGGTAAGTTTTTCTTCGATTTGTTGTGGGTTTGTTTTTGAATGTGCTAATGATACCAAATAGTAATTGTTGTGGGTTTCTTCGATCTGTTGAGTTGTTTTCATGGATTGAACAACTATATTATTGGGTTTGTTTTGAAATCTGTTAATGATGGTGAAGAAAGGGAACAGGCACAATGAATGGTTGAAGTTAGGTGTGTTTTATGTTATGGCTACAAGGTGTTCGATGAAAGTCCTGTGATTTGTTCTGTTTCAATTTTTGTCCGAAAGTGAACTTGTTTTCACATGTAATTTATTGTCAACATGCATGAACTTGATGATAAGCATAGAAAAGAAAGTGAAAAATTATTGAGCTTCATTTATAGAGAGGTTCTTTGAAGTAGAGTGTTGTGAGTATATACGTTTAAATTGCCCACGGTGATTAATTATTAGCCTATTTTCCTTAACTCTTATATTAATTAGTTGATTTGAGCTTAAGAAATCACATACCTCTACTTTATTAGCATTAAAAAAGACAAGGATTCTTTCATTATGATGGCTTGAGTGATTTATGATTTACTTCCAATGTATAGGAAAAAGATTAAGGAGGTTATAAATTTCTAACTTGATTCT
>JAOTAY010000001.1:17784830-17808187 GCA_025629805.1 Erythroxylum baracoense
ACATATCTCACCATGTTACCTTCCATGATAACACTCTCCCTTACGCTTCTCTTTGCTGCACTCCATCTTAGAATATCTTCCCATCTGTTTCCACCTCATCCCAAGTAGTTCCGTTCCTTGATGTAAGTCTATCTGTGCCCACTTTTCCATCACGTCGAGACCTATCTCTCTCTTCCCAATGAATTATGTCCAATCCTGTTCAGTCTTGCTCCCTTAACCATAACCTTGCGCCATCTACCTCACCAGCACCACCCCATGATCATCTACCTCCTGTCAATACGGAAAGGGATGGTAGTATCATTCATTTTGTACCAGACAACGTTGTATCAGTATAACCTTTGCCCACGGCCTTCTTGCCTGCCCCACTAGACTCGATACAGACTTTACCTCCTCACACATTGAGTTCATCTGATCACCCAGCCACTATAAATGCTCATCCGATGCAAACCCGTGCCAAGAATAATATTTATAAACCCAAAAAGCTATATCAGGTCAGTAAATATCCATTACCAGTTACTCTTGAACCCTCGTGTATTTCTCAGGCTATGAAGGATCCATTATGGCGAGCTTCAATGAATGCGGAATTTGATGCTCTCGTAAACAATCATACTTAGGATCTAGTTCCGGCACCTCAAGGCTGCAATATTATTGGCACCAAATGGTTGTATAGGATCAAACGTCACCCCGATGGTTCTGTAGCTCGGTACAAATCCAAGTTAGTTGCCAAAGGATTTACGTAGACTCCTGGTTTGGACTTCCATGAAACTTTTGCACCTGTCCTTAAACCCCAAACACTTAAAGTCATGTTTACAATTGTACTAGCTCACAATTGGTCCATTCATCAAATGGACGTCAACAATGCTTTTTTATAAGGAGTCTTAATTGAGGATGTTTATATGAAGCAGCCTCAGGGTTTTGTCCATCCAGATTACCCACACCATGTCTGTAAATTACGCAAGGCCATTTATGGTCTTCACCAGGCACCCAAAGCTTGGTATGAATCGCTGAAAGGTTTCATTCTCTCCTATGGTTCTCAGAATAGCATCAGTGATCCCTCTCTTTTCACTTATAATTGTAATGGGGTTGTAGCGTATTTTCTGGTTTATGTTGATGACTTACTCTTGACTGGAAGCTCGTCGGTGTTCTTGTCCCAGTTTATTACTGCTTTATCGAAGACCTTCTCCCTAAAGCAATTAGGGTTCCCATCTTATTTTTTGGGGATTGAAATTATTCCCACACCTGATGGTTTATTTCTTTCTCAACACAAGTATATTCGAGATATTCTGGACCACTTTGGTATGACTGATGCCAGACCAGTGACCACACCCTTATGCCTCTCAACCCCGTTGTCTCTGAATGATGGTACAGCCCAGACTGATGTTTCGGTCTATAAATAGATGGTCGTATGTCTTCAATATTTAACTTATACTAGACCGAACTTGGTGTTTGCGGTCAATAAACTGGCTCAATTTATGCATGCTCCCACTGTTACCCATTTACAGCAAGTAAAACGAGTTTATCGATATCTTAAAGGGACCATTCATTTTGGGTTACAACTGTGTAAGCCGAAACAATTGGCTCTTCAGCTCTTCAGTGTTTTGCAGTCACCTCTTCAAGCATACAGTGATGCAGATTGGGCTGTTAATGATGACGACAAAACATCTACCTCTGCTTATCTTGTCTACTATGGAGGAAATCTAGTCTCTTGGCACTCCAAACGCCAATGCACAGTTGCACGTTCATCCACTGAAGCTGAGTATCGTTCTCTAACATCAACGGTGGCTGAACTTCGGTGGTTACGAAACTTATTATCTGAACTTCATCTGCCTTTCAAAGGCTCACCTCTCTTATTTTGTGACAATCTCGATGCTACATACTTATGTAAGAATTTAGTGTTCCATACTCGTATCAAACATATTGCCCTGGATTATCATTATGTGCGTCAACTTGTTCAAGCTGGTGACTTAACTGTTGCTCATATCTCCACTCATGATCAGATCGCGGATGCCCTCACCAAACCTTTACCCTCTCGACGTCACGCTGAACTACGACACAAGATGCATGTTCTCGACGAAGACATGCTCTTACGGGGGCATGTTAAGGAATAATATTAGTATACGTCATTTTCACTGTAACAATTTCTGTTAGTCTGTAACAACTTACAGTTACTGCATACCAACTTCTTGTTATGTAAATGATAGCCTTTAGCTGATATACATAATTCTTCTATATATACTCAGTGAGGAGAATAAGAAATAGAGAGAGAGAGAATTCTTATCATTTCATTGTCTCGATTATTCTCTATAGAAATGCCCAACTTGCCAAGCAGCAACCCAGGTTTGATCATACGGCCTTCAACAGCAAACCCGAAAAGCCACAACCCCACTAACAATCCAACATCTGTAACACAATTTTCTTTCGTTGTTCTGTTCACCATCCCGGCAATGTTCCTCCTCCACTTTATACCATTTAACATGTTATTTTCACTTTAAAATGGCATCTTTTACATTTATTTATATATTAAATAACATCAATTTAAGACAGAAATATAGTTAAAACTGATTAAGTCGTACAGAAAATATGCACCGTTGAATTCAACGACAGTCGAAGATGGATTGTACGACTAATTTAAAGGATTGAAGAAAAATTTGTAAAATTACAATTTTGCCATTGTTGAGTTTTTGTCATTGCAAAATATTTACAATTTTGCCACTTCTTGGTTTAGAACTTTTTACATGCTTGTAATTTTATAGTTTTGCCAGTCATAATTAATTGAAAATTCTACCATTGCTAGTATTTCACTTCGAATTTCATGAAAGCAATGCAAATTTTTAATTTGTTATTAAGAATTTGGGTAAAGTTACATTAGCAGCTAAAGTATTTACAAATTCAATTATCCTTTTCTCCTTTTGAATGTGACTTTAAGTGGTGGGAGGAAAATATAGAGAGTAATTCTCCCATATTCTCTTTAAAAGATCTGCATGTTCTTCTGATTTTGGTATTCTTTTGAGTATGATTCTTCTATTCTTTCATCTCAATAAACACCATCAGTCCTGCATATTGTTCATACTGCTGATAATTTCACCATGTATGTTCAAAGTGTAGGCATTGCTCAAACACCTAAAATAACCTTGGCCAATACTTTCATTGTTATTAACCTGTGCTAAAAGAAACAACATTCCTTTACTTGATTTACAATTAGAATCAGATGTTTAGATCAAAAGAACATCTCCCCCCAATTGTATGAGCCTAATATACAAAGGAAAATTAGTGTATCCAAGCAAGTTATGGTTGAGCCTATTGGAGTCATAGCATGCCTAGTACAGTGATGCTGTAACTCGTTTCTTTTCAAACTGATCATAAGCATGTTTAGTCCTTAAGAATAACAGCAGACTAGATGCTAGCCCTACAACTGATAGACAAGCCCACCAGATAAACGTCAAGAAATAGCAGTTCTTCCCCATGCATATGACAGTGTCAGTATTCATGTTCAGGCCAGAGCTAGCATTGGCATCATATACTACAGCTGCAAGAAGGCCATAGACGAGCGATCCAATCGGAATGTTGGTGATAAGAATGTTGTGATTGACGCCAACGCTCTTAGGACCGAACAACTCGGATGTTATTGAAACAGCTGCAGCAAATATGAATCCAGAGCTCAATCCTACCAATGCAGTACCTATATTCAGTGACAATTCACTCGCTGATGCAGCAAGCAAGAAGAAGGCAATTGGGGTTGGTACAAGGGCAATGGTTAGCCACGCAGTCCTGGCAAAGTAGACCTTCCTGCAGAAGGTATAAATCATTTATATGAAAGCACATGCAGTATTGATAGATGAATCAGGATAAAATCATATATCTTCAATCATTTTCAAAGCTATTACTGTAAGCATATGAATTAAAATGGAATGAATATGATAACTTACGTGCGAATATAGTCAGGTACTGCTGAAAGCAACCGGCCAAAAAAGGAGAAGGATGAGTAGAGAGTGAGAAGAGTGGTAGTGTTGGAGCCTTGCCCCAAAGATTGTGCTATTTGGCCTAGATTATTGCTGTACACAAGGCCAATTGTCCCTCCACAGAAATATGCAGTATAGTATAGCCAGAAGTCTAACCGACGCACAACCACTGAAGCTGGATGTTCTTGTCCAAGCATTGCCAACTTATCCTTGCCAACTACTGACTCGCAACAACCATCCTTGTTAATATTAACTCTTGTTCCATCTAGAAGTCCAGCTTCATAATCTTCGTTACTTGCCTCACGAGTAAGGAGCTCTTTGTGAAGCTCAAGATCATCGACATCCACAAGATTGAAGTGAGAGCCTTCAAGCCGAAAGCTGTTATGTAAGGTCCTGTGAAACCAGTCTCTAGCATAGACAACACCAGGGATACATAACGGGAAAATAAGAAGAAGCATCGCTCCAACTAAGAGTGGACGAGCTCTTACAACATTTGATAGATTCGAGCCAAATAGGAGGAGGTAAATTCCTGTGAGGATGGCAATGATATTGAAGATGATGAATATGACAGAATCCCGACGAACACCATCGGGGGAGAGAGGACCTAGAGATGGTTGGCAAAGAATAGGAAGCAATGATATAATGGAAATGATAAGAGGAATAAGAGCATTTAGAAGAAGATACAGTTCCTTTGATGATGGTTCAATTGCATTGCCAATAAGAGCATAGAGAGCTGCACTCACTCCATTGAAGCTTACTGTCAAGGACAAAGCAAGAGCTCGGTTGGCTGGAAAGTTCTTGATGCAAAGAACAAAGCATACAGTGTTGAACCAACAGATGCTACATCCAGCCAACAAACAAAGAAAAGCCACCTGCAAACATTTTCAGAGCAAGGTAACTTAAACAAGAACATAGATGAGAAAATCAAACTATGCATTACTTTGAAACAAATCTGAGGTGGGATGTCGAAGAATTTCTAGCCAAGCACTAAAACTAATTTCCACAAAAAGAAAAGAATAAAAAATCTGCATGTTCACATACCTTTCTGTAACTCTGTATGCTATGCCACTCAAGTGCCTTAGCCTCTACCAATCATCTAGAGAACCAAAAAATTATGAAAGTACGTGTATCAGGGGATTGATTTTTATCTTCGATTTCATTCCTAACATAATCTGATTATAAACTTTGTTGTAAGTGTCACCATATAAAAACAAAGTAAACAGAAAACTAAGAACAAATTCAAAGTTTCGATCTATCGAATAGACAACCTTCAAAATTCTCTATCAACGGCCCCCTGCCTGACTTTTGGCAGGCTACATCCAACCATACAAGCTCAAGTAAAATGAAAGATTCTTTAGTCCTCTCCAAGTTCAATGAATGTTAAGGTACTGAAGACCAATTTCTGTTGCAATAATCCAATTATAAAACAAGGTAGGAATTCCATTGGTAAGACGTAATAATGCAGCTAGCCTCCATAGATGAAATGAAGAACTATTTGATCCTTACTGTGAATTAAAAAGTATTTTGATAAAATTGCGCCAACATATCTGTTCAACTGTAAGCAACAGATACATCCGCTTTCTATAATAACATGAATTTAGAAAGCAGAATAATTTTTTTAAAAGGAAAAGGAGGAAAGTAATGGTGAGAAGAGTTTGGCTAAATAATTACAATAACTATACTCCACGAGAGGAAAGTAAAGAATTTTATTTATATTTTTATTAAAGTCATGTTCTTGACTCTCAAATGGAAACAATAATTAGACTTAAGTTTGACCTAATCTAAAATTAACGAATAAAGTTTGAATTGATTAAATTTAAGTCAGGTATAAATTTAAATTTAAAATATTTCATATTTAAAATTAAAGAGGTTCAATCTAAAATGACTCAATTCAGTTGGAAAAAATCCAAAATTCAACAAAGTTTGAAGTTTGATTAACCTTTAAATTCCAATTAAGATCTGAATCACGGTCTAACATTTCAAATTGGGTTAAACTTTAATCTCACATTAAACTTACTTGAAAAGAAAAATTGAGTTAGATCAAGAATCTTATATGACCTAAATTGGACCTAAGCCATCATCATTTATACCGTCAATTGAATTGAAAAGAATCAGAGGTGCCACATACCATTCAGGGATGGCCGCTGTCGGCCATGGAATGAAGTAAAGTCAAAGAAAGAGATAAAAGTGGCAAACATATCTGCTAAGAGTTGTTAGGAATGAAGTGAAGTCAAAGAAAGAGATAAAATAGCTAATATATCTACTAATTAAGAGTTGTTAAATTTTCACTTGAACGAGAATTAAAAGTAATTTATATATAAGAATAATCATATAACTTAATATTTTATATTCAGACACACACGTTCCTTATATATAAATTATTCATTTCCTCTAAACTAAAGAATTATGAAAATTTTAACATAACATTATAGCCAACATAAGTTAAACATGATATTAAAATTAAACTAATTGAATTTAAGTTATTAATTGATTTATTTTTTGAAATATCTTTTCTTCCCGATTTAAATTTTTAAAAAATGGAAAACTAAAATTGTTCTCTTTAAGAGTAATTTCAATGCTTTGTCAGAGAAGAAGATTATCACTGTTCTAAGTTTCCAAGATCAATTAATTCACTTTTCCAACAATAATCGTTCTTGCCTCCTTGGCATGAGGTTAATGATATGGAATTAAATATTATTGTTATTTTTTAATAATGTTTATTAATAAAATATGTAAGTGGATAGATATCGACTACGCCACTAATAATGTCTTAGTTATTTATGCGAAGATGGCTAAATGTAACAAGTCATTTCGTTGTACTTATCCCGAATTTAAGTTAAACCATATTACTAGACCACTTAAAGTTGCTAAAAAAATTAGTAATCACAATAAAATCTATGTTTTACAATTATAAATTCAATAAAATTTATTTTTTAGAATGAATTATGTTTAACAAGAAATTAATAAAGGCAATACTTTTGAATAAATAAGCTTAATACTTTTGAAATTATATTACTTTATATTAATAACACGCGTAGAATAATATCAAAATCATCACAACGTAAGGCTCTAGCTACTACCTATGAAATGCTACATATGTAAACACTAAACACACTAATCTGAAATAAGTAGAAAAAGACGATTATGAGTAGGAAGAAAGAGTGCAATTATTTTCTTAGTTAATCTACTTATATACCATTCATATTAACCCAAAATGGCAAGAAATTTAAGTGACTTATGATATGCATGGCAAAGCAGTTCATGTATCGAAGACAAAGCACAGTTATAGGAACATAAACCAACTTAAATTTAATATACTATATAAAAAAAAGTATTAAATCTTGATAAAATTTGTTAAATATTGAATAATTTTGAAATAAAATTAAAGAATTTATTTAAAATTTAATTAAAAAATATTAAATAAAAATTAATTAGTTTATTAAAATCCACTTAATACCAAAAAAAAACCATTTACCGTTAATTTATCATCACATTTCACATTCTATATGTTAAAAAGATAACAAAAAGGGGTACGTAAAATTACCAAAATGTAGGGTAAAGTGATGACGTTCCTGATGACTAGCCACTGAAGAAAGTAACCAAAGAACCCCATGAACGCCGCCATGAACAGCACCACCCACAGTGGAAAATACAGCAGAGCCAATCCCGACGACCACCCAAAAACCTTCCCAAAATCGGACGCCACGGCCAGATAATTCAACTGCACCTGTGAAATCCCCAATACTGTTTTCAACCTCGACGAATAAGCCGAGAAATCAAAGTTCGTCCCCGTGAAGGCCTGAATCCATATCGTGGCGACCAATATCATCCACTTTCGTGACTGTCCTGCCATGCTCACGAAACCCACTTTAATCGCTACCTTTAAAATCGCTGCCAACGACGACGTTAACCTCTCCGGCCGGTGACTGTCAGTGTTTGAAGATTCTGCTTCGTTGTCGTACTTGTTGCTTCTACCCCTGTCAGAGTCTCTACGTGGCCTCATAGAATGTGCGTGCAATATATATGGTTATGGTATGAGTATCTGAAAATCCTTTTGTTTCCTTTCTAATTTTTGTAATAATTGTTATCCGCTGCTCCTTTTTTTTTTCTTCCTCTTGGCTAATAAGTTTCTAAAAGGTCTGCACATGAAAGGGAAGGGCAGATAGGCGAAGTTAACGTGGCAGCATGTTATGGGAGCATATATGTTAGTAAGAGTGCGGAGTGAGTTGATGGGTCGTTGTTACGTGACTTTCGGCGTTTCTCTTAATCTCACAGAACTAAAACCCTCGTCAGGATTCCAATCCATATGCTTAGGATCCACGTAAGATGTATGAATATCACACGTCGGATATTAGCTGGCATATTCCGCTCTTATGAGAAATGGAAAATAAAATAATATTTCATTATTCAAATTGATGCCCTCAATTTTGTTAATAATAATAATAAAATGTTAAATATAAATAAAATTTATAAATTAACTAAATAATCAATTTTATTTGAATATCTTATACAAATATTTATCAATAAACAAATTCATCAAAGGAAATATAAATAAATCTATAAAACTTCATATGTTAACTAATATTTTACTAAATATATTTAAATATTTTAAATCAACGTTATAGTTTAAAAGATTATGCCATTGTTATTATCAATATCTATCCTTAAGCTCAGACGTTCTTCGTGTAGGCGAAAGAATAGAGATTAGGAACATGTGATTTGTTCCTAATTAGCTCAATAGTTGTACTTATCTGTCTTTTCTTGAACTGAAAACAAGTAGCTTATTATCGACGATTGGTAGTGGTTACTCATCATCTAATAGGGACAAAGGATGGAAGTTGCAAATTGTAAAAGAACAATAGAAAAATATAGATAGAATTTATGTCATACCATCATTCATCGGTCTTTGTTAATTAGAAGGTTGGACGTTTTCCTTGGTGCGTAAACCCTTGTGTTTACATCAAAACAATGATCAAGCTCTATGAATTCATGTGCTTGGCAATAAACCTACGTGCTTTGCAAACTTGCGAACATACTAACGTTTCTCTCTTTTGTACGTTGTTTGATGTCTTTTTTGTTTCATTTCAGCGTTACTTATTGCAAGTGAGAGTAAGTTTTCAAGTAACGAGTAATATTTCTCTTTTGTGACAAAAAAATTATAAGTTCGAATTATAAAAATAATTTTTTTAAATGAAAAAATTTGTATATTACTTCTCTTCGAATTTTTCATAACAAAGAGTCTTTTATTTTAAAATGTAAAAAAAGATTGTGTATATTAATGATCTTTTTGACTCTTTCAGAACTGAAAGCTTCCTTTTTAATAGCAGGCTTTCGAATTCGACCTATGGCTCAGAGATATAAAGTGAACCGACTCATGCGATCCCCACTCCGGTAGAACATTCTCTGATCCGGCGGAACCTCACTTTTCAAAACGTTTCTTCTTCCTCATCGATTTCTGCTTCTCTCTCGTTAAGTAGAGTACACTATGTACCTAACTTACCAAATTGATTTGTAACTTTTCATCCTCTTTAGGAGGATATTCTTATAAATTCACCCTGCTCTCTTTGACCTTCCTCGCTAATAAAAAAAAATGGAAATAAAAGATTGTATGATTCTAGTGATAATAGATGACAAATAACAAAAGAAAGGAAAAGAGCTTCATTAATTAAAAAATAACCGCTTAAAACTAAAACCATGGGTCAAGTAATTGTCTGTAGTGGAGCCCACTACATATTCTGCCTACATCTATGGACACGTGTACTCTTCGCTTACACGACACCGCAATTCACATGTAGCGACAATTGTAGGGGAACAGGTCGAAGTCACCTTTTGCGATATTTCCCAGAAGCTTCCAGGATTTGACTTGAGATGAAGGGGCTTTAGGGCTAAGGTATGACTTGATGTTACGTAAGCTGTTATTGTGTATTGTAATTTTGTAAAACAAGCACCAAACTTGCGCAGTTAGTTCATTTCAAATTGAAAACACACTAAACTTGTGATCAGGGGATGGGCTAGATCCAAGTAAATCTCTTCTCACTTGACTTGCAAGTCCTTGAACTGGTCCAGTACACGAGCTTAAAGCCATAGTCGTTAGTTAATTATAAATTTCTTTTTTAAATATTATGGAGGCTCTTAGTTTTACTTTTTGTTTTAATAATTCAGGATGCCAACTTGACGGAGATACAGCATTCCAAGTGACTTCGGACAAAGAAACATTGGAGAGCTTGGACAATAAGGAGAAACAGTTAAATAAGCTCAACAAACACTTAAGGCAAAAGTTCCATTAGAGAATTTCAGAGGACCAATTACACGTTTGTGGACTAAACGTGTTAAAGAGGCTCATAACAATTTGACCGTGGATCTATATGCAAGAGACATGTTAACAAAGTTTATAACGATGATTCAACCCTCGAAGCAATGTGTTGGACTTGCTGAAGATGGTTAATTATGTTATACAACTAGAAACATCTTGTTTGTTACAATTAAACTGTCTTGAGCATCTTTAAGCTATATGGTGTAATCTAATTGGGCCGACTTACATTATACTTTGGACATTTTAATTAAATTATTTAGGACTTAACTAAGTGCGCTCCATCCTTAGTAAGGCCACTTAGCCCTTTGGTTTATTTTGGACCTAAACAACTCGTTTTAAGCTTGTTAGTTATGAGTTTGTATTTGGACAAAATCAACCTTGTGGGTTTTGACCTAAGAAATTAGTTTTAGCATATAAACACTTTAAAACTTGTTTGTAATCAAATTTGATTGATTCCATGTTTAATAAATAAATTGAGTGTTCTTTACATTCCTTTACAGAAATCCTTTATGATGTTCTTTAAAGACTTTCATTCAAGCAAGGGCTTGTGAAGATCGAAACTCATTCCTTTTCATCCCCAATACCTTTCTAATTATGTGGGTGTGGCAGAAACACCTTCATAAGTTGTTAGTTCAATCTTGATTCATATAAAACAATCCCTGGATTCTGAATCCGTAATTTGTGTTTCATTCGATTCGACGTAAAGAGCATATCAGTTTTTGGTATCAAAACCTTCTTTCATTGTCAAAATTTGTCTTATATTGTTTCTTTACCCTCTATTTAAGTCATGTTCAATGTGTTTGTAGGTTCTTGAGTCTTCTTGAATCTTTTCCTGGAATCTTGAATATGGTTTCTTTGATTCTTAAATTTGTTTTGAGTTCATTCACTTTGCTCATTGTTTTCTATCTAATTCTTTAAATTTTTATGATAGATATAAACAATCTTGACCATCTTTATCTTGGTTGATTCCCATCTGTGTGTGTTTAAAGAATTGAGTCTGGATTGGTCTTTTGATTTCTTGTTGAATCCTTGAATTCAGCCAAATGATTGAATTGAATCTTACAATTCTCACTTTGAATCTTGTTTTTTGATTTTGTTTTCTTGAGTTTCTTGTTAAAAATAATAAGAAAAAAATGTTAAAAAGAAAATCAAATTTGGTTGGAGTCTTTTCTTAATTAATTATCCTTGTGTTATCTATTCCTAAAGTTAAAAAGGCTAGAAAACTCAAACTTTGGTGGTTAGGGAGAAACTAACACCAAATTTGTCTAAAACTAATCTAAATCTTTGTTTAGCCTACTTGCACACCTGAATTATTAATTCCTTTTCTCAATTATAGTCCTAACTAAATAGAAAGTTTAGAGCTCAAGATTGCAATCCCTAGTTTCTAAAAATGAAGATGAGGCTAAAACAAGAAAAGTTAAGGTTCTTATTAAGTTTTCTTTACAGTCAAACATATTATAAGAGCTCGAAAAATCTTAATTCTTGAATTAATTTTATTATGATTTTTCAAGATAAATCGGTAGGTTCCTAGAGTCTCCAAAAATCTAGCTTGTAAGTTTCATATTCTTTGGCGTCTTAGTTTCGTTTTTCTTGTTTTCCTTATATCAAATTGGTTCTTAAGAGGTGAGTTGTGAGTGATTTAGAAAGCACAATATGTGAGGAGAGATTTTTTTCTTGCTAACGTTTTCTTACAGGTTTTACATCATATCTAATATTAGAAATTCATCTTCTTCTAATAAAGATATAGAAGTTTTCGAAGATGGAAGGATGGAAAGCAATCTTTTAATGATAAAATCAATACAAATGTTTTTTGAAAGGACATTTAAGGAGATGGAGGACATGAGGGAGAAGATAGATGAGATGTCATTAAGGTTAAATTCTTAATCCAACCTAAGGGAGAGGACAATCAAACCTAGAAACACACAAGATGAGTTTGCTGATGACGACGATGACCAGCTTAACACCTTTGAAGATGTGGATAACTTTAGAGGGGCAGAGGTGGTTGTAGTAGAGGAAGAATACGTAGGAATGGTGGTGGTAGAATCAAATATGTGAATGAGAGGGGCCTTGAGTTTATATTAGACAACATAGGTAGCATTAATATGAAAATTCGTACCTTTTTCAAAAAGTTGGACTCGAATGTGTATCTAGAGTGGGAACAAAAAGTAGAGTTAGTGTTTGAGTGCCATAACTTTTTTAAAGATAAAAAATTAAAATTAACAGACTTTAAATTTAGTGATTACCAGGTTACGTACGAATAATTTTAATTAAATACCAATTATACAAAATAAGATCTAGTATGTTATATTGATCTTTATCTATTAAATATCTCATATTTAATCATAAAACTTTTTAAACTTTATAATCAAGTCCAATTTGATTAAAATATTTTTGCTCACTTCAACCTATTCTTTATGTGATACCTATTAGGTTCTCAAATATGTTGATAATGATTATATAATTATAATTAGAATTAATAATTAGAATTAGATAAATTAAAACTTAATTTAATTAAAACTTAATTTAATTTATCTTTAATTCTCTAATTAAACAATTTATAATCATAGATCAAAATTGGGGACTAGTAACGCATCATGAACACCTAAATATTTAGGAATGTAAAAGTAGTTTTGACTAATCTTTTCGTGTATAAATTTTTTGGTATAATTCAATTATTTCATCATACAATGTTTCGATTAGACATAGAACATGAAGTTAATGTCCACTCTATTTTGAGTTCAATCATATTAATTCTATACATTAGCTATTGATTCAATTAATGATATTTGTAAACTATTTAGAAAATGTCATTTTACCTTGGTCAAGGATTTTTCGAATCAATACTAATCGAGAATAACAGAACATTCTTCCTAATTACTTGAGGGTGATGAATCATATCTTGATCACTCAACTATCTCCACATATTTTAGGCTACATTCAATGACTACCGAATGAACGACTTATGATCATAATAGGTCATAAGTAGTATTAAAATATAGTAATCTCTATACAAGATAACTTTGGAAACCTTAGTCAAATGATAACTTATACAATCATCACAACAAGAATTTTCGTAGACATACAAGTAATGTTCCAAATGAATTTATCATATCATGTTAGTTTCGTGAAATTGTTCTCTAACAACTACACATATGTTTGTTTAAATATCTCTATACTCTAGCCTATGAGATTAACTACTTCCTTTATAAAGAAAAACAAACATGTGCTAATCTTTTTACGTTCGAATAATGTCCAGTCTTAATGTAATATCCTGTTTTCCCATACTAAGGGGTAGAACCCAGATTAATGTAAACGAGAAACAGTATTGAGAAATTAGAAAATACATTTTATGCTCATGTATATCACTAGCATACACACACGTGAATTATTGATTTTTGTATACATTATAAAGATTATACATGCACTCATTTGACATATTCCGGAGTATAAATGATTTTAAATGATTATGATGTGAATAGTAAATATTATGTCTTGAATTTTGATTTGGTGAGTATAATTATTAATTTAGAATTTTTGGTAAAAATTTGAGAAAAATTTGAAATTATGATATTTTTGGACCAGAAAAAATGTCAAGTGACAAGACAAATTGATTCATGGTAATAGAAGTAAGTGACGCATGTCATTAGAAATTATTGATAAGTGACATTAGGATTTAATGACAAGTGTCATAGAAAATTGGGAGATAACTGAATTAGAAGGAGACAAATGGAATAGTTATTAAAAGGGCCAAGTAGGGAACATAAGAGGAGGATATGTAGCAAGTGACAAGTGTCATGCCACTTGTCACACACCTCGCTCTCGATATACTTACATTAAAAGACTCTTTTTATTTTGTCTTTCATTTTACTAAATACTCTTACCCTCTTCGTTATCTTCGTCTCTTCTTCTTCACTTACAATCTCACTAACCTTCATAACGTTGATCTTTGCCCAACTCCTTCACTTTGTTTCTTCATGATCGTTGTTATCTCTTCTTCTTGATGAAACCTAGCCTATTCGACCTTGGTAAGATGATGATCGTGTGATGCTTAGGAGCTAGGGTTTACATGATTTTGAAGAAGCTTGAAGTTTAATCAAGTAAGTTATACATCAATCTTTATGGGTTGTTTAAATATAAACATATGTGATGATAGTTTAAAGGTGGAATTATCATGATAGTTGAGCTAAATATATGCTGTAACGTGGATGAGGAAATAAGTAGGTTTATGTCATATTTTTGTGTATATGATGAGTAATAAATTATGAAATGTTATTAGGATGTTTTTGAGATAGATTGGTTATGAAAATGGTGTTTGAATAAGGGTTTAAAGTTGATGAATGAAGAAATGTGTTTATAACTTATTTTTGTATGTAGGATGAGTGCAAGAAATTGATGAATGAATGTATATGGTGTATTCTTATTTTGAGAGTATGAAAAATGTGGATTTTAGGTTGTTATGTAAATGTAATAGGTTATGAATTAAGGGTATAATCAAGGTGAGATTTATTTTTAAGAAAGGTGTTAACTAGTGTTCTTGAAATGAAAAGAACTAAGATGATAGTGAATGATAGAAACCATATGTTGTTTTTGTATGATTGATAAACAATAATTTATAGATTGTTTCATAGATGTTTATGAGTTAGAAATAAGGTGAGAATGATGAGGATATGAAGTCTAAATGATGAACTATGGAGATGATTTGTTTGATGTATTATGAAAGAGATAAAATATGGGAATAGTTAGGATTACATGAATGAATGGGATTAAGTGAAAGAAAAAGAATCAATTGAGTAGAGTTTTGTGAGTTTTAATATGATCTATATGGTAATTAGATTAGTTTGAAATGAAGTTGCATAAATGGACATGAATTATGGAAAAACTTGAGTGTTAATGATGTTATCTATGTTATGGAATTCGTGGAAAAATGAAGGGAGAAAGGCAGAGCACGATTGTGGCATAGTCCCCACAATCATGGCTTGGCAAATTGGGTTCTGTCATGATCGTGACAGAGTCCCCACGATCGTGGCTAGTTACACCAGCTTTTTTCACGATCGTAGGAAAGTCCACCATAATCGCGGGTAGGCACAAAGAGAGAAATGTTGTCTTTTAAGTGATGTTTGAAATAATTAATGCTAAGGTATTTTCTTATGATGTATCTAGGCTTGAATGAGGCCTTGAATGAACCTAGTTTGATGATGAATTAGGTGATTAAAGTGAGTAAGGTGTATTAGGTATAAATGAATGATTAAATGATGATGTTAAATGATCATGAGCTGTAAATTAAGGAAATATACCCGAAATGGTCAAATTGAACATGCATTGTAAATAACACATATAAATATGTGTATGATTGAGGATAAATATGATTGTGCAAATTAGTAATCTGTATAAATGTGTGTATTGTATGATATAGAAACACAAATCGAACTACCACATCCAGACATTGCTGGGATGTTAAGGCAATAACTATCTTGAGCATACTGTGAGTAACCTAGATGTTTCTCACTAGGAATAATAGTGTTTGACTAAATGTTGATTATTGAATTGATAATTATATGAATGTGAAAAATGTCAGACATTGATGGTCCGAGGAGTTTGATAACTGAGATAATACTGGAAGTGCTTCATTGAATGTGAATTAGATAGAAATAAGTATTCTCAACCAAGTTGTTGAATGCCGAACTTAGGTCCGATGAAAAATGTGAAAGTGAATGTGTAAACTAAATAAAAGTGGCTAATTGCATATATGTGATTTTGATGCAGTTTATTACATGATATGCATGATCAGATAAAGACAGTTGTGACCGGAGTAATCAATGAAAAAGAGCTTAAAACTTAGAATGTGTATAAGAGCCACATGCTTAATATGTAAAATGAGCTCGGTATCTACAATGGATACGGGACAGTTATCAATGAGCTTGATATCTACAACAGATACAGAACAGTTAAAAAGATACTCGGTTATAACAAAGTAACAATTGAAAGTGAGTCACATATGCATTGCATATACATTTTGATATGTATGTTTTGAATGATTGAAATGGTTTATTTGAACCGTTCTAAATGAGAAAGTGAAATAAGTGAACAAAATTGTATTTCATGCAATATGATGATTAGTGAAGTGATGTTCATTATATGATGGTATAAAATGTCTGTGAATTTCGAATGTGAACAGTTTGTGTGAATTGACATGAGTGAGCATATCGAGGATGGTTTTCTCATTGAGTTCGCAAAATTCATTAAAATTGCAACGTGACTTTTCAGATACGGGAGAGGAGACTTAGTTTTTAAGACATCCTAGACGGAGTTTAGTTTTGGCTTTTTAGACATTAAGAAATGACTCAAAGGTCGGTCAGCTGAGAATGTGAAGTCTAAATCAAGTGTTTTTGTATAGATCTCATGTCATGTGGGACATGTTGTAAAGTCTAGTAAACACTCAAATGTTTTGGATATTATATATATGCATGGATCTTGTAGTGAAAAACTACATTGTAAACTATGTTTTTATTTATGAAATGAGGAATTGATCATTTTGACATTCGAGTTTTGTATTATAATGCCATATAAGTGAATGAGATTGCTCTAACATACCGCCTTCACAGGGCATGTGTGCAAATGTTCTCGAGATGTTCGGGCACGTTCTAGGTGAAAGTGAGGTGTTACACGTAATAGAGCAATGACTATGAACAATTTAGGAATAATACATAATATAAATCTTATCATAATTTTATTTGTAATGTATAATTATCTCATGGACTTTATCATATACATCGAAATATGTATAAGATAAAGAATGTCTTTAAATTATTTTTTTATTAAACTAAGACCAATCGATTGGCTGTAAGATATAAACTAATAAGGAATTGTTCCTAAATATGGCCTGCTACACTGTAGTTATTAGTGTATATTGTTGTAAACTAGGCAGGATGATGCAATCCGTAGTCGCTTGCAAGGAATGTCCTCCCAAAGCATACATCCAAATAAAAACTCCCACACTTTTATCAGAGATGGGTATTGCAAAATAGGAAATTTGAGGGTGAGTCTTAGAGTAATTAGTAAAATTACTCTTTTGTGACCATAAAGTTATATGTTTAAGTCACGGAAATAACTTCTTTCTAAAAATACAAAAGAAAGGTTGCGTACATTATGACCTTCTATAGGAGCCTTGTGCACTTGTTACGTTATGTTGACTTGGAAATTTGAAAGCAGCTTAGAGAGATGGCAGAGAACGAAATTCTTCCATATACTGTCACTCGCAATGTTTTTACAAATGCGTTTTGCAAGGAAGGAAAACTAGAGTAAGCTTTTAAAGTGTTTGATAATATGTCTATGATAGGAGTACTATGATAGGAGTACTGTGGGTGAAATTAGCTGCATCCCTTTGACTGATAGGTGGCACCTATCAAAATCCACAAGTCAATTATGATTTGGAATTCAGGCAAGTCTTTAGTTCTTAATTTGATATTGCTTGTATTGTCTTGGAATTTATCGGTGGTGCTAGATTACTTCAAAGAAATTTATGATATGAGATTCTATGTGATTCTAATTTTTTTATACTTGACTTGTGGGTTTCAGAGCTCTTGTTTTTTGAAATCTACGGAACTTATCTTCTAATTAATGGGTTGCCTTGATTGTCTTAGTTGATAATTGAGTTTGCATTGACCTTATTTTAGCTTTCATTTCTTCTATCTTATCCTTGCTCTCTCTCCCTCAATTGCATACTTCTTATTATCTCTTTCTGCTGTGATACATATATCTGTTGGAGCTAATATTGGCATTCATGCTGACCACAGGAGATGCTGCTCAGTCAATAAAATGTGATGCTCTTATTAAAAATCGAATATCTTGAGACTTGGGTCTTCAGGGTTTAGAAGCCCTTACTCAAGCAGACTGTCGAGCTGACTTGGGGGTAATGATTTTCGGACCAACATAAGCTGTTCAATTTTAGAGTTCTTTCCTACAGAGTTGGCTTACAAGTCTCGACTCTTACAAGGTCTCATTTTCTTCTGTTTAATACAGTGGCTATTACTCTTGAGTAATGACATTCCCTTAGAGTTAAAATTGTCCTTCACAATTTTTTACGTGTATCAAATCCCACTAAAGTGTTTGGTTTCTGATAATTGGAATAGGTTTTCAATATGCATGGTGATGGTATGCAAATGACATTTCTGAACTCTTGTGAACTCCTTAATTGCAAAAGATACTATTTGATATTGGTGACAGTAATAGACAATGTAGACTGAGTCAGGGTGGTGTCCTGAACTTTATAGACTTCATCTTAACGACTGACTATATAGAAAACCAGGTTAAAATTGAAAAGAAAATATTATATCGGGAAACACTAGAGCTGAAGATGTGTGACCGACATAGGCTCAAAAATTGAGTCAGATTCCAAGGCAGTGGCTAGTTCTGGCCACAAAATAGCAGAGACTGTCCATGAGCCATCATTCCTACCACTTGGCCTTTGGTTCATGTATGCAACCCCTAGTTTCTGTATAGTCGAATATACCGTTCCTAGCACAGGACTTCCAAATCCGAAATCCAGTTCAGCAACTGGAAACCTTCTCCCTGATGACAGAACCAGCGTTGGACCTCCTCGACCAAGTACAGCGTTTGACATCATCAAACCAGGCCTGTGACATTCTATCCAATCAATCAAGTCCAAGAAATGTGACTCATTGGTCACCTTGGATATGGCATCATGAACTTTGCTGGCAACATCTGGCATAGAACATTGTTTCAACTCTGTAATATCTCCCTCTGCCGTAGCTATAGACAACACGTTTCCTACGTAATTTGACATAGAACTCTGAGATGCATATAATCTACCTCGTCCGTCGACTAACCATCCCATCTTGCACTTTTCATGCTTTTCATTGGTGACATTAGCCATAATCTTCCATAAATAGGCTGAAAAAGCTTCAATTTTAGTTCTTTTGCAACCATTGGTAGAAGCACGCCTTTGCAACCTGTTGATGTTTGAGATATCAATATGGTACAGTCGTTTCAGCAGGATTTTGGTTGTTGGCATGTTTATTATCTCTTCTATAGTACACTTGACGAAAATCTGATCCAAAGAAGGGTGATAAGTAGGAGGGTTACGTGGGCGGAAGCTCCTCCTGTGATCTGGCATGCAAGATATCGGCTTGTTTTGAGCAATCTCAGACCATGAAACCAGGAATTTACCAAAAGAACTTGCATCCCCAAGAGCATGATCAAAGGTGAATGTTACTGAGATCCCTCCGCAAGTGTAATTTGTTATCTGGGCTTGAAAAGGAAAATCCGGATTGAGAGAGATTAGTTTATCTTGCAAGGTCTCGTTTAGATTATAGAAGTCTAGTTCCCTCAAGGAAATGTTCGCATGGCCCTGTACAACCAAGGCACCAGTATTATCACAGATGATCTCCGGCTCATTGCTACTTGGATTTTGAACAATACGACCTGCGAATGGATAATAGTAACACAGAGTTTTTGCAAGTGAGCTCTTTAGAGACCTCAAGATGGATGGAACAGCAACATTTTCTGGATTATGGTATACATAAAAGTATGTGATAGGAAAACGGCCGCAGAGCAAGTCGAGGTTTGATAGAGTGAGTATGTGAGGTGTGGACAGGGTATCAACAGATCTAACAATACTTCTTTCAGTCAAGTGTACTTCAAAGCTTCCATGCAGTTTATCCTCAGCTTCCATTAGACGCTCAACTTACAAATGGGAAAAATCTCTCCCAGCTGGATTTGCGTTCACTTGAATGCAGTTTCGGAGCAGAATGAAGCATGCATATATTATATAGAGGGAGAAAGGATGCTTATTAGTCCATTGAGGCTTGGTTTGAGGGAGCGGTAGTAGTTGATAACCTATTGAAATCAACTTGTTGAAATGAAATAAGTACTTATGTGTTTAAGATTACTGTTTTGGTAACTCTAAAACGTGAAAATAGGTGTTTGGCAATTACGGATGCGGTTGCTGAAAAGAGATAAAATGACTAAAAAATTTATTAATTGTTGTATAAATAATTAAAAAATATATTATTAGTCATATAAATTTAAAATTATAAAATATAAAATATTAAATTAAAATAAGAAATATATAAATAAAATAAATTTAGTAAATAAAATATTTCATAAAAAATATAATATTAGTCATTTAAATTTAAAATTATAAATAATAAAATATTAAATTAAAATAAGAAAAATATAAATAAAGCAAATTTAGTAAATAAAATATATTATTATTCATATAAATTCAAAAATAAATATGAAAATATTAAACTAAAATAAGAAAATATAAATAAAATAAATTTAGTAAATTAAATATTTCATTAAAATATATTATTAGTCATATAAATTCAAATTATTAAATTAAAATAAGAAAAATATAAATAAAATAAATTTATTAAATAAAATATTTCATCAAAAAATACGTTGAACTTGCTTTCTATTAGTTGAGAGTATAAAGGAAAATAATAATTATCAGAAGGTTATTAATGAAAAGTAAAATTTCTACAGTAGAGGTACTTTCCTACCGCAACTCTCTTTCTACTTATCGATTTCTGTGATGGCATCGCACTTTTCTCCAACCTCCGGTTGTTCGCTCACAGATCCAAACATGTGACTGTGTTTAGAAACTGCGGTGGATAAGTACTTATCCTCACCACACCGCAGATCCAAACGCAGCCTTAATCACGTAATAGTTGCAATTTCAATTCCAAAATTAGTCAATAACAATCAAACTTATTTCAATGAAATTACAAACTTATAGTCCGCTCTGATACAACTAATGAGAAATCGAGTTAGGATCCAATCCTACATGCCAAAATAATTATGAGACTTTTCTGTATTTGATTTCCCAAAAGTCAAGATTACTTAAATTTTATAAAATGATTAACAATTAATCATAATAAAGCATAAATCTTAATTTGTACCTTATTCTGAAGCTTGATACTTTTTTCTTGTTGTATCCCTTAAATCGTTTCCAAAAAACTCATCTCAACCATCCTAGTCACACAAGTATAATTATAGTTTATAATTACTACTGACATATTAGGAACCTAATGAATCACACATAAAAAGCAATTTAAAAGAGAAAATCAATTAAAATTAAGTTAGACTTAATTGTGAAGTTTGAGAAACTTCAGGAATAAAAAAAGAGATATTTAGTTTTATTAAAATTAAATTATAATTAGACTTATAGTTAGAATTTAATAATAATTAAGAGGTTTAATTTTTAATAAAAAAGAAACTGGAGTGCCTTTTCCTACAAATAACAAAAAGATATAAGATAGCTAGAACTCCCATCTTTTTATCTTAAATTATTTAAGTTCTTTTTTCTAATTTAAAGATACCATTAGAGACTAAACATGTAAAAAACTTATAATTGACACATCAAAAAGAACAATTCTATAAGATTTCGAATTATGTATGTTTTACCCCTTTTATTAAATTTTATTTTTTACTACGCTCATGATTCATTCATAACCAATGTTATGAATATTATACTAGTACCTATATAAAATTTGGTTATGGTATGATACTGTACCAGTACTAGTCAATACATGGTACCGTTTTAGGTATTTTTAAAATTTATAAAATAATCCCTGAATTATTTTTAAATTTTAAAATAATTCCTTAATATATTATATTGTATAATTTATAATCTTACATCAACCATATCTCTATGAATTATAATAATAAAAATTTGAAATAACAACAATATGTTTATTTTTATTAATATTACTTTTTATAAATAATAACAACAATTAATATATAAAAAATTATTTAATTATCGTATAACTAAAAAGTTATGAGTATTTAAAAGGTTACAATTTATTATATAATAAGCAATAATTACATCAAAATATCAAATAAAAAATAGTAAACTTTCATGACTCTCTAACTATTACAATTTACAAAGTATTATAAACATAATAAAGTGAAAATTAATTTTCAATAAGTAACAAAATTGAAAAAAAAACTAGATTAAGTTTGTCTCTTTGACAAATAGTAGTTGACATCCTAAAATCACCATAAGCATCCTTATAAATCTCCATTTATGAGCTTAGGAGATCTTGCATTATCTTATGGGCAACAATTTTTATAATGGTTAATAGCATTCTTCTTTTAACTTTACCTTTCTTTGTAAAACTTAGTCTAAAATAGACACTAAGATTCAAAAATACTCTAGTTGCAAACAAAAATGAATAAAGTTGTCTATCTCATCTCTCATTGATAACTGCAAGATAAAGTGTGTACAATGAAGGCTTATTTTTTAGATTCGCCTTGATTGCTTTTTCCACCCACTACATAGCATCATAAAAACAGCTTATGATTGCCTTCTTATCACTATCAAGAAGATGAAGTACCCACACCAAAGACTCACAAACTTAGATAACAAATTTACATTAAGACAGAAATTTATTATCTTCAAGTATAATTATAGAAACGTTCAATCCAACATTAGACCTAACATGGTGAGCTATAACTCGCTTATCACTTGTAAACATTTTCCTCAACTCCTACTTCATCATAATAAAACATTGAAGTAATAAAGCTACAAATCTTGTAATAGCAGGATGACACAAATTACTACCGTTGATGAAATCCTTTCTCATTAAATTTAGGGCCCATATGCGATTGTACTTGAACTTATTCACCTTTTTTTTTCTTTCTGCATAGTCTCTTCAATAATAAGAAATACCTAGCATCTCTTATTATTTCCAACATCAATTCAATATAATGTGTAGTACAATGAGTCCAATAAAAAGAATTATACTTACTTTGCAATCTTCTTCCACTTGCTTTATATATAGAATCATTGTCAATAATGAACTAAACAATATTTTCTAACCCAACTTCGTTCACAACTTCATCAGATATTTGAAATAGAGTATCAGTATTCCTAATAAGGCTAAATGCATTAATAGACTTCAAAAATATTGTCCTCTATACATAAGAAACTAAAAAATTAATAATAAGCTCGTGTCTTTTATGTTGGCCCCCGACTTTTTCTTGATGAATAAGCATGATTTAAATTAATTATGAGGTCTTTATGGATTTATGTTGTGGAGTTAATTATTATGTTAATGTTA
>JAOTAY010000001.1:17808287-17832815 GCA_025629805.1 Erythroxylum baracoense
AGAGTGTCTCATTTTTGGCTACTTTCTTCTAAGAAAAATCTCCTCCAAAGTTTTCTTCTCCTTTCCCACCAAAGGATCTTGTTAACCAAGTTATTCAAGAAGAACAAGTGGTAGATCGGATTAGTTGAGGATATAATATGAAGAAGATGATACAATAAGGTGACGAGGATACATCACCTAAGAGAGGATATATTGCCAAGGATAGGATAGCACAACAAGGAGTTAAAGCAGTAGCGAAGGAGTCAGTAATATTTTCCATCTTGTGATTATGCAAATGTTTTTCCTTATACCATATCATGTGTGGCTATACATGTTGATTTGGATATATTGCTTCTGCTAAAATTTTGATTTCTGAAAGTTTTGAAATCTACCGTTTCTTCCAAATCGATGCATGTTTTAAAAATCTTCTTATAATCTTTTTTTATTTATTTCTTACATTACAAATACATCTTTGTTGTATACACTGTATTTATACACAAATAGAATCAAGGTATCGTTAAGGTAATAATGACTTCAGTTACAAGGTGTAAGGTGAAAAATTTTAAGAAAATTGGGAATTTCATACTATAGAAACAAAAAGTAAAGGATTTATTAGTGTAGAAAGGGGTACTAAAGGGGCTACAGGAGAATAAGTTGGAATATATAGATAGGCTCAATTAGGGGAGTTACAAGCATGACCAACTGAAAATTTTTAATTATGTATGTTAGACAAGGTCAAATACCACGTCATAGGTATCTTATCCCATATGGACATATGGAAGAAGCTAGAGAGCTAATACATATCAAAATTTTTCTGTAATAGTCCTTTTTCCATACTAATGGTTAGCACCCTAGACTATTGAACATGAGTAATAACATTGAGAATTCACAAAATGTATTTTATTCACATGCATATCATTAGCATACACACATGAATTATGATTTTGTGCACTATGCGAAAATAATATATGCACTCAATTGACATGTTTTAGGATATGAAAGGTTTAAAATGATCATGATGTGAATTGTGTATAGTGTATATCTTGAATTTTGGATTGATGGATTACAATTAGTAATTTGGAAGTTATTGTTATAATTGGGAGATTGATGAATTAATGTACATTTGGACTAGGAAAAATGCCAAGTGACAAGACAAATTTAGACATGGATAATTAAGATGACTAAGCCTATATAATAAGTGACCAATTGCATAGATAAATGAGTGACATTGGCATAGGTAACTAATTGAAAAATGGAAACCTGATTGAGTGACAAATGTACTAGTAAATAGGTGACATTTGGCAGCTATAATATGGGACAAATGGAAGGCATGTTTAGTGATTCATGCTAAGGTCAAATGGTAACACGTTCTACCAGTTGGTTTAAGCTAATACAGTAGAAGTTTCTGCTGAAACATTCATCATCTTCTTCTCTTCTCTTCACTGAAAATTGCTTCTATCTTACATCTCTGTATTTTGTTGTAAGTCTTGCGAAATTGCCACACCAAATTTATACTTTTACCCTTCACAAGATAGCTAAAGAACCAGATTCTTGTTGTCCTTTGTCCTTGCTGAAAACCAACTTATTTTCACTTTAAAATTGTGATGATCTTACTTGCATGGAGGACTAGGTTAATTTAATGTATTGGGGTGGAATTTAAGCTAAACAAGTAAGTAGAAATCTAATCTTTAATAGAATGATAATGATGATTGAATTAGGATGGATTGTATATGATGTTAAAGATGAAGTGTGCTGGAAGATGATAGATGAACTTGGATACTTCTATGCTTTGTTCTTAAGGTATTAAAGGCGTGAGTTATAGGTTGTTATATGGATAAATTGTAGTGTTCTTAAATTGGGAAAGAGCTAGGACTATATGCATGATAGTGAATGATAGTTTCTGTTTTGATTCTTGATGCATAAAAGACAATAGTTTATGAGCTGTCAATTGAATAATTTTGAGTTAGAATTGGAGATGAAATTGATGAGGAATTGGAGTACAATTAAGGTTTAATTGAGGTATATTTAATGGACTATTAAGAGGATGCTGTGAATTTGGTAGTAATATGCAAAAATATGGAAAAAAATTGAAGGAAATGGATGGTGAATCTTCAGTTCACTCATCCCACAATCGTGGGACCTATATACATGATTGTGGGAAATGCCCTTAAAGTGAAGAAACTATTATTTTGTTTGATTCTTGAACTAATTAAGGATAAGTTACTTTTCTTTGGTGCATTTGGACTTGATTGAGGCTTAAAATGAACCTAGTTTGAAGTTGGATAAGTTGGTTAAATGTTTGATAAGATTAGGTTATTAATTGATGTTATAACTTAAGGAAAGGTTTGTTTGATATCAATGTATCTAAATTTGGAATTTATGAATGTTAAAGGAATGAAGGTGTTCTTATGAATACAAATGTGATCTAAAGATTATGAATAATGCATTAGGAATGAATGAATGAGAATTGGGAATTGTGTGAATATATAGAAAAGGGTTGGTAAATGTATGGTTGATGAATTAGAACAATTTAGTTTACTTAAGGTATAAACCTAAATTGCAAACTAGTTATATCCAAGCTATGTTGTTTGAATGATCAAGAATTATGATTAAGGACACATACCTGGGAAACTCAATTGAGTATGAATTGAATATGACACATAAAATATGCGTGTAAATGATTGGTCAATTTAGTAATGTGTAAATTATGCGTGTATTGCTAACTGAAAAAATACCAATCGATCGTCAACATCCAGACATTGTCGAATCATCAAAGCAACAATTTATCTGGAGCGTACTGTGAGTTAACCTAGATGTTTCTTCACTATGACTAAATTGTTTTCAATTATTTTTTAGATATTGAATTGTTATTGATATGATTGCGATAATTTTGGACATTGATGGTCTAAGGAGTTCAATACTTAGGAATTAAATTTGAAGTGCTTTCTAATTGCATGTGAATATGGAAATTGTGTAAACTTGATTTTATGTGCTTCTATCTGATACGTACGCTAAATATGAAATGTGAACAATTGAATGTGAATTGCTGGACCTAGATCTGACGAATTCGATACATGTGAAAGAAGCTCATAGGAATGAAAGGTAACGAAACATGGCATATAGAATGATGCATCACATTGTTATGCATGATTAGATAAAGGAGTTATGATCGGAGTGACCAGTGAAAAAGAGCTTAAAGCTAAAAAATGTGCACAAAGAACCACAGGCGCTCAGTCACAGCAAAGTAAAAATGAATAAAGTCACATATACATTTGAATATACAATTTGATATGTATCATATGGATGATTGAATTGAATTATTGGATTGTTTTGAAAAAGTGATGCTAAATATCGTATAGAAGTTGTACTTTTTTGAAGCATGATAAAATGTGACGAATTATTCAATAATTGATGATATGATTTTCTTGTCAATTTGAATGTGAATTGTCCTTGTGTTTTGATACGAGTGAGCACATCAATGATGGTGTTCGTAAGGTTACACGTGTTAAGTTTTACTATTTATAACCTTGGTAAATTCCACAAGCGCACGAGTCGTTATCGTAGTACCTAAGGTATCGATGCCACGAGGAAGCCAACTCTAGTCCTAAAATCTAAAGTTGTACTAAAATTGCAATAATTCAAATCAAAATAAATAATACAGAAATAAATCAATCAACAATTAATTCAAGAATTGAGTTGCATAAATCTAACTAAGAAAATAAATCACACAAACCAATCCAAACCCTACCTAGAAACTACCAAGTGAGAGAAGGGGGATTTTGATCTGAAATTAAGGAAAACCGAATTAATTGTGAAATTATCGACCTAATAAGTCTAGACTGTCCTAGGGTGAATTACTCTATCTCGAGTTATAATTCTTAACCCTAACTGATAATCCCTAATTTAAATTATAGAATTGCGATCTCTCGATTCACAATTGACCCAAAACCTAAATTAGTCCTAAAACTTTCTACTAATCTATCGGGAATCTATGCTTTATCTCTCGTTACACCACTCTACCGACTCGATTTAATCCTTTACCTATCAATTAATCTAACTCTTGTTAGCCCAAATTGATTATTTTCGCTTAACTCACCTTCTCAGTCTATTACTAAGTTATTAAGAACATAAATTAAATCACAAGTAAATCAATAAAAACCCAATCAATCCAAATTTTATTAATCATAAAAATCAAGATCCAAAGGTGAGTACAAACATAAACTCATCATTCAACATAATATATTCTCAACACCTATTTCAATTCTATACATGAATAAAACTGAAATAAATGGAAAATACATTGGGAATAGAGTCAGGGAGGCGGCGACAGTAGGAAACCACCTATTTCGAAAATTACGTCACGTCAAGCTCTTCTTCATGTCTCTCTTCCTTTTTCTCCTTCCTCAATCGCTCAATTTCTCTCTAGGTTTTTCCAAGGTTGGATCGCGTCAGTGCTCTCTTTTTCAGACTCTCCAGCTGCTACCTCTGACTTGTAATGTTCTATTTATACCTTTGAGGCTCTAAGTTAAAGTCGGGGTCAAAACGGTCCCAAAAATCTTGAGAAACTTGAGTTTTTCTATCAGCCCAACGCAGGCCACAAAATTTCCGCAGACTCATATTTATGGAATGGATGATCTCTGCCTGAAATAAGTGATGATGGTTGAGGAAGTCAGGAGGTGAACTATTAACCCCCTCCATTCCACACTAAAATGTTCTGCAATGGCAGATACTATGCATCCCATTCCAAGATGGTTGCTCCACTTGCGCGGAGTAGCAGCAATGGCATTTTGCACATACATAGATGTGCATACCGGAATACTATGGTCCATACACCACAATATAAAAAGGTTCCTTGGTGGAACACTTGTTGGTTTCTGACTTGTGAAAAACTAGATGTCACACAAATTTGTCCAGCAGCAAGTGTTCATGGGACCTGATAATGTTATTGTGTGCATTCTTAGCGTGGAATCACTCAATTCTGGTCAGCTCATGCCAGTATTGGGAAAGAAGAAAGTCGTCATGTTGATCAACGATGGTGGATTTAGGGAATCAACACATCTCACATATAATTTCGAAATTCAGTTCATATGCTCGCCGTTCCAATCTAAACCATAATTCCTTGGTATTCTTAGGGTCAAAGGTCAATGTAGTAAAGAATTCCATTGTAAGTTCCTCATAAATAGGGAATTGGAACCATATAAACTGACCCTACTGGATTCTCTCGATTTGGTTCTCTACTCGCTCATATAATTCTAGCCTATCTAACGTGTTAACATCAAAGTATTTAGGAATTGAAATTTGCTTAGAACGAAGGGATTGAAAACAAGTACCTTCCTCTTTGGTATAAATGAGGAGTGGTGCTTCAAAGTCCAATGCTCAGTTCCTTCTCCCCCGTTCCGTAACTTACTATGTTCCATAAGGTTCCCATCAGGCCGATTGCTTGATGCGTGGCATGATTAGGCAGAGTGTGAAAGAATTTTAGAAGGTTAAAATTTCTAGTGAGAGGTGAGAGTGTTTGGACGCATGAATTCTATAGAGATAAAATGAAATTAAAAGTGAAAGTGAAAAAGAAGTAAGAACTAAATATATAGGTGGTAAAAGGGTAAAATGGTAAAATTTTCATTTAAAATTTGTGCCTACCCTGCTTCTGCATAGTCTTTGGGCACGATCATGGCATGCGGCATCCCACCAACTCCAATGTCCTTCCACTTTGTTCTTTTCCTAATTCTTTTCTTTTTCACTTCATAATTCTTTTATAGACCTTTTTCTCTCTTTATGTTTGCACGATCTTCCCCTGATTCCGAAATCCTATTCTTTTTCCGCTTTTATTCAACAAAACCAAAAAAGAACCTAACTACGGAGTTCAACTTTTCTAACAAAATTAAACAACGAAACTATTTTTTTCCATGGTTGCCTCCCATACAGAGCATGTTAGTAACTCGACGCTCCTTTAAGCTCACCATGCTTAGAATGAATGGTTCGATGGTAGCGTCGTCATTAATCTCAGAGTTTGTGCCTTAGTTACCATATTGTAATTACCACCGTCCTTGTAATTTTCTTTTCCTCGTCTTCTCCTCCGCGAGTGCTTCTTTTGGAAAGCATTTTTAGGATCCTCTATGTCCTCCCATTCGCCTCGAGGCTCGGTTTCTTTGCGATCCACTAGAGGTGAAGGAGCTCTGTATTCTATAATGGTTTCGTTGAAGGTTATATGCTCCTTCCCTAGTTGCAAGTTAACTCACCCCTATATACATCAATAATTGAGCGCGCAGTGGCCAATAACGATTGCCTAAGAATTATCAGAGTGTCCTCATCTTAGTTGATGTCCAAAACATAGAAGTCCATGGGAAAGATAAATTTACTGACCTTTACTAGCACATCTTCTATGATTCCCATCGGTCTATGCAACGTTCTATCGGTCGTCTTAACAAAAAACTTAGTGGGAACTAACTCTCTTAACCCTAATTTTAGACTAAAAGTATAGGGCATCATATTTATGCTTGCGCCTAATTATAAGAATGCCGTATCTATAATAATGTTGTTGATATTACAGGGGATGAAAACGTCCCCTGGGTTATCTTTCTTCGTAACTATATTGGGGTTTTCTTCCAGTGGTTGCTCCTTAACCTTCTTCTTGACGGACCTGTAGTCTGAGCTTCGACTGTACTTGTTCCGTCACTTCCTTGATCTTGTTATGCTTAATTTCTCGCAATTTGTTCACTTGCTTCTGTGCATATAACTCTCGTTGTTGTGTAATGGGGAATGGAAATAGCCATCGAGTTACTTGAATTGACTCCATCATGGGCTCAATCAAAAGGTCTTCTTCAACTACTTGACCTTTTCCTCTATCTTCTACCTTTTCTAGTTCTTCGTCCTGAGTCTAACTTATAACCATGATACTCTCCTTTGAGTTTGACTCGGTGTTGTTTAGAAGAGTTCCAGTATGCTGAGCAGACATTGCCTCTACGAGTTGCCCCACTTAGACTTCTAAATTGTGTATGGAAAAAGCATGATTCTTCGTTACTTGCTTGAACTTGCTCTCGAGCCTCTTTTGAGCTTCCTCCATGCTTTTGATCTAGTCCAAAATTTTATACAACTTTGACTCCATTGAGCTTATTTTATACCGCTGAAAGTTCGATTGACATTTAGGCCTAAACTGCCCTCCATTATTGTTGTTTGACCAAGAAAAATTAGGGTAATTCTTCTATCTGGGATTGTAAATGATGAAGTAAGGATTGTTTCCCCCTCCTCATCCATATTACACCCCCATGTAATTCATTTTCTCCTAGTTGTCCTCTCTCATCAAGTAGCAGTCCACAATATCATGATCTACTTGACCACATAACTCATACTTCAATTGCATGGCCTTAACCGAAGCAAAGGATGATGCCTTCATACCATTGAGTTGTCGCGTCAAATTGTCGATCTTTACTTGCATCTCTGTCATCTAATCGACTGTGACAATTCCCTTTTACTCTCAAAATGTCGTAGGCTGCCTAGCCCTCTCACTCATCCAAAGGCAGCTATTACTGGCCATCTCTTTGATCAATTCCTCTGCTTCATCAACCATCTTCTGTATTAAAGATCCTCCTGAAGTTGCATCGATGGTGTCTCTAATAAGTGGGTTTACTTCGTTGTAAAAAGTCTACAGAAGGAACTCCTTGGGTAGGTTGTGATGTGGGCACTTCCTCTACAAGTCCTTGTATATCTCCCATGCTTAATAAATTAACTCTCCGTCACCTTGTTGGAAATTGGTAATTTCCTTTATGATCTTTTTAGTATTCATCAACGAGAAATATTTATTTAGAAAAGCACCTACGAGCTGCTCCTAAGTCGTAATATTAGCGGGGCTTAGTGAGTGATACCAAGCCTTCACTCTATCCCTAAGTGTGAAAGGGAACAGTCTAATCTTAATAGCATCTTCTGACATCTGGTGATACCAGAAAGTATCACAGATCTTGAGAAAATTTACGATATGCTTATTTGGATCCTCATTCGCCAGTCCATAAAATTAGATATTTTACTAAAGCATGTTCAGAAGGGTTGGCTTGATTTTGAACGAGATCGCTTGATTTGGTGGCCTAGCCACTCCATGGTTAGATGAGTTGAACATTGGCCTTATAAAGTCCATGAGGGTTCATTGTTGCTATCTTTGAGTTGCTCCTTTGTCCATGTTTCTTTGAAATTGTTCAGCCATTGTTGACTTTTCTATCTCTTGTTCTTCTTCTTCTCGCCGAGCTTTCCTAAGGTTGCGTTCTAATCATGTTATGTCTAAATTTACCGCCTCCGCTACACGACTCGAACCCCTCGTGACTTTTATGCTCATGTAAGAGCACGATTCCTAAAATAAACGAACGAACTAAAACTAAAAATTATAACTATCCTAACGCCTTAAACTATAAAAATAAATTTCCTTCCTCGGCAATGGCTCCAAAAACTTGCTCATAAGGTTACACGCACTAAGTTTTACTATTTATAACCTTAGTAGATTCCGCAAGCGTGCGATTCATTCGCGTATTACTTAAGGTATTGATCCCACGAGAAAGCCTAATCTAGTCCTAAAATCTAAGGTCATACTAAAACTGCAATAATTCAAATCAAAACAAACTAATACAGAAATAAATTAGTCAACAATTAATTCAAGAATTGAGTTGCAAAAATCTAATTAAGAAAACAAATCACACAAACTAATCCAAACCCTAGTTAGAAACTACCGAGTGAGAGAAAGGAGATTTTGATCCAAAATTAACAAAAATCAAATTAATTGTAAAATTATCGACTTAATAGGTCTAGACTGTCCTAAGGTGAATTACTCTCTTTCAAGTTATAATTCTTAACCCTAATTAATAATCCCTAATTTAAATTATGGAATTGCAATCTCTCGATTCACAATTGACCCCAAACCTAAATTAGTTCTAAAACTATCTACTATCCTACCGAGAATCTATGCTCGATCTCTCGTTACATAATTCTACCAGTTCGATTTAATCCTTTACCTATCAATTCACCTAACTCTCGTTAGCCTAAATTGATTATTTTCACTTAGCTCACCCTCTTAGTCTATTACTAAGTTGTTAAAAACAGGAATTAAATCACAAGTAAATCAATAAAAACCCAATCAATCCAAAATTTATTAATCTCAAAAATCAAGATCTAAAGGTGAGTACAAACACAAACTGAACATTCAAACAATATATTCTCAACACTTATTTCAATTCTATAGATGAATAAAGCTGTAATAAATGGAAAATACGTCGGGAATGGAGTCAAAGAGGCGGTGACAACAGGAAACCACCTATTTCAGGAAGTACGTCACATCAAGGTCGTCTCTGTGTCTCTCTTCCTTTGTCTCCTTCCTTAATCGCTCAATTTCTCTCTAGGTTTTTCCAGGATTGGATCACGTGAGTGCTCTCTGTTTTAGACTCTCAAGCTGCTACCTCTGACTTGTAATGTTCTCTTTATACTTTTGAGGCTCTAGGTCAAAGTTAGGGTCGAAACGGTCTAAAAAATCTTGCGAAACTTGAGTTTTTCTATCAGCTCGATGTAGGCCATGATGGTAGCCCTGCCTACCACGATCGTGGCCAACGCTTTAACCTTTCTGTCATGATCGTGGCCTAATGTGCACGATCGCAGCTTGACTTCGAGGCTTTCTGTCATGATCGTGCCCTATGTGCGCGATCGTGCACGATCTTGGCCTGGCTACTTTTGGCTCGTCCTTTTCTGTCACGATCGTGTCCTACTTTGCCACGATTGTGGGCTAGGTCTTTGGCACAAAACTCTTCGAATCTTCTCCGTTCTTCACTGTTTACCCTAAAACACTAACAAACGCATCACGATACCTAAAAAATATAACATTTAAGCATGAAGACTTAATCTAACCCATAAAACACTAAAACACTCAAACTAACATAATTAAACCCTAAATGTATACTCAACACTCAAATTCACACTAATTACATAACAAATTAAACCCTAAAACATCATGCAATTGACAACTATCAGATGGTTCACTCACTGAGTTCACAAATTCATCAAAATTGCAACGTTAATTTTTAGGTACATGAGAGACATAGCTATTAAGGCAATCTAGTAGAAGTCTAGTACTGAAAATTTTGGGAAACAAGAATGACTCAAAGGTCTGATCAGCTGACACCTGCGGAGTCTAGAAAGAATACTTTTATTTAGTTTCCCATCTTATGTAGAATATTTTGTAAATATATGGATTGTGAAATGTAATGCCACAATATAAGTTATGTATGTTAATGAAATGGGAAAAGTTGATATTTTAAAGACTTATGTTCTGTATGATGCCATAATAAATTGATGTACTTACTCTAACATGCCATTTTCATAGGGTATGTTCTTGATTGTCACTGGATGTTCAGGCATATGTTCAATGGTAGTGGTGTGTTACATTTTCACAAACAAGTTATATATGAATCAAAGACTATTCATGCTAAAGATACATGAGAGAACAAATTTGGAACAACATATCAATGCATTTAACCAAATAGCTAGTGATCTGTTGAGCCTTGGGATTATTATGGACAAGGATAAAAAATATACCTTTTTCTTTATCTCTTTCGTATAAACATCTAATGACCATTGTTACATTGGATAAGGAGACAATTGACGTAGAGGACATCATCATTGTGATCTCACAACTAGTGGAGACTTAATACTAATGAAAGCTCTCAAGTCTAAAGGTGTATATGAAGGAAAATTAGAATTGTAAAAAAAAGCAATGAAAAAATGACTCGTCTAAGTGGAGAGGTTAAAAATTCGAAGATGAAAAGACAGTATGATGCTACGAATGCGAGCAAATTAATCATATAAAAAAGGACTATCCAAACAAAAAGGGGCATAATGAAAAAAATGTGATAATTCATTAAGATCTACTAATATAATACACAGTAAAAACTTGTATTACAAAGATAGAGACAAACTCTACATTTTAATTTGTTAATTTTAACTCACTTTCAAAACTACATATCAGTGTGTATAAATACAAGAATCAATTGAGCCTAGATCAAATTTCAATTGAAATGCTGCAAAAGGAAGGAAAATCCTAAAATACCAATAGTTTAGAACCTGGAATTTAGAGATGGAGCATTAATAAGAGATTCATCTGTAAAGCTCCACAATGAAAAGGGATTTAATGGTTCATTAGTCTACAAAGAAAAGTGGTTTACAGTTGTGAATCATATGTGTTGGACAAATTAGCAATGAAGAACAAGAATTGTTGTCTCCTACTACTAGACAAAATATAAACACAGTGCTGGGGTGCTCTGATTAGTTAAAATTGAACCTGACCACTTCATTTCAAGCTAGTTAAGCTTTTCAATTGGTTAGTTTTCCATATCAAACTTTATGAAGTTATAAATGAACCAACCCCATTTATTTTCCTTAAAATAGTTAGCTCACAACTCAACCTTCAATCATGTCTACTTAAAGTTAAGCTCCTTTTCTTTTCTTTTTCTCTTGGGATATGTTCACTCTTAAATATTAATGGTGATAATTATATAAAAAAGATAATAATTAATGACCGTAGAATTATTGATATAATACAAGTCAGAAACTTCCTCTAAAGAAAATGATTTTTTTTACATTATCATTTAATAGCAATGTATCAGCGTCTATCAACAGTTTCCATTCGTTGTATTAAATACTTTCATAATCTTACAATTGCTACTAATACGTAAACTAAATGTGATGGCACCATTATTTCTTAACACAAAAGTTTTGGCTCGTATGAGAAATAATTAAAGCCAAATGGAGAATGTACCTATTCTGATTCAATGGTAGATTGATATTTTATTTCCATTCCATTCAAAATAATTGAAAAAGGCATCTGACTTTAAGGGGGAGTGGTAATATATGAATAAAGATTCAAGTTGTCGGTCATGTGAGCACTTCGATTATTCAAAGTAATTTGTTGATGGCCCACTTTGTTTAGCAGAAAGATTGAAATTGTTGGTCATCTTCTCTTACAATAAATAAAACAACTTTACTAGTTTAAAAGTATTCAATTTCCCGCTTTGATCGCGGTTTTTTTATTTGCATAAGTTTTAATAATTAACTTCGATATTCCGCAAGTATACGGATCTTGACTTGTAGTAATAAGTAGATATCAATCCCGTAGGGATTGTGCTTAGATATTACTTAGTTCAAATTAATCTTTATTTAAGAGCCAAATTTTAGTGGAAATAAACTGTAAAAATTAAATTAAATTAAACAATTTAACAAAAAACAAGCGACAACTCAAAAATGCAGAAACTTAGATTTCAAGATTTTCACAGCTAGAGATCACTTTTTCCTTATCTTATCTCTCTCCTATTTTGTTAATTGAATTATATTTCACCTAAGATATCCTAATGTATTAATTACCCTCTCTTAAGGTGTAATCAATTCTTCCTAACCAAATTGTATGGAAATGACTAAGCAATCTCTCAATCTACAAAATCAATCCACCAATTCAAATAGTTATGAAATTATCCTATTGGTGATCAATTAAATTAGCCAAGATCTCTCTTTCAACTAATCAATTAACTTAATGAATGTAAGTTTATAGAATGTCAACTCTCATTGTACAATTCTACACGAATAACCCAGCTCAATCTCTCAATACATTGCAAGGTATATATATTCAACATTCATCAAAAACATCTATCATTCAAATCGACAAAATAGGAGTTTAACAAGAAGTTCAAAAGTAATCTCTACAATTAAACTAGCCACTCATGTTGTCCATAACATCACCAATAATCAAATAATCTATCATACAAAAACTAGAAGAGAAAAAAAATGAAAGAAAACTGATTGAATCAAACCCTACCTCTTCTTATCTCGAATATGGAAAATCCGATGTTGGTATGCTCTTTTCCCAATGATGAATGAGAAACCTTGAATCTCTACCTCTCCGGAAGCTCTAAACCTATGTTTTTACTCAAAAGGAAAGTCCACACAAAGCTCTTTCATTCATAGGGGTTATTATCCTTAAATAGTCATGAAAATCTAAAAGAATAAGTGAACCCCGTGTATATCCTCGAGTTAAACATCCGACGATCGTGGGAATTGGTATGAAACCCACGATCGTGGGTTTTTGTGTCATAATTATTCCTCTTCTCTTCTCTTCTCTTGGTTTCTACGTTTCATATCATGACTACGTTTCATTAGTGTACATAAGCAAACTCAACATGTGGCACCATCATTCAAAGATAGTATAGATGCAAAATGAATCTTCCTCGTGGTTTTACTCATTTCTCTCAAGTTTTTAATGGTTAGTGTTTTTCTCAAACTTCCTATAGCAAATTACTCCACCATAGGCTTGCTAATACACCAATTGTCTTTTACAATGATTATATGCATAAATAGATCAAAAGGACTTGCTTAGGGTTATAACATGGTGAAGGTTAAGGTGGGTAAAAAGGGTAAAGGGTTTAACACAAGCATTCGTAAAGTAATAAGTGGACAAAGGGAAAACAAAACATAATTTTGAGATAAATAAGTGTAAATATACTACTACTACGCATTTATTGATGCTACTAAAATGTTTTTTCTTTTTTTCTTTTTCTCTTTTTTATATCTTTTTTCTTTTCTTTTTAATAACATGGAAGAAATAATGAACAAAATAGTAACTAAATACAATATGATTCAGGAGCAATATTATCCTCAACTCATCTCAGAAAATTTTTTTCGCAACAATCCCAACTAATGCATTACTTAATACTCCACTACGCTTGTGAATGGGTAGGTTAATGGAGGGTTTCGAGTTTTAAAATTTTGGGGTATTTTCAAGAAACAAAATGGTTAAGGCTCAATGGGGGTAGCAAGGGATAATAAAAGGTAGGTCATTTAAGTCAAAGGTTAATACAAAAAGGGCCTTAATCATCTCTATTAAGCGTGCATCCAGTAGACTTAATCCGATTCAAAGTAAGTTATGAAGGTAATAACCTAAGGAAGCATCACACAACAAAGAAATAAAATAGCTATAGACGGAGTCATATAGGCTCAATTCTCACATTGGCTCAAATGCAAATTCATTATGCATCTTTACACTATCTCATTACTCAAATGTCAAATTGTGATAACTTATGTAACCAACTACTTTTAATTACTCAACATGGTTCACTCTCTACTCAAGTAACCTAATCTGAGTTCAACTATGCATTCAATCTCATTCCAACTAGCATGATAGAATCTCATGGAAAAACATATCGAAATGATTCAAGTATGGTTCCATTGCTTAACACAAAACAACATAATATGTATAAAACATGCATCCTAATTAACAAATTGCAAACAGTGACTAAAACAATGCACTTGACAAAGCAAGTGTCACCTCCCTGCACTTAAATAACACATTGTCCTTAATGTGACAAGGAAACCACAAAAAAAGGTAAAATGACATCAAACCAAACAAAAGACATAACAACTAATAAAGTAATTAAAACAATGTAAAAAGTTTACGGTAAGAAGGGCTTATAGAGATTGTGGTGGCGATGGTGTTAGCGAAGGGACTTCAATATTATTCCTCTGAATGAACTTGAGGAATTGTTTCTTCATGTACCACTGCTCCTTATGCACATGTCTCATCTGGGTGCCGAGCTCATTAATTTGCATCTTCATTTGTTGATGATTAGAGGCCATCTAGTTAAGGATTTGTTGGAAACTGTCGACCTCTACTACTGCAATTGATTCCTCTTCCACTACTTCTTCTTGCAACTCCTGAGGCACTTGAGATGTGGATGGTCAGGAAGTAGCTACATCCTTGCCATTTTTGTTCTTAAAGGCTATGCACGTTTGAGGATTTCAGAGCTCCATAGAATAGGGCTATAAAATTTCAGAGTGTCTCAAATAAGGAACATCAAAAACATCATACCTAGCCATACAAACACTATCCACATCAAGGTTATAAAACAAAGCTAAAGTGGTAACAATATATGACATGCCAAAATAAGAGCTCTTCTTATTAACGCAACTCACAATTGATCAAAAAATCTGATAAGGTGTATTTATTTTGATTTTTTGAACCATGCACTAAAGGAAGAAAAGTTCCGTGGCTGAGCACTTATTACTTCCAGTTTTATTAAAAACCATTAAGCACATAAATTTATGAAGAAGTAAGTGCTCGGTGATACGAGTTAAAGTATTTGGTGCATTTTAGAGTCAAAACTTTTTCATATGTTAGAATTTTCCAATAACTATCTTCATCAAAGTCATCGTGATCAACTACAATTTTTATGTTTGATAATTCAAAAAGTGTACTAATGACATTATAATCAAGTTTATAAACATCGCCACTTATCCTAAACCAAAATGTATCCATTTTAGGATTGTGATGCACAGTGAAGAAAAATTTGACAGTCAATATAGGATAAATCAGCACATCATAATGAATGAACCCACTCCAACCAATGTTCATAACCAATCACTAAACATTACGCCTCACTCCTATAGTTTCTAATAGTTCAAAGTCAAAATATCTAGGAATAATTAATTCTCTATCTATAAAGTCCTGAAATTGCAAACTTTCATCTTCTGAAAAAATAGGGAATAGGGCATGAAAAGTTGCCGCTATATCCAGTTTACCTTCGCCAGAGACTTAAAGGCATAGATCATTGGTTGGTTTCCAGGCTGCCATCTTCTTCGTGGCCATTGGAAGAAAAAAATCTGCAAAAACAAAGAAGAGGGAGATGAGCTCTTTTTTAGAGAGAAAAAGAAAAAATCTCACCAAATCCTTTAATTCTTGAGTGATTAATGTACAGTAAGTGCAAATAATTGAAATATTGATGGAAGAAATGAAGAAAATATCAAGAGTTTAGTGTAAGATAAAGGATTGGAGAAGTTAAGAGAGTGGGTTTCGTGTTTTTAGAGAGAGAGGTTATGAAAATTTTGAAGAACGTAGAAAGAAGAAGAAGAGAGAGAAATTTAAAATTTCCTCAAATGGGTCTTCCCACGATCGTGGGAATTACCCTTATTCCTATGAGGTTAACTCTCTAGAAACTTTCTGGAGAATCTTCCCACGGTTGTGGGTTACTCCAAGTTTTCAACTTCGTAATCCTCTTCCAAGCTTAGCATGCATTCTCAAGAGTCCCACAACCTACAGACATCTCCACATCATCTAACCAAGAAGAAATTCAAAAGGAAAACAAGTGAAAACTCAAACAAAATCCAAAGTGAACACCAAGAAAACTCAAATCAAACATAACCACAATCAAATAAATCAAGCAAACAAGTAAACAAGAAAAATCAAAGGAAAGATAAACATGTTAAGTTAAGGTCATTAGCTTGACCATACCATATGTATTCGTGAAAAAGTGGAAGAAAGGAAAGAGATGACTTCCTTTCTTGTGAATATGTCCCTCTATAATATGGCTTGCATCTATGCTCATTGACCTTGAATGCTTCACCTTTATCATTTTCCAACTCCAAAACTCCATAGGGAAACACTTGAAGAATCTTGAAGGGTCCACTCCATCTTGAGTTGAGCTTCCAAGGAATAACTGAAGTCTTGAATTGAATAAAAGCACTAAGTCTCCACTCTTAAACTCCTTCTTTTTGATGTGAGCATCATACTACTTTTTTGCTATTTTTTATAAAACTTGGCACTTTCATAAGCTTCAAATCTCAACTTGTCCAGTTCATCAAGTTGTAACAGTCTCTTCTCACCCTCTAACTTCCATTCCTTGTTCAAATTCCTAACTGCCCAATAAGCCCGGTGCTTCAAATCCAATGGTAATTGGCAAGCCTTGCCATACACAAGTCGATATGATGTGGTCCCTATAGGTGTTTTGAAAGCTATCCTGTAAGCCCATAATGTATCGGCTAACTTCAAAGCCTATTCTATCTTTAATGTTCTCACTAACTTTTCCAAGCTCTTTTTCAACTCTCTGTTCACTAGCTGTACTTGGCCACTAGTTTAGGGGTGGTAAGGGGTAGCCACTCTATTTTAGACATTGTATCTTTTCAGAAGAGCCTCAAATGATTTGTTATAGAAATGGCTCCCTCCATCACTTATAATCACTCTAGGCACCCCAAATCTAGTAAAAATTTTCTTTATGAACTTCAGAACCACCTTAACATCATTATTTGGAGTAGCTAATGCCTCAACCCACCTGGAAACATAATCAATTCTAACTAATATGTAAGTGTTACCTGAGGAGGATAGAAATGGTCTCATAGAGTCCAAGCCCCACACATCGAATATCTCTAGCTCTATTATGTTTGAAAGCGGCATCTACTCCCTCTTTGATATGTTGCCCACTCTTTGACATCTATTGTACTTAAACATAAAATCACGAGCATCCTTAAACAAGGTCAGCCAATAGAATCCACACTCCAAGATCTGAGTCGTAGTCTTGTTAGCTCCATAATGCCCTGTATAAAGTGAGCTATGACATTGTGTTAAAATTTTGGGCATTTCATCTTTAGGGGCACACCTGCAACTCACACTGTCAGTGCATATCTTATAAAGTATAGGTTCATCCGAAATATAATGAGAGCATTGCAATAGAAAAAGCTTCCTTTGTTGATATGAAAAATTAGAAAGAAGGATACCACCTGAAAGATAGTTTGCAATATCTACAAACTAAGGGAAAAAAGGATTATCTACCATCATTAAAACTTCATTAGGAAAGCTCTCTTCATTTCCGCTTCTTCTATATGATGTCCTCCTTCAAGTTGTGATAGGTGGTCCATTATGACATTTTCTGCTCCCTTATTGTCTTTAATCTTATTGTTGAACTCTTGGAGCAGAAGCACCTTCTTAGCAAAGAGGTAACGTAATGATCAGCCAAGCCTTGGCATCCTTCTTAGTAAAGAGGTAACGTAATGATGCATAATCTGTAAAAACAATAACTTGTGAGCCTAAAAGATAAGAATGAAATTTCTCACAAGCAAATACCACTGTAAGCAATTCCTTCACAGTAGTTATGGAATTCAGTTATGCCCCTGTCAAAGTCTTGCTTGCATAATAGATAGCATGCCACCTCTTCTCCTTCCACTGGCTAAGTACACAACTAACAACATGGTCACTTGCATCGCGCATAATCTCAAAGGGAAAAGACCAATTTGGTGACATCAAAATTGGTGTTGTTGTGAGTGCCTTCTTTAACTTATTAAAAGAATCCAAACAATCCTCATCAAAAACAAAAGGCACATCTCTAACTAATAAATGAGTTAAGGGTCTAGCAATAAGAGAAAAATCCTTGATGAACCGTTTGCGGAACCCTCTATGACCAAAGAAAGCTCAGATACCCTTGATGTTGATGGGAGGTGGTAGCTTTTCAATCACTTCTTTCTTAGCGTGATCCACTTCAATCCCCTTGCATGAGATCTTATGGCCTAATACAATTCCCTCTTGGACCATGAAATGAAATTTCTCACAGTTTAAGACTAGATGAGACTCCTCACTTCTTTGAAGCACTTTGTCTCAATTAAACAAACAATGATCAAAAGAATCTATAAAGACAGAGAAGTCATCCATATATACCTCATTCATGTCTAAAAATATAGCCATGATACACCTTTGGAATGTGGCAGGTGCATTGCATAAAACAAAAGGCATCCTCCTATAAGCGAAAGTCCCATAAGGACAGGTGAACGTGGTTTTCTCTTGGTGTTCCAGATATATAAATACTTGATTGTACCTGATTATCCATTAAGAAAACAATAAAAAGAATGACTAGCTACCCTCTTAATCTTTTGGTCCATAAAAGGAAAAGGGACATGATCTTTCGTGGTGGCCAAATTTAGCTTCCTATAGTCAATACATACTCGTCAACCTATGATGGTCCTAGTAGAAAGCTTTTCACCTCTTTTATTCTCTACCACTATCATGCCACCCTTCTTCGGCACAAACTGTACTAGACTCACCCGTTCACTATTTAAAATAGGGTAAATGATCCCCACATCAAACAACTTCACTACCTTCTTCTTCACAACTTCTTGTAAGTTTGGATTTAACCTTCTCTGTCTTTCCCTTATAGTTTTACATCCCTCTTCTAGGTTAATCCTATGCATCACCACATTGGGGCTAATCGTCCTAATATCGAAAATTTGCCACCTCATGGCTCTCATCCTCTTCTTAATGGTCTCCACCACTTTCTCTTCTTGCTCACAATCTAATTGGATGGAGATAATGATAGGTAGAGTATGGTTCTTTCCTAAAAAGGTGTATCTCAAATGGATAGGTAAGGGTTTAAGCTCTAAAGTGGGGGGCTTAACAATCAAAGGTGGTATGGGTGTATCTGTCTTCTTCAACTTCTATAGATCAACTTCCTTATATAATTCTTCTTCTTTCAGACTCTTATCCCTATGCACTTTATTAATTTCATTGACTTCCTCTTCAACCTCCTTCACACACTCGTTCACCACATCAATTTTCATTCACACATTCCATCCATCGATTTCCTCAAAGATTTTGACATATTAAATTCAACATGCTCATCACCAATTCTCAACATAAGTTTCCCTTTATGCACATCAACTAATGCCCTACTAGTATTCATAAAGGGCTTACCCAAAATCAGTTGACAATTTCTATCAGATTAAAAATCCATCATAACAAAATCAACAGCAATAATAAATTTGTCCACTTTTACCAATACATCTTCTACAACTCCAAATGACCTCTTGATGGATTGATCCGCAAGTTAAATTAGCATAGATGTTGGCTTGACCTCTCCTAATCCCAATTTCCTAAAAATGGACAAAGGCATCAAGTTAATACTTGCACCTAAATCACATAAACATTTAGAGAATTCAAAATCAATAATAACACATAGAATAGTAAAACTCCTTGGATCTTGTAATTTTGAAGGCATTTGGCTTGATATGATTAAACTGCAATTTTTCATAAAGGTTACCGATTGATTGTCCTCCCAAGTGCATTTGTGTGTAAGTATATCCTTAAGTGCTGGGCCTAGGTCTAAGAACTTAATTCATGGCCTCATTACGAGAGGACTGGTTGAAGATTAAGTGGGAAAAGAAATTAAAAAGAAAATAAAATAACAAAAAAAGTAAAAAAGTCAGGGATTATGAATAAGAAAATTTCACCTGATAAATAAAAAGTCACAGTCATGACTAAGAGGAGTCACAGCCGTGATTATTAAAAAGATTTAAGATCACATTCTTGACTAAAAGGAGTCACGACCATGCATTAGAGAATTCACGGTCGTGACTTCTTAAATCACGGCTGTGCCTTATAAGAAAAGAGGAGCGCGCGATTGTGCACAAACACGATCATGCGCCCTATGAGAAAAACCAGCTTAGTCTCGATTCGATCATGCATTTCCTTTTAAAATGGGTTGGTCATGATCGTGTGTGTGCACGATCGTGCACCCCTGAAAATATATGGGGTCGGACATAATTGTGCTTGTGTACGATCGTGCACTCCAATTGTGCACTCCAATCTAATAACCAAAAATTACAAACTTTATACCATTAGAAAGCTAAGAGAATGAGCTACAACGTTCATGGGGACAACTTTGTCTAATTCTGCCTACATCAATACAGTTTATTTATGGAAGTCAGGACACAATTTTTATCCCTCTTTTTCCTCTACTACCTATTATGAGTTTTCACAAAAAAATATAAGACCCGAATCCAACAAACACTTTACATAATTACAAAACTTCTATCATAACAAACTCCTAACATAATAAATCTACTTAAGAGAAATCTATCCAATATCCATCAGACAACATACAATTTTATTCCTACCTGAAATTAACAACTTAACAAAGAAAAGAATTTGAACATATTTAGAAGAGAAATCCTTCAACTCTTCTTCCATTCCCCAAACAAAACAAAGTTTCAATTCTCAAACAATACAGAGTTTATACATAACTTTAATTACATATCAAGAGCCAAAACCGTAACATAATCCAAAAATACAACATGAATTCTCATGCTTGATATGCTTACAAAGCTACCAAAAATGATCAAATCTTGGAATTTGTCAAAGTTTGCAAGATTCAATGATTTACTTGTTCTGCACCTAAGGAATGGAAAATAATAGGATAAGCTGCGAAGTTTAGTAAATAATACATTTATAGTCATTGGTGATGAACCACACATACAACCAAGCATTTACATATATTTATATCACATTTTAATTTAACAATTAGATTATCCACAGTTTAAACTCATAGATAAACATGTTATCATATAAATCAGATCATGTATTTTCCAACCATCAAATCATAACTTTCAATCGTATATCATGTTCAACAAATCAAAGTGAAATACACACATAAAATGGCTTGAAAGAATCCCATAGAACAAAATGGAGAAGCCGAAGTTTACACCATGAATGAAATGAGTCCATTTCTCGGAGCTCATGTGTCACAAGCAGGTAGCTAGGAGAAGGCTTTAAGTTAACGTGCACGTGACGAATGAAATGGTATCTCTCTTGCCCACGCACAAGCAAATTTTGATGCTCACACATTTCATCACAAATTCATTATTTCATGCTTCTTAAACTTTTCGGTTGTTCATGAATACAAATTGCAGTAAAATATTTCAAGCATAACAAGATAACAAATCACAGTGTGTTTTTCCCATATTCACAATGATTCAAAGACAAGCATTTAAGCACACAAACATGTAAAAAATCAGCCCATCATCGCAATAACCATAAACATATTACCTACCTAATTAGTAATAACTCAAAACTCAAGTCACCTTTCCTCTCACTCTTGGTTTGAGTTTTCTTGCTTCCCTTCAATCAAACAAATATACAAATAGAAAATCCATAGAACTTTAATAATCAATGTTGAGCTTGGATTTAAACTACTGTTGGTTTAGCTAAGCTAAAGTAACTAATATCTAGTTGAAAATCCATGAAAATCAAAAATAGGTTTCTTCTCTCCTTTCTTCCTTCATTTTCATCACATAAAACTCACTCTCACTAGTTTCTTCTTCTACCAAAGCAAGAAGAAAAGATAAAGAATACCCAAAAAAAACTCAGCTGAACCTTTTCCTTCTTCTTCTTTCTCCTTTTTCTTTCTTTCCTTCTTCTTTCTATGCTTCGATTTCTCCTTCTCTTCTAGGTCCTTCTACGAGTTTCTCTTTTTCTTTCTTAATTTGCACGACTGTCTTTATCTTTTTTTCTTATTAATTTAAGACAACTTTTAATCTTCCAAGCTTACCCATCTATATTTAATCTAATGCCTTCTAACTCTTCAACTTAATTCTAACATTTCCATTAATACATGCAAATAAATAATTTAATAAAAATTTTCTAGGCAAAGTGAGAGAAGTCACAACCGCGTGGGGTTCAACATTTCTCCCCCTTAAAGAATTTTATCATCAAAATTCTTACCTAAGTCCACAAGTAAGTGTGGATATTTCTCCTTCATGGCTTCCAAAGGTGCCCAAGTTGCTTCTTCTCTTGCATGGTTCTTCCTTAAGACTTTGACTAGCTTCACAGTCTTGCTTCTCAAAACCTCTTCCTTTGAATCTAAAATCTTCACTGGTTGTTTTTCATAAGTCTTAACTAAGCCTCTGAAAGTTGGACTATCTGTGATGGATCCGAACTGTATCTCCTTAACATTGATACATGAAAGACATTGTGAATCTTGGATAATTATGGCGGCAGGGCTAACTTGTAGGCTAAAGGCCTAATCCTTTCAATAATTTCATAAGGGCCTATATATCTAGGACTAAGCTTGCCTTTTTACTAAATCTTAAGACTCCTTTCCATGGTGACGCTCGAAGAAATACTTTATCTCCAACTTCATACTCCTTCTCCTTTCTATGTGCATCCGTATAGCTTTTCATCCTATCTTGAGCTGCCTTAAGTCTCTGCTTCACGAAATTAATCTTGTCAACTGTAACTTGAACCAACTCAGGTCGTAAAAGTCTCCTTTCACCTTCCTCATCCCAACAAATAGGAGTTTTGTACCTTTTACCATACAAAGCTTCATAAGGTGCCATTTAAATTCCTGAGTGGTAGGAATTATTATAAGCAAACTCAATCAAAGGTAAATGATCTTCCCATGAGCCTTTAAAGTCCATAACATAAGCTCTTAACATTGCCTCCAATGTTCTGATTGTCCTCTCTAATTGGCCATCAGTCTATGGATGGAAAGTTATGCTAAAATGCAACTTGGTTCCTAAAGCCTCTTGTAAACTTTTCCAAAACTTGGAGGTGAATCTAGGATCTCTATCTGAGACAATAGAACTCGGAATTCCATTAAGTCTTATTATTTCATCTAGGTATTTCTTGGCCAAGACTTTCAAAGAATCTTTCTATTTAATTGACAGAAAATGTGCTGACTTGGTTAGCCTATTGACAATCACCCATATCACATCATGCGTCCTGCTTGTCCTTGTTAATCCCATCAAGAAATCCATTGTAATCTTTTCCCACTTCCATTCAGGAATAGACAAAGGTTTAAGCTTACCGATGGTTGCTTTATGTTTCGCTTTAACTTGTTGGCATGCCAAGAATTTTCCATCATACTCTACAACATCTTTCTTCATTCCTCTCCACCAAAATTCTTTTTCAAATCTCTATACATTCTTGTACTCCCTTGATGCATTACATACGAAGTATTGTATGCCTCATTAAGAATTTCATCATTTAAATTTGACATATTTGGAATATATAATATGTTGCCTATTACCATCAATCTATCTTCTCTTATCACTATTTCAGAGGGCTTACCATTTTTAATTTCTTCTCTTAGCGCACAAGTACTCATCTTGTTCCTGTAATTCTCTAATCTTCTCATTCAATACTGGCCTTATTCTAAAATTAGCCAATATAGAACCAGATTTGGCTTGCCTCAATGTTACCTTAAGTTTGGCTAATTCCTTCAACAAAGGAAGGTATACTGTCTCCATAAGTGCCATAGTAGACTTTCTACTCAGTGCATTTGCTACTACATTAGCGTTCCCCATGTGGTAGTCTATCATCAAGTTATAATCCTTCAGTAGTTCTAACCATCTTCTTTGACTCAGATTTAACTCTTTTTGGCTCATCAAATACTTAAGACTCTTGTGGTCTATATACACCCTGGTGGTGACTCCATATAAGTAATGTCTCCATATTTTCAATTCAAAAATTATGGCAACTAACTCCAAGTCATATGTGGGATAGTTCATCTCATAAGGTTTTAATTACTTGGAATCATAAGCAATCACTTTATCTCCTTGCATTAACACACATCACAATCCTTTCTTTGAGGCATCACTATATACCATATATCGATCACTACCAAAAGGTAAGGTTAGAATTGGTACAGTTGTGAGCCTATTCTTTAATTTCTCAAAGCTCTTCTAACATTCTTCTATCCACACAAACTTCTGACTCTTCCTTGTCAATTTGGTAAGTGGGGCTACTATCATGGAAAAGCCTTATACAAACCTTCTATAATAACTAGCTAAACCCGAGAAACTCCTCACTTTTGCTACATTCTTAGGTGCTTCCCATTTAACTACAATTTTTATTTTCCATGGATCCACATGTAGGAAAATCCCGGTGTGCCCATCACATGGACACGGTGCGGAAAACAAAAATTTTTGTCCCGGGACCTTCCCGAA
>JAOTAY010000001.1:17832915-17844439 GCA_025629805.1 Erythroxylum baracoense
TTTCGGTTATACGTTATGTTGTGTTATGGTCTTTTCCGCAGCGTATTGTGAATACTTGGGCCATACGCGATCCGACAACAAGGAGGGTGGCCTATCATCTCCATGTCTCCTCTTTGTCTTATTTTTCTATTTAAAAAATTATGTAATTTTGAATACGGTGCATCCATGGATCGAAGAAAAGAATAAGTAAACAATTTTGGTTTTTATTTTGTGTTAATGGCAAATTTTCTTTTAATTTAATTCTGTTAATTCTTGAATTTTTTCAACAACAGGAAAAAAATTTTATATTTTCCAATATGTTTTGAAAAATTATTTACGTAAAAAATTCAATAGTTATTGCACGTAGCCGAAAAAGATAGCGTGTAACAAGTGTTGCTACATGCTACTATGCGTAGCACATACTACATTTTGCAATGCACAACAAGTGTTGTTGCACGCAACTGGGAGCGGCCACGTTGCTGCATGCAACATGCAATAAGTGTTGATGCATGTTGCTACGCGCGACCATTAATAATGTAAATGTTGCGTTGTCTTGTGGTAAATGTTGCAGGTGGATTGCAAACAAAATGCCATTAACTAATTTTTAACGAACGAGCTAGGTCGTGCAAGAGAAGAATTTAAAGCGAAAGATCCAAGTCCAAGAAGAAATTTTGGGCGAAAAGGCCTTGTAATTTTCTTTTAATTTTCTAGAATGGATAACCAAAAGTAGCTATTTGATTCATGAGATGAATGGATGAATGGATGCAAACAATATACGATATTATGTGATTGTATGTCATTTAGAAAAATTACCAACCCTAGGCTTTGACGTTCATTCATTATGTATTAGATATATAATGAATCAATAAAGGATGGTTAATAAATTACATCTAGACAAGATGGTATTTATTAAAACTTAAACACCGAAATAGATTGAGTGGGAGAGGATGCTCATGTGAGAGTCCACGATCTCCATGCGATGGCCTATTTGTATGTGGTGAAGTGTTACTCCCCACCGGAGGACATGAATCCTAGATCTTACATAGTTTGGGTCTCTTAAAGGATAAGTATACTCATTGGTAGCAAATGTGACCTCCCACCAAGGCATGGTTTGCAAGTACCTTTAGTGAATGAAGCAAATGGCTGTACACTCAACATGGTTTATCAATAATCTACCCACCGTAGCTCCGTTGATAAATGTATGGACCACATTATGGCACTTCTTAAAGAGTTAGACATGAAGATACTCGGTAGTTTTTTAAGTGGGAGGTCCTAGTTTTTCTTTTAATGGATAAGATGGCCTACCGTCACTTAGTTCATTATTGATAAGAAAAATAACTGTCATATAAAGATTTAATTTTTAAGTTTTCTTAAGTCTACCATCATGCATACATGCATCATGATTTTATACAGAGTTTCAATTTTTGACTAGTATGTTCATTCTTTAATAATTTATACTTTCAGTCATCATCAATATAATATGAATCCACTCATAATGCTCTTGACTAATAACAAATTGGAAAACGGAGAGAAATTTAATGAATGGAGACGTAACCTTGACATTGTTCTCCAATATGAACGAATTTTATGGGTCTTAACAGACAATGAGCTTGCACCTCCGGTTAACAAATCAACACCTAAGTAAGTCTAACAACATAAGCGATGGTAGAATGCTGATAAGACTACCAAGTGCTATATTCAGGCTTCTGTTAACACAATGTTACAGAAGCAACTTACAAGAACGTGAAATGCCGATGTAATGGTCCATCACCTACATGAGATGTTTGGTGTGAGGACTAGGATAGCAAGGGTGAAAGCTATCCAAACCTTTCACAATCTCAAGCAAAAGCTTGGTGAACTAGTGCGGGAATACATGCTTAAGGTGATCTTTACAGTTATTGAGGCCTAGATGCTTGGTGCAAACATGGATGCGGAAACACAGATGATTATGATCATCAATAGCTTAAACTCTTCTTTTCAACAGTTTAAGTTAGACTATGAGCTCAACACTAAGGATTACACCTTGAGTGAGTTAATAAATATCGTCCAGAACACAGAGGAGATATTAAATATCAGGGCCAATAGGCCAGAGGCTCATATGGCATCTTCTTCTAAGCCCAAAGGTAAGAGCAAGCAAAAGAACAAGGGTGCAAAGAAAGGAAAGGCCCAATCAAGGGTCCAGGCCCAACCCATGAAAAGTAAGGCCAAAGCTGACACCCAAGGAAAGTGTTTCCATTGTGGTGAGAAGGGCCACTAAAAGAGGAACTGCGCAAACTACCTTGAGACCCTCAAGAGAAAACAAGGTATAGGTTTCCTAAGTTTGTTAGGAACTAGAAATATGGCAGATTCATCTTATTTTTAAATACTAGATTCAGGAGCCATTGACTATGTTTGTAACTCTACACAGGGGTTCCAGCAAAGGAAAAGATTGCGTAAAGGTCAGTTTCATACGTTTCGGTAGAAATAGTGGGAGTAGTTATCTTAGACTTTCCTAGTGGTTATAGGTTATATTTTGAGGATGCATATTACATCCTGATGGTTATAAGGAACATGATTTTTGTTCTTTTAAATAAAATCTGGTTATTCCTTTCATTTTGAAAATGTTGTTTCAATATATGAGAATAAGGATTTTATTTGTAATGCGGTAATTAAATAGGGATTGTTCTTTACAGAACCTATGACAGGCTCACTAAACACCACAGAATTAATAAAACAAAGAAAATCCAATGACTCTAGCATTAATTCAAAATATTTGTGGCACTTTAGGATGGGTTATGTCAATGAGAAAAGAGTGAGTCCTTTAAAAGGTTCAAAGAATTCAAAGTTGAAGCTGAGAAGCAGCTAGGTAAGCAGAAAATGGAATTATTTCCAACATGTCAACTCTCATAACACCTCAACATAATGGTGTAGCTGAGAGGAGGAAGGACTCTATTGGAAATGGTAAAATCAATGATGTCCTATGCTAGCCTTCCATAATCGTTCTGGGGATATACCATACAAACAACAACTTATCTTCTTAACTTTGCTCCATCCAAATTGATGCCTAAAACACCTAGGGATTTATGAACTAGATGAGTGCCTTCAATGTGGCACTTAAGGACTTAAGCTGTTCAGCTCATATTGTAAGGCTTGAATCCACAAATATGGAACCAAGGTCAAAGGTATGTTTATTTGTAGGATATCCTACGGGTACACGAGGGTACTATTTTTATAGTCCTCAGGACAGGAAGGTATTTGTGTCGACAAATGCTACCTTCTTGGAGGAAGATTTTATGAAAAATCACAAAGGAAGAAGTGAAGTAGTACTAAAGGAGTTAACTATTTCATCTAAACTAAGAGTTGATTTGGATATAGTAGAATAAGATGTCGAAATGAATTCAAGAGTTGAATCAAAAAAGTAGCCTGAACATCAAGTAGTGCCTAGATGTAGTGAGAGGGTTGTGAGATAACTAGATAGGTATCTAGGTCTAGGAGAAGGTATAATTACCATCTCAGACTAAGAAGTAATGAATCCCATTACTTATACAGAGGCTATTAATGACATTGAAGAGGAAAAGTGGCTCAAGGTAATGGAGTCGAAAATAGATTCCATGTATGCCAGCGAAGTCTGGATCCTTATAGATCTACCACCAGGTGTAAAAGCCATAGGTTGCAAATGGATCTTCAAAAGGAAGAGAGGATCTGATGGAAAGGTAGAGACCTTTAAAGCTAGATTGATAGCTAAGGGATATACTCAAAAGGAGGGTATAGACTATGAGGAAACTTTTTTTTTCTGGTTGCCATGCCTAAGTCCATCAGAATTCTTTTAGCCATAGCAGCCTATTTCAATTATCAAATATGGAAAATGGACGTCAAGACTGCATTTTTTAATGGGGATCTTGAGGAGGCCATTTATATGGCCTAACTAGAAGGATTTGTTAAGCCAGATAATCAGCATAAGGTATGCAAGTTGTAAAGGTCCATTTATGGACTTAAGCAAGCATCTAGGTTTTGGAACATTAGGTTTGATAAAGATATCAAAACCTATAGATTCATACAAAACCTAGATGAGCCTTGTGTCTATAAAAAGATACTAGAAGGCAAGGTTGGTTTTCTAATTATGTATGTTGAAAACATTCTACTCATTGGGAATGATGTAGGAATGCTATCTACGGTCAAGGGATGGCTGAATGAACATTTCTCAATAAAGGATTTAGGAGAGGCTAGCTATGTTCTAAGGATCGAGCTTATAAGGGATCATAAGAACAAGCTGATAGCCTTGTCTCAATTGACCTACATTGAGAACATGCTCAATAAATTTGCTATTGGCCCTAGGTCTTAGTTCTTATTTCACGGCTACAACATGCCAAAATTGGTGGACTTTTAAAATAAAAGTATATATATGCATAACTAACATCAAGATAAAAAGAATTAAATTCTTAGTGGGAGTAATAACAAATAAACAAACAAAAAAATAAAATAAAATAAATAAATAAATAAAAGATTGCCACAAAATGCATGGGTGTGCATTTAAGAATGCACGACAGTGCATTAAACAATGCACGGCGGAGAGTAACGATCGTGCATATGCATGATCGCGACTTTTGGTGAACAATAGTGGTTTGTCGCGGTAATGCAACCCTAACTGCACACTCTTACTTTAATTTATCATAACTTTCAATGCCAAAGTCTAAAAATTATAAACTTTATGACGTTAGAAAGCTAAGAAAAATAGCTACAATTTTCATGAAGTCAATTTTGTCAAATTCTATGTATATCAACACACTTTATTCATTAAATATTCAGAACACATTTTTATCCCCTTTTTTCTTTCTGCTATCTATAAAAACTACTACCTATATCGAAAGACCCGAATTCAACAATCATAGATTATACATACATAATTCCCAAATTAACCATTTTCTTAAGAATATTTGTTGAAAAGCCATTAAACAACTAACAACTTATTCCCAACATAATTGACACTTAACAGAGAAGAAACTTCTGTATATATTTAAAAGAGAAACTCTGCAATTCTTACAGTCATTTTTCTAACGAAAAAAATTGTAGATAACTTCAAATTACATATTAGAAGCCACATCAGCAGCATAATTCAAAAATACAATCATAAATGCTCATGTTTGATATGCTTCTAAAGTACTAAAAATTTTTGAACTAACATAGTTACTAAAGATAGAAATTCTTGGGTCAACCGAAGTTTGCAAGGTTTAAGGGGTGAGCTGCTAAGTTCAGTGGCTAATATTGTTTTAGTCAGTGATAACGAGCCACACACACACGTAAGCATATATATGTATATTCATTGCATTTTAGTCTAAGCAGATTATATTATCCACAGTTTCTTAATTCTGAGTAATCAAATCATATGTTCATTTAATAATCAAACCCTAACACTTAATTATGCTCTATGTTCAACAATTCAAGATGCAATACACAAACATAATGGCTCGAGAGAATATCATAAAATAGAATGGCGAAACCAAAGTTTACACAATGAACAGAATGAGTCTAATTTTCGAAGCTCATGTTCTATAAGCGGGTAGCCGGGAGAAGGCTTTAGGTCAACGTGCACATGACGAATAGAATGGTATCTCTCTGACCCATACAAGCAAATTTCCAATGCTTACATATTTCGTATCATATTTATATTTTATGCTTCTTGAGAATTTTCTATTTTTCATCAATACAAAATGCAGTATCTTTCAAAGTAAATATAATATCAAATTCACAGAACATTTTTTCCACATTCACAATGATTCAAGATAAGCAATTTAGCATACCTAGAAGAAAATATTTTAGCTCATCATCATAATAACTATAAACATACTACCCACCTATTTACTTGTAACTTCAAGATCAAGTTTATCTTTCCTATTGTTCTTGCTTTCGACTTTCTTGGTTCCCTTCAAATAAACATATTTTCATTCAAACATCATATACAAATAGAACTTCCATAAAACTCTATTATCCAAAAATGAGCTTAGACTTAATCTACTCTTAGTTTATCTAAGTTAGAAGAACTAAGATATAGTTAGAAATCCATAAAGGTCTAAGAAAACCAATTTCTTAGTTCTCTTCTTTCTCTTTTCATTTTCATCATAAAACGTACTTCACTAGTTTCTTCTTCTACTAAAGCAAGAATAAAAGATAGGGAATACCTAAAAATTTTTAGCTGAACCCTTTTCTTTCTTCTTCTTCCTCCTTTTTCATTCTTTCCTTGTTCTTCTTTCTATGCTTCCATTTCTGCTTCTCTTCTTCTAGTTTGTTCTACGACTTTCTCTATTTTTCTTTCTTACAATGCATGACTCTCTTCTCTTCTTTTCTTGTTTCTTTAAGACAAACTTTTAATCTTCCAAACTTACCCTTCCATATTTATTCTAATTCCTACTAACTCCTTACGTAATTCTTACTCTTCCTTTTAATCCATGCTACCACACGTAATTAATTATATACCTAATTAAATCCAAAAATTGCTAATTCAAGAATTCTAATTTATATTCATACTTGTTAATTTTAGAGTCCAACATTTCTCCCCCTTAAAGAATTTCATCCTCGAAATTCTTACCTGAAGCTACAATTAGGTGTGCATACTTCTCGTTCATGGCTTCCAAGGGTTTCCATGTTGCCTCTTCTCTTTAATGATACCTCTATAAAACTTTAACCAGATTCATAGTCTTACTTCTCAAGACCTTTTCCTTTCAATCTATAATCACCACTGGTTATTCTTCATAAGTCAAATCCTCCCATAATTGAACCTTTGAAGGTTGGACTATGTGCGAAGGATCTGATCTATATCTCCTTAGCATTGATACATGGAAGACATTATGAATCTTGAATAACTCTGGAAGCAAGGCTAGCTTGTAGACGAGTGATCCAATCTTCTCAATAATCTTATAAGAGCCTATATATCTTAGACTGTGCTTACCCTTTTTACCAAATCTTAAGACTCCTTTACATAGTGAGGCTCTAAGAAATACTTTGTCTCTAACTTCATATTCCATCTCCTTCCTATGTGCATCTGTATAGCTCCTCATCTTATCTTGAGCTGCCTTAAGTCTCTGTTTCACCAATTTAATCTTGGACTATAGCTTGTACCAACTCAGACCCTAAAAGTTTTCCTTTACCTTCCTCATCCTAACGAATAGGAGTTCTACACCTCCTACCATAAAAAGCTTCATAAGGTGCCATTTGAATTCCTGAGTGGTAGGAATTGTTGTAAGCAAACTCGATTAAAGGCAAATGATCATCCCATGAACCCTTGAAATCCATTATGCATGCTATTAACATTGCTTCCATTGTCCTTATTGTTCTCTCTGATTGGCCATCAGTCTACGGATGGAACGCTATGCTAAAATGCAACTTAGTTCTCAAAGCCTCTTTCAAACTTTCCTAGAATCTGGATGTGAATATGGGATCTCTATTTGAGACTATAGTACTCGGAATCCTATGAAGTCTGATTATTTCATCTATGTATTTCTTGGCCAAGGCATTCAAATAATCTGTCTATCTAATTGGCGAGAAATATGCTAACTTGGTTAGCCTATCAATAATCACCCAAACAGCTTCATGCTTTCTGCTGATCCTTGGTAATCCCATTAAGAAATCCATTGTAATCTTCTCCCACTTAAATTCAGGAACAAACAAGGGCTTAAGATTACCGGCAAGCGCTTGATGTTCTACTTTAACTTGTTGACATACCAAGCATTTTCCAGCATACTCTGCAACATCTTTCTTCATTCCTCTCCACCAGAAGTGTTCTTTTAAATCTTTATACATTCTGGTGCTCCCTGGATGCATTGCATATGGAGCATTGTGTGCCTCATCAAGAATTTCATCCTTCAACTTTTTCATATCCGAAATACAAAATCTGTTGCCTACCACAATCAATCCATCTTCTCTTACTTCTATTTTCGAAGGCTTATCATTTTTAATTTATTCTCTGAGTTTGCCCAAGTACTCATCTTGTTCCTGCAATTCCTTAATCTTTTCATTTAACACTGACCTTATTCTAAAATTTACCAATATACCATCAGCTTCGACTTACCTCAACGTCACCTTTAGTTTGACTAATTCATTCATCAAAGGAAGATATATCATCTTCATAGGTGCTATAGTGGATTTCATACTCAATGTATCCGCTACTACATTAGCTTTCCTCAAGCGGTAATCTATCATCAAGTCATAGTCCTTCAATAATTCTAACCACCTTCTTTGCCTCAAATTTAACTCTTTTGGCTCATCAAATATTTAAGACTTTTGTAGTCTATAAATACCTTGGTAGTGACTCCATATAAGTAATGTCTCCATATTTTCAATGCAAAGACTATAGCAGTCAATTCCAAGATGGGATAACTCATCTTATAGGGTTTTAATTGCTTGGAAGCATAAGCAATCACTTTATCCTCTTACATCAACATGCACCCCAATCCTTTCCTCGAGGCATCGCTATATATTATATATCCATCACTACCAGAAGGCAAAGTTAGAATTGGCGTAGTTGTAAGCTTCTTCTTTAATTTCTCGAAGCTCCTCTGACATTCTTCTATCCACACAAACTTCTGACTCTTCCTTGTCAATTTAGTGAGTGGGTTTGCTATCATAGAAAAGCCTTCTACAAATCTTCTGTAGTAACCAGCTAATCCAAGAAACTCCTCACTTCTGCTACATTCTTGGGTGCTTCCCATCTAACAACAGCTTATATTTTCCATGGGTTTACATGTACTCCTTTTTTCAAAATGATGTGTCTAAGAAACACTACTTCCTTTAGCCAAAATTTACATTTATCAAATTTGGCGTATAGCTCTTTTTCCCTCAATGTCTCTAAAGCAATCCTCAAATGTTCTTCATGCTCTTTGTCGCACTTGGAATAAACTAGTATAAGATTAATAAAGATTATGATAAATTGGTCCTGGAAAGGCTTAAAGACTATTCATTAGGTCCATGAAGGCTGCAGGGGCATTAGTTAATCCAAAGGGCATAACTAAGAACTCAAATTGCCCATATCGGGTTCTAAAAGCAGTTTTTAACACATCAGACTCCTTTATTCTCAATTGATGATAACCTGATCTCAAGTCTATCTTGGAGAAGACTTTTGCTCCTTATAGTTGATCAAACAAATCATTTATGCATAGAAGAAGATATCTATTCTTGATAGTGACATGATTGAGCTTCCTGTAATCCACACACATCCTTAAGGATCCATCTTTCTTTTTCACGAAAGGAACTGGAGCTCCACAAGATGAAGAACTAGGCCTAATAAAACCTTTCTCCAACAACTCTTCTAATTGCTCTTTAAGCTCCTTCAATTATGCTAGAGCCATTCTATAAGATGGAATAGATATTGGTGTCGTGCCTGGAAGAAGCTCTATGGTGAACTCGATCGCTCTAGGTGGTGGTAGTCCTGGTAGTTCCTCCAGAAAGACATCTGGAAAGTCCCTAACTATAGGAATGTTTCTAATTTTTCTTCATCTACCTTTGTGTCTAACATATATGCCAAGAATGCTTCATACCCTTTCTTCATCATTTTTTTATTATTAGAACTGAAATGATTTTAGGTGGCTTACTTTCCTGTCTCCCACAAACACCACCTTTTCCCCTTTATCCACTTTAAACTCTACTGTTTTCTGTTTGCAGTTTAAATTGGCATTATATTTTTCTAAGGTGTCTATGCCCAAAATCACATCTAATCCCTTAATCCCAATGGCATTAAATCCACCACTAATTTTACCTCACCAATACATATTTCACACTCTTGATAAACATGACTAATAGTGACAAACTGGCCAATCGGGATACTAACCATCAAAGGACTATTTAATGGACTCAAATTTCTATCATGCATAATTATATTTGACAAAATAAATGAGTGGGTAGACCTCGAATCAATTAAAACAATAATATCAACATTAAACAATTTAGCCATACCAGTCATAACCTTCGGAGCTGCTTTTGCTTCCTCTCTTGTCATTGCAAATACTCTAGCTAGTGCTTGCCCTTTTGGTCTTCCAGGAGGATTTACTTTCTTGGCTACACTAGAATTTCCCACTTCAGTTGCAGACTCAACTCCCACAGTCTCAATCCTTCTTGGAGCTTGCGTCTGAGTTCCCTCTCGTCTTGCATACTGTGGACACTCCCTAGCCATATGCCCTTTTTCTCCACACTTAAAACAAGCGCCAATCAGTTTATAGCACTCCCCTTTATGGAATTTGCCACAATGATCACATTTAGGAAAAGATGGCTTTTCCCCCTCTCCTTTTTCCCTGCTTCCAATAGTTAAGGCTTGAAGAGAAGTAGTTCTCGTCAGTTTGGGCCTACTTGAACCACTACTCCTAACTTCAGACAGTGCAGGGAAAGTCTTGACACTCCTTCCTAGCATAGGCACACTACCTCCCCTGCCAAGTTGTTCTCTTCCTTTCCTCTTTCTGTTCACTGCACTCTTCATGTTTTTCATATTTACAACCCTCAAAGCAGTCTCTACTAGCTGTTGAAAGTCGCAAAAATTTTGCACCACCACTTTTTTCTTATGGCCAAATGCAATCTCGCTTCAAATCTTTAGCACCTTGTTGCTTCACTCATCATCAGCTCAGCTGCATATTTGGATAATTGTGTAAATCTGCGCTCATACTCACTCACTGTCATCTCCCTCTAGGTGAAACTTAAAAACTCCCTCTGCTTCTGTTGAATATACACATCAGATAGATATTTCTTATTACAAGTAGCTTGGAAATTGCTCCATATTAATACTGGCAGTTTTAACTAGCTCCCTGATACGCTTTCCCACCAATGTAGGGCGTCTCCCTGAAGCAAGCTTGCAGTATACACAACTCTTTCGTCATCCTCACAGTCCATCTGTTCCAATATTCTTTGTCTTCCTCAACCAAGTCTTAGCTTCCTCTAGATCTGTAGTTCCATAGAAGTCCACTACGCCATACTTCCTCAGCTTATCAAATTACCTCCTTTTCTTAGCCGGTGTTGGGGTAGAAGTTGATGGCATCTAGCCCATTGCCTGAATAAATGCCTGAGCAAAGGCTTGGAACATTCTAGGATCAAACGTATTAGGCACTTACTCTAAAGGAAGAGGAGACTGCTGCGTTTGTGGTTGAAAAGGCTCGGTTTCCTACCCTACGGTCGCCTCAACAATTGCTGGGACTCTAGACTCATTAGTACCCTCCTCTCTTGGTGGAGAGTCAGGTGCAGCAGATCCTTGTATAACTCCTTGTGTTCTTCGACGAGCTGACATTTTACTCCTTTAGGGCCTGTTTGGTTGGATGTTAATTAATGGAACGGAAGGGAACGGAATGGAATAGAAGAGAACGGTTTATAATGGAATGGAATGCAATTTAGTGATACGTTGTTTGGAAAGGATGGAAGGGTTCATAATGTAATGTAATAAAATGTTGTTTGGATGATGGATGGAATGGAATGTAATGTATAATAAATGACTATTATATCCCTTATATTAAAATGATTAATCCAGAAAGTTTATTATTTTATTATTAATTATATATAATTTATTATTAATTATATAAAAATATTATTATTAATTATT
>JAOTAY010000001.1:17844539-17888871 GCA_025629805.1 Erythroxylum baracoense
AAGTTTATGCCTTTAGGTGTTTGATAAAATGCCTAAGTGAACTTGGCTTAGGATTTAAGGATTTTAATGGTGTGCATCAGAAAGAGGCTTTCATGTTTACTTAGTGTAAACTTGAATTCTTGCTTAGATTGATGAGTAGTGGCCAAATGTGCTTCGATAAAAATGTTCTTAATTATGCTTTGAATGTGTAAGTATTGGATCAAAGGCATTAAATCCCTTGGAAAATGCAAAATAAAGCTTATGCGAATAATAAGGGAAATAACCATGTGAGAAGCTTAATGGTCGAATCCTATAGCTTAAAAATAGTGATATTGTGTTTTATACACTTATGTGGTGGTGTATAAATATGAGTTATATGTTTGAGTAGTAAATACATTATATTTGTATGTATAAAGGCTCGGGAGCTATGGATCAAGGAACTCGTATACAGGATTGTTGAAGTTAAAGGAGTGTACACTTTCTTTTAAGGTGAGTTGGAGAAACCATATCTCTCCAATGGGATTAGGACATCCCAAGACATGCATGATGACTTATATGTGAATGTTGAACCTAAGTAAGGCATAGTAGAATTGAATCTAATAGATATTAGTATACTTGTGTATTTAATAAATGACATTGTTTTGAATAACTCTTTGCACTTGGAGTGCAACTAATTTTTTATTATGTATTTTAAGAAATGATATTGTTTTCAACAAATATGCTCTTGAAGTGTAAAGGACAACATTTTATTTTCTAAAACTACATTTTTGAACAACTTTGCAGTTGGAGTGCAAAAGATGACTTTTATTATATGAAATAACGTTTTGGAATTTACATACGTATAACTGAGTCATTTATCTTGTAAGTATGTTTTCTCTTTTGGATTAGAGCCATGACACAGTTCCATTTTATCGGTTGTGCTAAAATCAAGTTAGGCACCATGTCTTTATTTATAAGTTGCACCATGCCTTTATTTTTAAACAGATACCGATAAATAAAGTTATGGTGCCTTACTTGATTTTAGTACTTATTATTTGTATATGATTTTTGTTTGTGATTAGTGAGGAAACGATTGGCTAATCGTGTGCTGGACATAACAAATTAAGCAACCCCTGTACCCTTGACGCTGATACATAAAAGTCGAGTCCTTATAATGATACCATTCTACAAGACTTGCGGGTGATTACATACCTAGAGCTCTGGTCATCGACAAGGTCATCACCTAGAGTCATGACACTCTTATTGACTGTAGTTTGGACTCAACTCAGATGAAAGTCAAGCCAACACAGGAATCGATGGGTGTGCACATTAGTTTGGTTGACTAGTGGCGACACACAAAACTATTTTGGCCTATTCTAAGATTTGATTTCCCGACGAGATTTGATTTGTACATGTGATGCTTTTTTATTCTTGTGAACTGGAACTGGAAACTATGTTCACGGAATGAGTGATTAATAGACTAGGCCTATGTGGTTCCTAACCAGTATAGGATGAGTCATAAACTAGGTCTATGTGTTCTATGTCACGCATATTCACTTTATAGGTGGTTATATGTATGTTAGATGTGTAAAACCGTCCTTAGGTTATTTAGACCATTTTGGTGTGTACCGGGTTCTATTTGCGATACATGTTTCTTTTCTACACATTGAGTACATAGCGTACTCATCCCCTTCGCTTTCCAACTATGCAGGTTAATTTGGTGAAGCTCTGAGTAGATCATGCAATCTTTTTGACATTTTCGGGGCATTATTACACGTGGGTAGTCTCTATTTTGTACTTTTGTTGTATAGTGGCTCATGATTATGTTGATATACTTTATAATTTTGTAAATTAACTCTTATTTGTCTTGTGGTTTGTAAATGATTTTATGTATGAATATTTTGTATTGTTGTTGAGATTGCTCTTGAGTGGACTTCAAAGTCCAGAAGTTGTGGTAATATTTTTATGTGAATATAGAAGTGTGTTTGAAACTAATTTACAGGTGTTTTTCATTTTGGGATTTGCAAACTACAACCGTTACGCTGCCGAAATTTTTTTAGATGTCTAGTTGGCCTTGTATAGTTGGATTAAAGGTACCGTGAGTATCCTTAGCCTGGGTATGTGGCAGTTATCATGTGTCCGATATGGTTCCGGGTTGTGACATTGTTAGCTTTCAAATGTTTGCATTTATTGCTTATATGGCTGAATTTAAAAACTTATAGAACTCACATCTTATATACACTAGTCAAGGGTATTTTCTTTAAATCCAAAGGAAACGATATTATCATTGAACTTAAGATACCATCTCTGGAAAGCTTTTTTAAGCCCGTATATTGACTTCTTCATTTTATACACTATGTATTCCTTTCCAGCCTTTATAAACCAGTGGTTGGTCTATATAGATTCTTCCTCTAAATCCTTATTCAGGAAGGCATTTTTTACATCCATTTGGTGCAATTCCAAATCATAATGAGCTAACAAAGCCCTAATAATTATGAGTGAATCCTTCTGAGAGACTAATGAGAACATCTCTTTATAATTAATGCCATTTTTCTGAGTAAATTCTTTAACAACTAGTTTAGTTGTGTAATGTTTTAGGTTACCAAAAGAGTCACTTTTGGGTCTTAAAGATCCATTTACAACCAATTCTCTTGTAAACTTCTCGCAATTTGACAAGGTCCTAAGACCGTTATGTTCCATGAATTTGAACTCATCTTTCATGGAATCTAACCACTTATCATAATTTTCATTATTTACAACTTTTGAAAAGTCACTGGATCATTCTCAATTCCTAAGTTATTTTTAGACTCATGCAGATATACCATATAGTCATTAGAAATCGAATATGAAGTGAATGAACATATAATAAAAGAACTATAACAAAAAGCATTAATTTATTGTTCTTCATGATTATAAGGCAGTTCAATAATTTATGAAACAAGAACTTGATTAGGTTTACAAACTATAGAGACTTGCATAGCTGTAAGGACTTGCACTCCCATTTCTTGAATATCCACTTTATGCGGTGTTTGACTCCTATCAGTCTAACCATATTCAATGAAACTAAAATTCCCAATTTCCACAATTCTTGTAATATGGTCAGGACGATAAAATATAAACTCTTTAGACTTTGCTAAATAGTTAATGAAATGACCATTGATTGTTTTTGTATCCATATTGTTTTCATATGGATTATAATGCCTAATTTCTTCTTGGCAACCCCAAATATATAGCTACCTTAAGTTAGGTTTCCTTCTAGTCTATAGTTCAAAAGGAGTATTTGGACTTGCCCTACTAGGAACCTTATTCAACAAGTACATGACATTTTTTAGAGCATATGTCCACAAGGAAGTGGGTAAAGATGAATTGCACATCATACTCCGAACTATATCTAACAAAGTTTTGTTATGCCTTTTTGTCACACTATTTTGTTGTCGTGTACCTAACATTGATATTACATGCAAATACACGTCTTTTAAGGAATTTATCTAAAGGACCAAGATTTTGACCACTTTCATCATACTTACCATAATATTCATTACCTCTATCAAACCTGATTATCTTGACTTTTCTGTGTAATTACCTTTTAACTTTATTAATATAAACCTTTAAGGTATAAATGGCATGAGATTTATCATGTAGAAAATAGACATATTCATAACGTGAATATTCATCTATAAAGGGGATAAAAAATATTTCTTTATTGTAATTCGACACATCAAATGGTCCATACACATTAGTGTGAATTATTTCAAGAAGTCGATTGCTTCTTATAAGTCCTTTCTTTGTTATATGTTTTGTTCATTTGCCTTTAATACAATCCACAAAAATCTTAAGGTTAGAAAAATCCAATTCAGGAAGTATTTCATTCTTTACTAATATTTCAAATCATTACTTGGAAATGTGTCCTAAATGTTTATGTCATAAATAAGTAGATTTATCATTAATCAAACTACCTTTGATGCCAATACTAGGATTCAAAGTTGATAAAATTTTAACATAAACAACATCAAGCTTTAATTTATATAAACCATCACACATTGTACCACTACCAATTATGTGGTTATGTTTGTATAAACTAAAACTACCACTAAATTTAAATTAGTATTTAGATCTATCAAGCTTGGATTAAGAAACTAAATTCTTGGATACACTAGGTACGTAAAAAGTTTCATATAAAGTCCAAATGATATTTAATGTTTGGGATTAAGTGATAAGTCTTAACAACTTATACTAGAACTTTCATTCATTGCCCATATAGACAACTATTTCATTTAATCTTATCATTTGCATCATAAGAAATCCCTGAAAGGTGTTAAAAACATGAGTAGTACAACCAGAATTAATCCACCGAGTATTAAAAGGAACTTAAACAAAGTTGTTTCATAACGTACATAAGTACTAGGCTTACCTTTCTTCTCAAACCATGTCGTATGTTTAGGACATTCCTTTTGGAAACTCCCAACCTTCTTACAAAAATGACATCTGCATTCATCATGTTCTTTCTTGTGGATCTAAGATGATTCCCACTAACTCTTAGGGGTCCCTTCACTTTCTTCTCATGCTTCTTTTCGACCTTTCTTACCAGCTTTTGATTTTTAACATAATTAATATAGTGGATTCCTTAGTTCTTAAGTCCAGTCTCTTCTTGAACCAACATATAGTGCAACTTATGCATATTTTGTTTGTCCTTCATTGTATTATAGCTCATTTGGAAGGGTCTATACTCAGTTGGTAATGAGTTCAAGATGAACTAAATAAGGAAATTCTGATCCGTTTCCATTCCCAAAGACTTAAGACTTGCTGTAATGTTTGTCATCTCAATGATGTGTTCATACATAACATGTGATCCATCAAATTTCATGTTGTTTAATGTGCCCATAAGATTCCTAACAAGAGACTTGTCAACAGTCTGAGAGCGCTCCTCTGTAAACCTAAGTAATTCCTTAACATTTGCAATTTTGGGAATAGTAAACTTAATATTACTAGTAATTATCATCTTCATACACATTAGACTCAATATGTTTGACCTTTCCCTGTTGTTAAAGTGGATTTTCTCCTTATTAGTGTCAAACATTTAAACTATTTTGTTTCTCAATAAGTCCAAAACCATAAGGTAAAGTTGGATTTGTTGAATCCATTCACAAAAGCTTAGTACTTTAAACATTATAGCAAATAAGAGATTCAGGTGCAAGGTAATAGGTGCAATAGAAAATTAAAACTTAACATTAATGCTTTGAGTCATCCTATAACATGCTACACATATTTAGGAAAAACTTCATAAATTGTATATTAATGTTCACATTTGGACAATTTATTAACATACCACATAGTACTAAAAATATTAATTTATACATAATTAGGTAAGCACAAAAACCAACTATAAATATTTACTATTTGTAGATATCTAAACATAACTAATTATGTATATGCATTACCTACATTCATACTTATTAACTATAAAATAAACAAACTACCTTTGACCAATTTCCAAAAACAAGTTTTATAGCAACGAGATTCAATTTACCAATAATATTATATTTCATTAGCATCAAATTATGAGTAATTGAACTGTGAAAATAATATTTGGAATTAAAACCAACAATCTTTCCTAGTGTCTACTGCCTAACGCTGATAAACAATGTTGGGATCCTAATCATAGCACTGATTCTTAATTTTTTTATTTCGTACATACAGACATTAACTCAACATTCATAATCATCAAATCCTAAGGTCTTGTGTACAATTCATAAACATACGAGAAACGAAATTTAGGGTTTTCCTAAAAAAATTTCAAATTTGGGCTTTAAGGTCCTCTAAATCATAAGAATTCTACAATCAAGGAAACATGACTTTCTTATAGCGAGGCTTTGATACCACCTGTAAGTAAATTTCAAAAATATATCTGGATCTTGAAATTCATGGAACTCACATTTGTACATTCATAATTATAATTCTATTATAATAAAAAAATAAAGTTTTGAAATACCCACCTTTCTCCATTACTCAATGATGCAAAAATGATTCATAAATGTAAACTCCTTACCTAATCTATCTCTTTCCCAACCTTTAATTCTCACTTTCTTGATTGAATTTATGGAGAAAACGCAAAAGGTAGAGATAGAACCTAAAAAAACTTCTTACATAATTGATATCCATCAATCAGTTGCAAAAAATTCTCATCATAATTTCCAAAAGGCCATTTGCTAAATTATTAAATTTCTTAAATTCCTTTTACACTTGAAGGACTAATTTCTAATAGCTATGTGTTGTATTACTTTAGTTTCTAGAAATTGACTTCATTTAAAGGTTACTGAGCTTCTGTTACTTGAAATTAATATTCCCACATCTATTGAAAATATATTGTTGCTAAAAATTTGCACTGACTTGTAACTAATCCATCTCTCCCCTAATCAATGATTTCTTGCGAATTGGATATGATTATTAAATTCTCGTCTTATTATACTAGGAAATGCCCCTTCACCTTGTTATGGAGGTTTAATCTTTATTAGTAGAGATTGTTTAATTAAAACTTAAGATATGGAATTCATTTTCATAGTAATATTAATTTTCATTTTGATTTTGATTTTGCATGTATATACTAACATGTAACCTCTTATGTAGATTATTGATGTTGGGTCTAAATAAGTTGATTCACATGCTAATATTACATTTAGTAACATTTGATCCTCACAATCAATATAGTTTGCAATTAGTTAAGGTATTTACAGTTACTATGAAATAAAGTTGGGTATTTCTATGCCTACATATTGTCATAATCTTATTTTCTTTTACTAATTCTATGTAATTATTTTTGTCTTTTTTTGTTATCCATCATCAAATTGTGTACTTAAAAATAATTTATTATTGATTTACTAATAAAATATCACATTGCATATTGGATTTTTTTTGTTATTATGCATATTTCTTGAGTACAAATGTGCTTATGTCATATTTCTTATGTCATATTTTTTGAGTACCATCCTAACTTGAGTACAAATGTGCTTATATCATATTTCTAATTGATTCCAGTAAGAAGTTCATGTTGGATTCCAATATTATTTGTTCTTTCACTTCATCTTAGATATTGTCAATGAATTTGATTTGGAGTGATTAACCTTATCTTTCTTGTTACCTTAATGCGAAAGTGCATTAGATTCCTTATTTGACAAAGGATTGCCTATTATCTATAATAATATAGTCTTCCAACATGAATCATTTATATGAAATGAATGACTTTACCTTCGTGTAAATTAAAATTAAAATTGTCTTTATATTCTACTTAACTTCTTTGCAAGAAATTCATAATTGATTTGATTTTTCAGCTATTAATGAGGGTGACTACTCCTTTAGGATATTTTATGTAAAATTTTCCATTGATGGATGAGACTTAATACTATAAGTAGTCATGATTTAGGATATGTTCGTAATCTTAAAGCAAATATCTCTCTCTTTAAATTGTGACACATAGTAAGATCTTTTACTATAATAAGCTCCTTTTAAAATGTGTTCATATATATTATTAGTCAACTTAAAATATAATATTGGGACAATATTATGCATAATATTTAGGCAACAGATTGTAAATAATATTTGGATTATTTCCTTATTCCTATACTTATATCTATATATAAAGAGCTTTTTTATATATATTATACATAAAAACAACATATAAACTTCTTTATATTACTTATTCTTCTCTTTTGGTATTAGAGCTATAGTTACATCTTTTTTTTTGCAATCATCGTCCTATAGTTGCACTTGTCTTTTCTTGTATATGTTGTACACTACTTTGCACCTGTTCTATAATGCACACGTCTTATCTTACACTTATCATACCTTTCCTACACATTCTCATCATCCTGTACCTATTTGCATATGTCTCATCTTCCTCGATTGCTCACCTTTTCCTAGTTTGGATGAATTTGTATTTGCTTTACAATTTTAGGATATTTACACTATTATAAATAAACACAACATTGTTAAACTTATCACTATTTCATTTAATGTAACTATCTATGCGTTGTGGGCCCAAAAATGTCCATTTTTGTAATGATATTGCAAGTTATAATGTTACATTATAGGTCATTTTGTTGAATCTACAGAGAAATAAAGAGAAAATCCTAAAATATTCAAAAAGTAATTAGAAGAATGAAATTGTAAAATTATCACATTCTCGTATGGTTTTGTAACACATATGAGTTGACAACCAAGTAACACTTAAGTTATTTTAAAACTGAAAAAGAAGATTGGGATATATTTGCCTAACATTATTTCATATTTGATGTTTTTATTAGTTTCAATTAATAGGGCAATTGTATAACCTAAAACAGGAGAATTTGTATATGATATTCTTTTATAGTCATAAGATTTTTAGGATTAACCCATTGCCTCTGATCCAAAATGATGCAATAGAAAAGATGTTTTATATGCTCAATAATATGATTACATTAATGTTATAAAGCTTTTGATGTCCTTTTATTTTGAATGTGAATTCGTTTATAGAGTCCTTTTTTGATGACATTCCATCTATTTATGTTATTACACCATTAACAAAAATGAATGCCCTTTTATCAAATCCTGTTTCACGAGTAATAGAAGCTGTATCTTCCTCTGCTCATTCTCAACCTGAGATTCACGTTCACGCTCAACCACCCGATCAACTTCTACATCATCCGAATCAAACCTTGAGAAGGAACACCAGATCGAAGTCAAAGTTGTAGTACCTTACTGATTACAAATGCACGGCTACTCAAAGAACTAGTCCTCACCACCTTTCCACTGTTTTTTCTTATTCCAAACTAACTCCTGAACATTATGCATTTTTAGCTGCAGTTGATCAAGACCATGAGCTGCAAACCTATAAACAAGCTATTCATGATGCCCATTGGAGATAAGCTATGCATGTAGAAATAGAGGCTCTATAGCAAAATAACACTTAGGCTCTAGTTGATTTGCTACAAGGAAAGAAGGCAATTAGCTGTAAGTGGGTCTTCAAGATCAAATGGAAAGCTGATGGCTCAGTGGAGATATACAAGGCGCGGCTCATTGCTAAAGGCTAACATAACGAGAAGGCATTGATTTTTTAGATACTTTAGTCCAGTGGCTAAAATGACAACAGTTCGTCTTCTCCTTGCTTTAATAGTAATCAAAGAGTGGCACTTACATCAACTCGACATCAACAATGCTTTTCTTTATGGAGACCTTGATGAAGAAGTCTATATGCAGCTTCCTCAGGGCTATGAAGGTGACATAAGCAAAGTTTGTAGATTGGTTAAATCTCTTTATGGACTAAGACAGGCAAGTCGCCAATGGAATGCTAAATTGACTTTAGCTTTACTCCAGTATGGCTTCAAACAAGCTACATCAGATCAAACTTTGTTTTTCAAGACTAGAGGTGAGGCTTCCATGGAACTTTTAGTCTATGTGGATGATGTCATTGTGGCTAGTGATGACTTGGTAGCAGTTCACAACATCAAACAATATTTACATGATGCATTTACAATTAAAGATCTGGGTGAACTGAGGTTTTTCATTGGACTTGAAGTAGTAAGAACAATACAAGGTATAAATATTTGTCAGAAGAAGTACACATTGGACTTGCTCAAAGAGACTCAGCTCTTAGATTCAAAACTAGTCCCAACGCCTATTTTACCAGAGACGAGGCTTACAAAGGATGCAGGAGAGAAATTAAGGGATGTTACTCCTTTCCAAAAGTTAATTGGCAAGCTCCAATATTTGACTACAACTCGACCGAACATCACATCTGTTGTACAGTAGTTAGCTCAGTTTTTTGATTCTCCTACATCACATCATTTGGCTACTGCTCATAAAGTGTTAAGGTACCTAAAAGGGACCATCGGTCAGGGTCTTTTCTTCTTTTCTGACAGTTAAATTAAACTCAAGGCCTTCTCAGATTCAGACTGGGGCACTTGTCTAGAAACCAGGAGATCTATCACAGGATATTGCCTATTTCTTGGCTCTTCCTTAATTTCCTGGAAAACCAAGAAACAGAACACAGTCAGCCATAGCTCTTTTGAAGCAGAATACCGAGCATTAGCAACTACTACATGTGAAGTGCAATGGCTATATTATCTACTCAATGAACTCCAGATGCCTTCTACTACTCCAACTCCACTCTTTTGAGACAACCAGTCTATCGTATACTTGGTACAAAACCTAGTTTTTCACGAACGCACAAAACATATTGACATTGATTGTCATGTGGTTCGCAAAAAATTGCAAACTGGTGTCATTGTGCTACTCCCTATTTCTTCCAAACATCAGTTAGCAGATTACTTCACTAAAGGACTTTCCTTGAATGTTTTTCACGATTCTTTTAGCAAACTGGGAGTACATAATATATACTTACCAGTTTGGGGGGTGTTAGAATTATATAGTCAATGCAGTAGTTAGTTAGTTAGTCATAAGTTAGTTATATTCGTTACTTCATTTTCTGTATAAATACTCTTATGCTATTAGCTGAAATACACACTTGGTCTTCCTTCAATACAGTTTTCTATCATGGTATCAGAGCTGAATACTTCTGCCTCTCTAGTCTTTCTGGATTCTTTCTAAGTTTCCAGGTTTTCTTGAATTTTCTTTGCAACCTACTCGCAACTTTGTAGTTGCTTATCCCTGTTCTTTGTCTCTTCTTGCTTTAATTGAGTTTCGATTCTATGGATTATCTCAATGCCTGAAATGTCAATCATACTTCTGGTGTAACTCAAAAACTAGAAGAAAATCCTTCTAGTCCTTATTATTTTGATGCGAACGAGAATCCAACTCTTGTTCTTGTTTCTTCGGTTCTCACTGGACCAAATTATCATCAATGGCAGAGAACCATAAAGATGTCGCTTTTATCCAAGAACAAACTTAGCTTAGTCGATGGGTCAATTATGTAACCTGGTCCCACAAATCCTTTATTTGTTCCTTGGGAAAGATGCAACAATTTGGTAATTTCTTAGCTTTAATACCATGATAGACAACTGAATTGAAGAAAGATCAAGAGTGTATTTCAGCTAATAGCATAAGAGTATTTATACAAAGAGTTTGGAAAATGAAATAACGAATATAACTAACTTATGACTAACTAACTAACTGCTACATTGACTATATAATTCTAACAAGATAAGTGAGCTACATTGAAATCTCATTGTTCCTTTAACACTACCTTAGCTATAGGCTCGAAAGGGCAATTTTAATTATTAACAAAAAACTCAAACATTGGTTATTTGAATGTCTGATTAGGATATTAAAAAGAGATCCTAAACGAAAATATGGTCAACAAAGGTGTAAGTCTACCTTTTTCACCAATGTGACTACTACATATTCCACTAAGCCTTCTGAGTCCGAACTTACTAGTCTTATTGATCAAATTGACATCGACACCTTCATACATGAACTTTTTTCTTCTTAATTTGGTAATTCTAAAACTTTGTCACATAATGTACTAATTCTTCTTGGTATCTTGATTCTACTTATTGTGATTATATGAGTTTTATATGTTCATTTTTAAAAAATAAATAATCAATTTTCCATACACCCATTATACACACTATTGATAATTCTCCTATGTTTGTTAACCATATTGGTAATGTGTCTACATTTAACCTCATATTACCAAATGCATTCTTAGTTTTAAAGTTGTCATTTAATTTGGTCTCTGTTGGTCAACTATGTGATTTTGGTCTTGATGTTCATTTTTCAAGTCATGATTTTCATGTTTAATATCTAAAGAAGGGATAAATCTTTATAATATTACATAAGAAGGGATAGTTGTTTGAGCTTACATCACTTCATTTAAAACTCGAGTCAATCCAATTTTGGTATCTTTTTTTCATTTGAAATTTGGCACTCTCATCTTGGTCTTATTTCTTTAAGCATTTGAATCCTTTAATTTTCAATGGTTTGTTAGGATTTTTGGAACAAGAAAATGTTAATTATTTTTTTTATTAGTTAACCAATCATCATGCTTTACCTTTTAGTAATATCAATTCTAAGTCATATACTACTTTTGATTTTAATTCGTGATATTTGAGGACCTTTTCATATTCCTAATATAAAAGGTTTAACATATTTTGTTATCCTTGTCAATGAATTTTCTTGATATGCCTAAACTTATTTTATGCATATAAAACTTAACTTGCATGTCATATATATGCTTAAGAATGGCAAAATAGCCTGAGCCTAGCTTGAGTATTACTTGTGTAGAGTTATATAACTCATTACATATGTTTACTTAATACAAATAATTTAGTATTAAATGGTATTTATTGTATTATGAAGTGATGGTTTTTATTGTATTATGAAGTGATGGTTTTTGCACAATGTAGTATTTAAGCATTTTTTAAATGTAGTTGTACTTTTTCAATAATGTAGTTATATTTTTTGGCTACAGTTGTGACACTTTTTTTATAATGTCTGAGGTATAATTTGTATGAAATTATATAATCTTTTGCATAAGTTTAATTGATACATGGATAACTTAATGTTAAGTGATATTTTTGTATAGTATAGTAGCATGTAAATTTTTTAATAATATAGTGGTATTTATTATAGTTTGAAGTAATATTTTTATAATATAATCATACTTTTTGTATTTTATTATGATATTTTTATAATATAGCTATATATTTTGTACCATATAGTGAATTCTTTCTTATAGTATCCTTGGTATAGTTTAAATGGAGTTATATATTTTTAGGTTGAATTCACTCGATACCTTTGTGGTTTAATATTTTATTAATGCACGTCCAGACTTTTAAAGAAGTACTAATAACCTCCATATAATTTTGATTTTATAACACCCATCCTCTTGCCAATATCTTTCGTTAAAAACCCTAAATGCAAACTCTAAAATGGTGTTGTAAAGTGTCATGTGTAATGTCACATTAACAAAAACAATGTTGTTTTGGGTTTTTTAGTTAAGATTTTTAACATAACTTAATGGCAAGGGAGACAAGTGTTATAAAACCAAAATTATAAGGGTTATTGATATATTTTAAAAGACAGAGGTATATTGATAAAATATCAATCCACGAGGGTCCAACGAATTTAATTTTATATTTTTATCATGTTTAATTGACATTAGAAATGTATATAGGTTGGATTACATCGAATGTAACTAAAATCTAGCTCAAAAATTTTTTAATTCATAAGTACACACCCAACTCGACCTATAAAATGGGCCAATATTTAAACCTAAATTTGGCTCAATGTGAAAATTTTAAAATTAAATCCAACTGATTGTTCATATATTATATTTTTTTAAATAATTATATAAAATATAAATGTGATATAATGATATTAATTTATATCTTGGTATGTAAAATAAAATAAATTTAAATAAAAATATTTAACTCATTTTAAAATAAAATAAATATAAATTTATTCTAAAATAAAATATAATTTCTTAAAAATATAATAAAAATAAATTAAGTGAATACATATAAAACATATAATTATGATAAGATTTAAATGATGAAATCTTTATTAGAATATTAATTAAGGTAGAGTTCTTCAATATTATCATCTTTTATTATAATAAACCGTTAAAATGGAATAAGTAATTAAAAATTTTAAATATTTACCTATATAACTTTTTGTTTTTTTATTATCATCTTTCATTAATTAAGGTAGAGTTCTTCAATATTATCATCTTTTAATATAATGACCAGTTAAAATCGAATAAGTAATTACAAATTTTAAATATTTACCTAAATAACTTTGTGTTTTTTATTAATTTGGTTTGTATTTGGCGTCAAGTACGTTAATGAAACCTCTAACTCTTTTTATACGTTTCTCAATTTTAATATATCAATTTGTTTGTGGGTCATTTTTTTAAGTTAGAGTCTCCCTAAAGGTAAACAATACATAGGTTTTGGTGGGTACTATTGCTCATGCTTCCGCTTCAAAAGCTTTCACCATTATCATCTTCGGCTTTTCATTTTGTTGTTTCTTTAGGTTTGTGACTATGCTTTAAATTTCAAGATAATAACTTTCATGGAATTTGTTGTTTATGAGTTCGGTTAATGATTGTTTCTTTTTATATGGCACTAATTAAGGTCAAAAACAAGGAATATATGATTGAAAGGGTATCTCATATCAAATTTAGTTCAAGTATACATCTTTCCAAGGTGATTATGCTAAAAAAAGAGTAAATTTTCTACTCTTTTCTAAGTCTTTTGGTTTCTTCTTGATTTTTCATTTTGATAGTTAGGCATTGATTAATCTAGTAACATTGACATGAATTGAGGCATCATATGTTCCATATAAATGCTTGTCATTATAATTTCTTTCAATTTATAAAAATTCATGTTTTGATTCATGTCTAGAAGATATCTAGCCAAGTTAAAGCAACTTAGAATTTTGTAACCACATATGAGACTTCAATTTCAAACATGTATTCATATTTTCAAAAGCAATAGAACCAAACACACATATATAGGCTCTCTTTCAAAAAATATTTTAAGAAATCAATGAAAGCATATAATTCTTATCTTCTCAAGTTTTTTATGACCATTTTATTCAACTTCAGGTGAAAAAAAAACTATTGGTATACCTTACAAATTGGCATTAACAATATGTTTTAGGTATATATATTATATTAAATGATATGATATACAAAATCGGCTCAGTATTAAAATTGGTCAAATGACTACTATTATGAAAGAAAAATGAAAATATCAAATTAAAATAAATTGATAAGGAAATACATATAAAGAAGTACAAGTTAAAAGAACTTTACTAGAGAAAAGTACATTTAAAACTACAACTAAGCACACACAATGGTCTCTATGACATCTTAGATTTTAAATATTTGATTAGGAATTGCTTCGTACTTTTTAATCATTTTCCTTGCGACTTTTTTTATCCCCTCAAGCAAGGTCCTATATGTATTTCTTTTCAAATGTTTCTCCTCTTTTGCATGAAGGGACCATTTTGCCCTTATAACCTACAAAATGAAAGAAAACACATCCAATTCATAACTTGAAAACACAAACTATATATTATAATCCTAGAGAACTTTCAATTCTAACTCTTGCTATAACAATTGGGATGTAATTCTAAATGTAAGCAAGATGATGGTAAGACCTTTGTTCTTACATGTAAGTTATTTCAAAGTAAAATAACAAAATGTCTTCCTACCTTTTATCTTCTACAAAACTTTAAGCATTTTAATATTTATATTTAAAAGAAAACTTGATATAAAAAGTAGTGCTAAATAAATACTTCATGTTCTCACTAATAATATGCCAATGCCATGTTTCTTTTTCCTTGCCAATAACAAACTACTATAAATAGAATCAATAATAAAAAAATTAAGTCACAAGTCCCAATTAAATTATCAAATATCTTAATTAACTATCATACTATTTAAAATAATTATAAGATCTACCATATAAGTTACTTTGGCTATGTTTTTATTATAAGTTCTGAAGAAAAAACATTTCCTTTCATAATAGCAATAACATATTAGTTCATTACCCATGTTTTTTTTTTAGATTGTAGAACTGCTAGTGAAGTAATTAGATTTACATCTAATTGAAGCAAAAATCATAATTGACAAGTTTACTATTATTAGGAAACTTCATATATACTTCTCTTAGATAATTTACTAGCAATTCTAATTGGCCTATCATGTTATAATGATATTTTTCAACTATTTAGGCATTGTAAATCATCATGAGATTATCAAAATTTTAAATTTTTATTAATTTGGTTTCTTTGACACATATATATGTAGTTAGTCATAGTTTCATTGCTCAAAGTAAAAGTTCAAGTATTTATACTAGTGTTACTTCAGAGAATGGTTTCTAATTTTCTAAAATTATGTTGAATCTTATTGTATGACTAGACCATTAACTGAAAATTTAAAATATATATTCTTTAACATATTGTATACATTTCTTTGTTGTTTTACTAATAAGATTAAATTGTCTTATCAAAATCTGATTTAACACCTCAAATTCAAGTTAAGATTATTAGTAGTGTATTATATCCTTTTCTACATTTAGGAAAGTATAATATAAAGTAAACTTTTTTTATGATTATTGATGAATAGCAAGTCATCCATGGAAAAGGGAGATAGGCATTGGATGACGTTTCTTTGATATAATGATGAATATACGAGTGTAGTTGACTGTTTTCTTAAAAAGTTTTTTTAAAGATGGATATTATGAATGAAATTTCTTGTCCATTCAATAACTGTTGTAAATATTAGTATTATATAAGAAATATTGTACACAATCATTTAATGACTGATGTATTTGCTTCAAGAAATAATGCTTTATAATTTAACGGGGAGGGATCAATTAATGTAAGTATATATGTGGATGATAATAATGAATTTGATGGAAGCTCTATGCATGAAAACATAGTTAGATCATTATATGAAACATTTAGAGATACAGATGAAGGTACCAACAGTTGTGACGGAGTTAAAATGGTCTAAATATTAATGCTAAAAAGTTATTTAGGATAGTAAAGGAAGGAAAAAAAGAGTTATATCCTAATTGTCAAAGTTTTTTAAAACTTTCTTTCACCTTCGACTATATATTTTTAAGTGTACCCTTGGCCTTAGTAAGCATCATATATTAATCTCATATGGATGCTTAAAGAGGCCTTTCCCAATGAAAAGATTCCTAAATCTTTAATGTAACAAAGAAACTTATGAAGGATTTAAGGCTTCACTATGAAAAGATAAATGCATGTCCCAATGATTATGCTTAGCATTGGGGCAATGAAGAGAAAGCAAACAACTATAAAGTGTATGGTGTATCTACATCGAAATAAAGTTATAGTAGTGAGGATAAAGTAGCTTATCATATAACTGTAAACGTGAGGCAAAGTCTAGCCAAGGTATTTATATTTTTCCATTAATATCAAGGTTACAACATCTTTACATATATCTAAAATTAGTTAAATTAATGAAATGGAGTCATAAGGGGGATGCTAAAGATGATTACTTAAGGCATCCTATCAATGGCCAAGCTTTGAAAGACTTTAAGTTATTATGTCCTAATTTTTCATGAGATATTCATATTTCGTATTAGCTCTTGCAATGATGCATTTAATCCATTTCATACAATCATTGTTTCATATATTACATGGCCCATAATCTTATTAAGTTATAATTCAACACTATAGAGATTTATAAAATATAAAAAATTGATATTGTCTTTAATTTTACCTTGCCCAACTTCTCCTATAAAGGATATTGATGTTTTTCTGCAGTCATTAATTAAAAAGTTGATAAATTTGTGGGAGTTTGGGGTAGAGACATATGATGGTTCAGCTAACCAATCATTTAAGATGCTTGCACCCTTGTTATGGATAATTAGTGACTTTCTATGATATATAATGTTATTTAGATAGAAGTACAAAGCGAAAGTCAGGATGCACGAATTATCATTATGAAACTTGCTTTTAATAGTTAAATTGTAGTAGAAATACATGTTATCTCTATCATAGAAGATTTTTGGATAGAAATCATCCTTAGAGCTGTGATAAGAGATCTTTCACTGGTGATATAGAGTTAGGAGAATCACCAATTCCTTTTTCTAGATTTGATGTGTTAGAGCTTATTAATGGGTATTATATTTGACAATGTTTTTGGCACTTTGTTAAGAATTTGGACAAGTCAAAAGAAGCTCTTAATACGTTGTTGGATTTGAGTAAAATGGGGATTAAAAAAGATCTACAACCTACCAAAGTATATTACCCTTACATATCACTAGATCGAGCTTGCTTTTATATAACCTCGAAAGAGAAAGAAATCCTTTATTCAATTTTGAAGAATGTGAAAATATCGAAAGGTTGCACTTCAAATATTGAACAATGTATTGATGTTAGTAAGATAACAACATTAGGATACAAAAGTCGTGATTCTCAACATTATTATGCAACACTTACTCTAATTTGTTTTGAGGAAAACACTAGTAAAAATAGTTGTAATTTTTTGAGTTGGATGGGTTCTTTTTTCAAAGGGTATGTAGTAAAGTTATTAAGCCAAGGGATCTTGAGCATTTAGAAAAGGAAATTATAGAAGTACTATTCAACTTAAAGTAGCCTTTCTTCCTTATTTCTTTGACATCATGGTCCATTTTCCTATTCAATTGCCAAAACAAATCAAAGTTGATGGATTGGTGCATTTTCACTCTATGTACTTTGTTGAGAGGTATTTGGGTAGGTTGAAAAGATTTGTTCACAATAAAAGCCAACCAAAAGGGTATATTGTAGAAGGATATTTAGCTAAAGATTGTATAAAATTTTGTTGTGTTTATATACATCATGAGGTGAGACAAAAGATATAATAGATATATAGAAGACAATGACAATGCAAATCTTATTGAAGTATCATCTTCATTTTTTTAAAAGTTATCAATCTTGTTGGTGAGAAAGGAAAGGGGAAAGGCAAAGCAGTCAATTTATATTTAAATATATTATAGTAAGCTCATCGATACATTCTATTTAATTCAAATGATAAAGAAGTTGAGAAGTATGTTAGGTAAAATAATTTGTCCATCTCAAGATCAATTTATTATTTGATTAACCTATATCATTTCTTTTAGGAAGCATCACAATTTAAAAGAGATGAGTAGTAAAAGAAGTTGATGGGAAAAGGCAAAAGATCATTACAATGAGTTTCCATATTGGTTACAAGGTAAGTTAACATCTTGTAATGATTCCCCAAATTGTATTCGTTGATTGTCCAAAAGCTCCAATAGTATGGCAAAGAAGCATTCAAGTTATGTTATTGATAGGTGATAATTATATCATGTTTTATCATAATTTAAAGAACATTTAGCTTTTTTCTAATGATTTATATAGGATTTTGTACTTAATTTGGTTTATATTTTCTTTACAAGCATTTTCTAGCTCTCCAATAAAGAATAAATGAATTTGCATGTTTGAGTTGAATTGGAAAGATATTAGGATAATTTTAGAGGAAAGAATTAGAACAGGGCACTAATATAGGGTATACTTGTTAAGTTTATATTATAGAGCAAGGGATTAGCAAAGGGGCAAATAGACTTTATGTGTAGGTCGTGTTCAAATTTATTCCATTATGGTCTTTTCCTATTTTTGACCAAAGTAGTATGGGACCAAAACGAGGCTATATTATACCCATACTAATGGTGATTTTTATTAAAAAAAGCCAAGAGGCATGTAATGCAGCATAGGACCAACATAGGATTGTGTTTGGTCTGTGTTTGACATAAGACTTCAGGTTACAAAAAATAAAAAAAAGAAAAAGAGAAGGGAAAAAGGGAGAGACATCTAGAAGGAGAAAAAGTCAATCCCAAGAGGCTAAAGAGACTCAAGAGAATATCAAGGAGAAGCAATCTTGGAGGAAAGTAAGATTCCAACAAGATCAATCAACAAGGATCAAGATTTAAGAACTATGAGCTCATTCTTATATCTCCTTTTTATCGTTATTTGTGAATTTTCTTTACTTTGCTATGAATTAAATTGAGATATAGATTTATATGTGATTAACCTTAAAATTATGTTTTGAATTGATTTTTTAATAAAAGATTATAGTTTTCTTGATATTTATTATTGTTTTTATAATTGATTAAATTGAATGAAAAGTTGAAGAATTGATAATTTGATTCATACAATTGAGATTAGAGGGATGAAATGTACGGTTAGATCAAAATATGGGTAAAACATGATTTACTAGAGAGAGAACCAGAAGAATTTCTTAAGTTAGGGTAAAACTTATCATGAGAATTCATAAAACAAATCTATGCATTCTTAGGTTGTTTTGGTTAGAAAGAGATTTCAACTAAATAGAAAGATATTTCAAATAATTTGATTTAGGAATAGGGTTTTTGTTCTTTAAGAGAGAGAATAATCTAGATTATAAATTCTTATTATTCCAAAAAACTAGAATTGGAAAGTCAAACATTTAAACTTCTAGGGGATTCTACATCTAATTCCTATTTTTTATTGAATGTTTACCCTTATTTTTTCCTTAAATGATTAGCTCTCGTTTATTATTTAGATTAGTTTAGTTTTTCTAATCAATTACTCATTTATTTATATTATCTACTAAAAAGGTGGTTAGTACTAGTAATCATAGTTCTTGTTGGATCGACTCGTATGTACCAGTGCTAGCTATAACTACATTATGTGCTTATGGTTAAAACATATTAGTTATTAATAGATTTAAATGTATAACTAAAAATGGGATATAATGTGTAAGAGTTAAAATAATGAAGTTTCTTTAATAGTGTTAACTTTAAGTTTTGCAAGTTCTAGAAACCCTAATCTAACACTTGAAAATGTGAATTATTATAGTGCAGTAGAAGAAATTATTGAAGTGGATTATTATGGACGTTCAATGTAGTTTTGTTCAAATGTTGTTAGTTTCAAGAAGAGAAAGATTGTTATAGGCTTACCTAGGTAAACTTCAAAAACTTATATTATATTGAGGGTCCTTTTGTATGGTTCGACCAATTACATCAAGTATTTTATGTAGCTAATTTTTTTGAGGAAGATTATCATTATACAAGGAACAAGGTACCTAGGTAATTTTTGATGTATCTTTGGATGACAATAAAAAAGTTAAAGAAACATATTGGGGAGGACCAAATGACTATGTCACTTGTTTATTTAAAAGTGATGGTGACATGGATCCTAATTAGTCTAGAGAAGATTTACCTATAGATATGGTTGACTTTCCTCCAAATAACTTAAATATTAAAATAGAAAATAATGATAGAGAAGATGATTGAGACTTTGATGGCATTAACTAGGATGGGATGGATATTGATAAATAATTTCTTATAGAAGACCTTTAATTATTATTTTTCTATTAAAAATTTTAATTTTCCTTACTATATCTCCAAATAAATTTACTAATCTAAATATGGTTATTAACAATAATATTTTTTAATTGTTAGATGACTTTATAATGAAAAAAGAAGGGAAGAAGCAAACATGTGCAACCAAGTTTGTAGCACCATAGTTTATGGACAATTTTTTGAGAAAGTAATAAGAGAAGACTCATGCTTATGAATTAAAAGATTCACTTGACTTGTCAAATGGAGACCAAGAGCATTCTAAGGATAATTAAGAACGATGTCAAATAATTGGAAAAAAAATGACAACTATAATTCCAATTGTTTTCCCATAAAAGGTACTTGTTTTCTCATTTTATACAATATATGTCATTATTCTATTATTAAATTTGGTTTGCATATTATTTTTAATCCACCTTATAATGTGAAAAATATAATTTTTCTTATTATTAATATAGATAAATAAGCTTATAATTTATTTTTTCTGGTTTCGTAGTTTTATTGTCACAATTTTTAATAAAGAGGGAAGGACCAATCCTCTAAGAAAAATGATATACCACAACTTTTATGTCCTCCAGGTAGTGTTACTGACTTTTTAAGTTGGAAAAAACAAAAGAAACTTATGGAGGAACAATTACAAGTGGAATAATTAGGTAAAGTGGATGAAGAAGACATACATTATGAAAATTTTGGTATTCAAACTTCTATAAGTTTTGCAGGGGAAATAACTATTCAAACATAGTTTGCTCTTTTAAATAGGCAAGAACTATTGACTAAAATGGTATAATAATAATCAAAACCTTATAAAAAAAGTAGTAGAAGGCCTAACTTCTAATTTTCCTTTGAAAATGAATGTAGTATAAGACAATGAAATGATATAAGCATAGATGTGATATAAATTGCTACTCCTTGATGCTTAGATAGTTGTATATTATGTTATTATTTAAATGATTTCTTTAGTATATACTACCATTAATAATTGGTCCAAATACAATATTTGTAAAGAAGAAATGAAGAGGTCTAACTTTGCTCGAGGAGGTTTACGCAAGTTCTATGGAATAACACAAACTAATTTTTTTTCAATGTTTTTAATCATATGGTTGGTCCTATGAGAAAATGTTAACTGAATTCACATTTTTTAAGGTGTTATGGCTCGTAAACAAAATCTTGCACCTTTAAATAATGTCAATTACTGTAAAATTCTAAATGAACCTATACGAGAATCTGTTAATGTAAGAAAAAATCTTACTAATATTCCTTTTAATTTGATTTATGAAATTTAAATGAATATTTATTGCATTATAAAAGATGTATATTCTACTATTAAAAGATTAAAAAATTAGACTAGTGAAAATTATTAGGGATGCATTGAGAAGTTACAAATCTAGAGTAAAGTAAAAGCATTTTAAACAGTATATAACACATGTAGAAAGAATGCCTAATTGTCCCAACTATATAAGCAAGGAAGTCTTTGAAAAGTCATTGCTTTTAGGAACCACCCAGATGTGAAGGTATGATAATTATTAGTACTTTTACAAATTAGTTTCATAAAATCTAATTAACATAATGATTCAATATGTAGAAAATTGTTCAAATAAATATTTAAAATAGAAAATAACAAAATGAAATGCACACAACTAGTTCTAAGAGTTTTATAAGTAATTACACTAAATTGATTAGTTCTTCAACGAGTTATGATATCTATCAATAAACTACCTCAATTTTCCAAATTATTTCAAAATTCTAATTAACAATTGTTTTTATGGATAATAAAATGAAAGAGAGGATAAAACTCTACTCTCTAATGTTGAAAAGTATCATGCAACTTATAAAAGAAAGCATGAAAAAGATTACAAATAATCTAAGAGAGAAACTTGTGAGTAATATTTTGTTTTCTAATACTCTTTTATGGTGCTGCTACTTTCATTAATATGCCTATATTTATTGCTCATTGCTCATTGCTTGTGTTTTTGATCTTATTGTGCTGTTGTGTTATTCATATGTCCTAGATTTTATTTCAATTATGTTGCTATTGTTATTATGTTCATGTTGTCAAAATTGTTGGGAAACTAAAATAGGATCTAATTTTGACTGTAGCAGAATAAGTACAAAACTTTTTTATAAATTGGTTTCCTGAAAACCAAGATTAATTTAATTCTATAAAATAATTAACACATTAATCATAACAAAGCATGAATCGTAATTCGTACCTTATTTTGAAGCTTGATGATGCCTTGTCGTACCCCTCAAATCATTTTTGAAATCGATTCGTCTCAATCACCATAGCTGTACAAGTGTTCAGCCTCTAACGGTATCTATAGAATGGGTTGAGAAAACTCTATAACTCTTATAAAGAGGGTTAAGCAAGAAGTGCTAGCTCTATTAGAGCGTAAGCCTATTTATAACAGGTTTTGGATATTTTAATAATTTAATTGAAATTAAATTCTAATTTTAATTAAACCTTAATTAGAATTACAAATAATTCTAATTGAATACCAATTAAGCCCAAATTATATTCAATATCTCATTTTTAATTAGAAAGTTTCTTAAAATTTATAATCAAGTCCAACATGATTAAAATGACTTTGTTATCTTCGACCCATTCTTTATGTGAGACCCATTAGGTTTCCAAATATGTTGGCAATGATTATAAATTATAATTATAATTCATAATTAGAATTAGATAATTAAAACTCCTTTTAATTTTATTTAATTCTCTGATTAAACAATTTATAATCATAGATCAAGATTGGTGTCTAACAACGCATCATAACCACCCAAATATTTAAGAATGTCAAAGTGATTTTGACTAACCTTTTCGTGCGTGATTTTTTTGTATAATTCAATCCTTTCATCATACAATATTCCAATTTGATATAGAACATAGAATTTATATCTACTCTATTTTGAGTCCAATCATATTAGTTCTCTCTCATTAGCTATCGATTTAATTAATGACATTTGTAAACTGTTTACAAAGCATCATTTTACCTTGACAAAGGATTTTCTGAATCAATACTAATAGAGAACAACGGAAGATTCTCCCTAATTACTTTAGGGTGATGAATCTTATCTTGATCACATAACTACCTCTATACAGTTCATGCTACATCCAATGACTACCGATTGAACCACTTATGATTAAATAAGTCATAAGTAGTATCAAAACATAGCAATTCCTATACAAGATAACTTTGGTGAACTTAAGTCAAAGGATCACTTATACAATCATCACAATGAGAATTCCATAGACATACAAGTAATGTTCCAAATGGATTTCTCATATTTGATCTATTTAGTGAACTTGTTCTCTAATAAGCACCCACACATTTCTTTAAATATCTCTATACTTTGTTCTATAGGATCGTCTACTTCCTTTATAAGGATAATGTTTGCTAGTCTTTTTACGTTCTATTAATGTCCAATCCTAATAAACAATTTAGGAATAATACATAAATGTAATATGAACCTCATAATTATAATCTCATTATAATTTCATTTGTAATGTATAATTATCCATGGAATTTATCCTATACATCTAAACATGTACAAGATAAAGAATATCTTTAAATAATTGTCATTAAACTACAACTAAATCGATTGGCTATAAGGCATAAACCAACAAGAATGAGTTATTTCTAGTATAACTGAAAAGACTATAGGTTTCTTTATAATTATATATGGTGCTTGCCTTCATTAGTGTGATTGGAAGTTTATTTGTTTCCTATTTGAAATATATATGTTTTCATTATGGATTATTTACCATAAACCTATAATCACACTCATCATGGTTAATTTTGATTGAAGAATTAACATATTACTTTTCTTTTATAGGTTCGAATTGAAGAAGGAAAAAAAAGAAAATAATAATCAAAAGTTTAATTAAATTGTGGCTAATATGGGAGTGATAAAGCTTGGATGTAATAAACTATTTAGAAGAGGTGTGAAATCATCTAGCATGAAAGAAAATAATATGTCAAGGCCTTTTACAAATTTCTTAATGAGTATTTATAATCCATCAAGATTATATTGGAAGAAGAGATGAACTAGAAAGTAGAAGATAAAAAAGAGAGAATGAGAAAGAAATTAGAACAAAAGATAGTCGAACACTTAAAAGTGAAAAATAATTAGAACAAGAAAAAACAGGTAGAGAAGAAATGAAGCAACAATTGTTCTCTCTCATTTAACCTTAGCTTGCGTAAGCTAGCATGACTAAAAAAGACACGCTTTCTAGGTTGATTGCACCTAGTCAATCAAGAAGGGAATATTATATTCCTCCAAATCTTACATATCAACATAAGAAACATTAGGTGATAAAGTTCCTTAACATCTTATTATCTTTTTTTATTAAGATTAATTGTAAATTATTTTTTTCCTATTTTCCCACATGCAAATATTTGAATAATTATTTGGAGGCTGCTCAGTGTACTGATATACCAATGGGAGGAAACTTTTACACTTGGTCGAATAAGTAAGCGGGACATTACTTGATAAGGAAGAAGTTGGACAGAAGTGTAGCAAACCTACAATGGATGAGCCTATTTCCCAATTGTTACTAGAGGTTTGCTAGCAATCACTTATTTGATCATACTCCTATTATCACTGCACTAGAATCAGAGAGAATTATTCATCCTTTCCGCTTCAATGATTTTCTGATACAACTTGAAGGGTTTGAAGAAGGAATTTGGGTTGCTTTGAGGGTAGAAACCTAGGAAATCAAGCAATTGATATACTCGAAGAAAATGCAATTAATCAAGTAAGAGACGAAGACTTTATACAATGCCAATATTGGCAACACTCATCATCTGGTCAACACAACTAGGAAAGCTTTAGAAATCATCCAACAGCTGCAATACAACAATCCTGGAGATCAACAACTTCAAATAATTGAAAGGTGCGTTACACAATTACTCTCAAGCCTTATTATTTGACTACTCGCTCTCCAAGCAAAGAGCAAGACTAGAGTGGATAAAGCATAAGGACCAGAACTTATCAATCTTCTACAAAGCTATTATGTCACAAAAGGCTAGAAACTGAGTGATATCTTTAATTGACAACAACATCACCCTTGACTCTCAGACACAACTCTTACAAGGGTCTTACGATTACTTTAGCAAGATTATGAGTGTGCCCACAGAAATGCAGTCTTCCATGTTGTTCCTTAAACATATTCTGAATGACACCATTTCTCCAGGCGAAGCAAACTAACTAGTAAAATCTGTAACTATGCAAGAAATCAAGGAGGTGCTTGGAGCTATTCACCCTCATAAAGCCCCTAGCCCTGATAGCTTTAAGGTCAATTTTTTTAAAGAAACATGGGCTCTTATTGGTTATATGGTTTCTGAAGCAATTATGGAATTCTTTGCTAATGGTTCCCTTCTTAAAGAAATCAACAAGACCTTTATTACCATTGTCCTAAAGAGTGGGGAGGTGACCAGCTTTGCAAATTTGAGACTGATTGCTTGCTACAACTCCTTGCATAGGGTCATCTCTAAAGTTATTACGAATAGGCTCAAAGGCATACTACACAAGCGCACCAGTTACACTCAAGGTGCTTACATAACAAGTAGAATAACTGGGGATAACATCCTACTACTTCAAGAGCTCATTGCTAACTACTCAAAGAAGAAAAGTAAGCCCAACTGCTACATCAAGATTGATCTCTGGAAAGCTTATGACAATGTTGATTGGCATTTTCATAAAGTGGATTGAAGAACGCCTTACAACCTCTTCCCATAGCATATTGATGAATTGGAAACCTTCCAGATTTTTTCAAAGCACCAAAAGGATCTAACAAGGGGACCTATTATGTCCTTACTTATTTGCATTAGTAATGCAAACACTCCATAAAATCATTGAGCACGCTGTGAATCGGACGAAGGCCTATGTTTTGCAGAAGACGTGTTACTAGTCTCGAAAGCTAATACCACCTTAGTCACAATCTTTATGAAAGCTCTAAAAATCTTCTAAAGAGTCTTAGGTCTACAAATAAACTATTCCAAAAGTAGTATCTTTTTGTCCAAGAGTGCAGCCCCTCTACAATCATATATCACTTCTTTAACGGGTATTCAATTACAAACCTTTCCAATGAAATACTTGAGCATTCCCATCTCTCCTCTTATACTGAAAGCTAGCGATTATGCTGAGTTATTGGATAAAATACAAACCAGAATGTCATCATGGAGCTCTAAACACCTATCGTGTGCAGCATGGGCTCAACTCATCAACTCTATCCTCAACTCTCTCAACATCTATTAGGCAACCCATTTGGCTTTTCCAGCTTCTATTCTGAAAGCTATTGACAAACTATTCAATAATTTCTTATGGATAGGAAATCAAGAAACAAATCACAAGACCTTAGTGAAATGGAAAGAATCGTGTACTCCTAGAGATCGTGGGGTTCTGGGAATTAAATCCATCAAGCTCATGAACTCCACGCTACTTACTAAAAGACTATGGAGGCTAATGGATGATAAACAATCTTTATGGTATAGATGGATTCACCATTACTTCATCAAAACTCAAAGCCTATGGTCTATAAAGTGTTCCTGCATGTAATCTACCTCACTTAAAGCCATTCTAAAACTGAGAGGCCAACACCAAACGAACTTCATTACACTTATAGGTGATGGAAACTCCACTAATTTCTAGTATGATAACTAGCTTTTGGTAAGACCTTTGATCAATCACAATGGAGCTGAACCGCTTAAAAGTTCATTACCTTTAGAAATCACAGTAGCTGAAGCTTTGTAACATAAAGGAATTATCGAGAGAGTTATTATCCCCACATCTCTAACTGCTAAAATTTGTGGCATATACTGCAACACTGAACCAAATAATCACATTTAGAAGCACACGGCTGATGGTAAGTTCTCCAACAACTCTTGTATGGAAATATTCTTTAAACATCTTCCCAGGCTGGCATGGACTAAAGACACATGGGCTAACTACCTTCAACCTCATGCATTATTGACTTTATGGCTCGCAATGAAAGGGAAATTAAAAACAGTGGACAAACTGGACAAATACACCCATCTTCCAAATTGGTGTTGTCTATGTAGACAAGTAGAAGAAACAGGTGAACACTTATTCTTCGATTGTGATTTTATCAGTAACATATGGTTAGAGATCTGCTGCAGATGCCTGGTAAATGGAGTAATTACCAAACTGAAAAATCTACACACACTACGGCCAAAATACAGGAATAACATAGAGCACAAGTGTTTTTGGATTCCCATATCTTCGATAATCACTGCGAAATGGGATGAGAGAAATCTAAGAACATTTCAAGACCAAATCACCTCCCAAGAACAACTATACATTCAAATACTATATCATATTTAGCTATAAATATGCGCACAAAAATAGACACTATCGCATGGTTCCTATCTATTCCAATACTAGAATGTATGACAAAATCCAGTAACAAGAGAGATGCATAACGTGACACATTAGCCATAATCTCTAATGCACAAGTCAGGGAAGATCTAGGTACACAGCTCCTGCCTCCTAGTCGATCCTACAGCAAATCAAGTACACAACTTGCCTTCAAACTTGGATTGCCAGATTAAACAAAGATGAAGGGATCTCACAAATGCAAATTTTTAAGCTCTCTTGCAATTGATTGTATTATAATTAAATACTTTGGCTGACTTATCCTTAGTATTGTAAGACTTCTTGATTTGCCTTCAAGGCTTAATTCATTCAAAATTTTCAAAAAAAATTATAGTGCACTCGATGTGAATTGAAAAGTTCATGCCTTTTGATTGTTCATAAAAAAAAATTGTATCATTGTGTTGTTAGTTTTTGAGCTACATTAATTATCTTGATTAAATAAAGGTCACAATAAAGTAGTTGGTATTTCATTCTTTAGATATATAAACATATTATAATTAGCACAGCTGTTTTAGAATAATTCTAATAAACTTATTATTTCCTTTTATAAGAAGGTGATGATTAGGCGTGAATAAGGAGGTACTTTGTGGAGGATTTTAGAGTGCCTAAATATATTATTCTTATTTTTATTTTGGTTTATTCACTTATATTCCATATTTACTAGAGGAACATAATATGGATGCATATTTTAGTTAATATTTTTTTATATTGTATTTTAGATATGTTAAAGGTTGAATTTCACAAGTCCATATGAACTATATAATAACACATATAAATATAGTTTTTTAGTCATTGAGATTAGACAATATATTTTTTACAGTATATATTAACGTATATATGACTTTTAATACTATGTATTGTTGTGTTAATGAAAGTGATTGGTTATTCTTGATTATTTATTTGTTTTGCCTTTCAATACAATTATATTGCTTTATACAAGTTTAAATTTGTAGCTTAATAAATAAAAGGCATTGCCTTTATACCATAATTCTCTTGTTGCATTTTAGATGAAATTTTGTTGCTTTAGTTTAACGCATTTGTTGTTTTTGGTAATTCCATGTTGCAGTAATTTTCATTGAAGTTTGTTCCTTTACAAGTAATTTGTTACCTACTCAATGATAGAGTTTCTTTTGCATTAACCTAATGTTGTTAATGAAAGGTTAAACTGTTGCTTTTGTTGTTAGATATTGTTGCTTAAAAAATTAATTCATTGTCTTATAAAGACTCAAATTGTTACTATATCCATTGACCATTGTTGCTATATTTTAAATTTGTTCTATTGCCTTAGTTAAAACTTCAAACAATATTATTCATTTTGTTTCCTAATTAAGAAATTTTGTTACTTCATACCTATACCATTGTCATTTTATTTGACAGCATGGATTATATAGCTTTAATACAAAGGCAATAATAATTACCCTTCCAAATATGCTTTTACATGTTGCCTAATACATCTTTGTTTTAGTGGACCAATTTAGAATTTAAGAACCAGCTGGTATGAAAAACCTCCCTCCTTTTAATGGATTGTCTATCTCTGAACGTTTAAGCCACTTTGGGTTACATTTGAGTCTATTATTTTGGAAATACTCTGATTGTTTGTGCTTTTAAGTTCAAAAGAATTTGTACAATTTAATAGATGATCAGTCTTTTTTTAATTTTTTGAGGATCAATGATCCACTTGGTTGATAATTGTGAATTGAATTAAGACCTTTTCTGAATATACATAGGGATCTTTTATCTTGATGGGGATCAAGCTTTGAATAGTTCAAACCTTTACGGATATTTGATTTATTCGGTTTTTTATCAAAATTTTTATTGATGTAAGCACGACTCAATTTTTTATTAAAATTAGAAGTTTGGTATAAGGAAATGTTCTTGCCTCCCTAGGGCGAATTTATGTTTAAATCTAGTGGCCAGCCATGAATAAAAAGCAAAGAGTAGTGAGACTACAAGAACGTTCAGTGAGACAAATTAATGTAGGCATCGATCTTCATATTGATCACAAGTCACAACTACAACGACAAAACCATTATCTTCAAGCATCATTTAACAAACAGGGAGTAACAAAACTCTAAAAAGTAATAAATGACAAAAATAATAGCAGTGACATAGCCAAGATGCTGAAAAGGCATGCTAGGAAATTCATAATCTATACATAATAGCAGTTGAACATAGTTTCTATATATAGATAGATAATGATCTCGTTCTAGTGATAAATAGGGGTGCAACTAGCTAGCTGCTAAGAGTAGCGGTTCATAGTCAAAATCTAGCATTTGGCAGGACGAGGAAGCTTGCACTTATCAGGAAGCTGCATGGCCAGGTTTGGATCGATACCAAGTGAAGGCAGCAACTTGGATTTCCTGTAGGAGCAAAGGCAGCGCATGTCAGCGTGTGAAAGCGCTGAGCAACACTCGGTAGTTGGTGGGGTTGGGTTCGGCGGTGTCACCGCACCCTTGCATGACATTAGTCCAGAGGCTGGCATGTTACATATGGTTTGTGCGTTGGAAACCTCAAATATCCCGTTGCTGCCTATGGCGACCAGCACCACCACACCAATAATAAACATCTTTTGGAATGTTTTCATCATGTTTCTGGGATCAACGCCAACTTTAATTTTGTTTCCTCTTATTCTTGGGATTCTGTGGAGTTTGTAAGAGTATTTATATAGAGGGAAAGGAAGAATAGGGTTAGAATATGGAGGTAGCCCGTGAATGAATATTGGCAGGTTTTGCAAGTAGCTAGTCACTCTGTAGTGTCACGGGCCTCGCACTTGTGGTGAAGAGTAGTCGTCGTGTTTTTTTCATCCTTTAGTTTTTGTTGTTTATACTTCGATCCACTAATACGTTTAGTTTCCACCAATAGATTTGAAATTATTTCACTTTCGACAAAGTTACACAGTCCAATGTGGATAGAATCTTTTGAAGTGTACGGGTGAATCATCATCTTTCATATATAAAGAACATTAATATAAAGACATCAGCTTTGGTTTTACATCAAAACTATACCTTTACTATTTTGATAGCATATCGAAATGAAAACCTCTACAAGAGAAAAGTAAGATCTGACGTAAAAAGCAAATCGATGAGCAATGAATATCAGCAACACCAAGGTTTTAGACCCATCTTTGTATGTAAAGTGAACAGAACATGCATGCTGCACTTGGACATACCAACAACATGCTAGAAGTAATTCAATATTCAATTAGTTGTGAATCTGAATTCAATTCTTCTAAACACCATCAGGAGTTTTTCTGAATTCATTAATTAATTCAAGGATATTCTTGGATTCATAATATAATGATCATATGTAGAAAAGCCGAGTGAGAAGTAGCCTTCAGATCAGTGAGTGCTACAGTAAGCAAAGAGAAGAGTCTGGAGCATCTTGAAGTGCTGGATGAGGTGGTAATGCTTTAATGGTCTAGGTGGAAGATGAAATTGGAGAAAAAGCTATTATTCCATTCATGTAATGAAACAGAGGCTGACACGCAATTCAGGCATGACCAATAAGTCAACCCTTCCAACTTGTGTTTTCACTCAACTAATATGACCTCACTTACCTCAATGCGCAGTAATGGAACTCATCAAACTACAACAAAGTAGACTTTTGGCTCTTTTTCTTTCCCTACGATTTGAAATTCATAGCTAAAATCACCCTCTAGCTACGAAATTCTAAAATCATAATCAATTGTAATAACATTGCTAGTGTGAAATGGTTCGCGAGTTTTTTTTTATAATAATTAGTGACGTTTAGCATAGGTTACTTGTTATACTTGTAGCTAATAAGATTTGGCAACATTTTTTAACTGTAGAATTAGTTTCGTAGCTAATTGTTTTATCTACGGAAAAACTTTTGGTAATTAAAAACATTTGGCAACATTTTTTAACTCTGAACATATTTTCTTAGCAAAATGTTTTTAGCTATGAAATAATTTTCGTAGCTAAAACACATATTCGATAACTATCGGCTACGAAAATATATAGATTTCGTAAAACTTTTCACTACGAAAATTTATTTGTAGCTAAAAGTAGAAAAACAAAAGACAATAAAAAGGATGTCGTTTTGTCCACTAAAGGGACGTCGTTTTCTCAATATTGATAACCTAAAGACTGCTTCTCTCTGTTTTCTCTTCATCTTCGTCTTCATCTTCCAACAGCTGCAGTATGCTCGTCCAGTGTCTTCGTCTAGTGTCTTTGTCTGTCTTCTCTCTAGTGTCATCGTGTTTTCTCCATGTAGTGGTTTTAGTTCATTCATGGTTAATGTAAGCTAGGGTTGAGTCAATTGGTTACAGTACTTAAATTACTACAATTCTAATTACATTTGTATGGATAACATACTACTATTATGCAGAAGACGTGTTGACGTGGATTAATCAACATATATATTATGTTTCACTCACACATAATTTTTGTCTTTCCTTTTATTTTCAATCAGTGGTTGTTGCTACAACAATTGCAAATCTACTTTAATTAATGGCTATAGTGTTTTTCCATTCAGAGCATATTCCATATAAAACTTGACAAATGCTTTTCTTTTTGGAGTTACCACTAGGGATGATAATGAGCTGATCTATGGTATGGCTCGACCATGGGCTGACTAGCCCATAACCTAGCTTGTGGCCTGATGTGCCCAAGGCAGGCAAGGCTAGCCTAACCTAATTTATAATTTTTAAAAAAATTAAAAAAAATGACATCGTTTTGTCACTTTTGGTTGGGCCACAGGTTAGGTCGGACCAATTGGCCCTAACCAATGACCTGGTCAGGCCAAAAAATACTAGCTTGTGGCTCAACCTGTGGTAACTTGGGTTTAGTATAAGACTGATAAACTGACCAAACATCCTCTTTGCATCAATGACCTTTAGTTACTTAGTCAAGGACTAGTTGGACTTGGTTCTCATCAATTCACCTGTTACATCTATTCTACCATTTTTATCTTGTTTAATTAATTATTGACTAATTCAGTTGCGATTTAGTACTAGAGTATTATGTTATTATGAATCATCCTTTTCCTTTTCCACTCTATAATATTGTATTATTTTCTAAAGTGGGTATCATGAACATGTTGACAAAAGTTGCTTCAGCTTTGTGATGATGAAGAATTTAAGAGTCCAGTTCCTTTCTAAGTTTTTCTCCTTTCAATTGATCAATTGATACAACTTTGAAGATGGTCCCTAGGTTAGAAGTAGTTCTATATTTGACATTTTCATATCATCATGTCAAAAAGAAAATTTAACTCTTTAATATATAGCAGGTTGTAAAATACTTTAAAAAAATTTAGAAACTTACCAATATTATCTCTTACAAATTTGTAACTTTTTCCATATGGTAACCTTGTCAAGCAATAATCTTTTGCATTTAATAATTGTAATGTACAATCTTATGATGTTCTTTTGAGCAACAATAGGTGGATGCACACAAACATGAATGAGTTAATTTACCTATTCATTGTGACACTCAAATGAAAGTTAAGATTTTCCTATTCAATCTCTATTCATATCTTATAGATAAAGTAAACAACATCTAATCCAATCCTTTGAATTTATCCCTCCATTATTTAGATGATTCATAATTAGGTACAACGAAAAGAATAAAAAGAGAGATGATAGAGAGTTACAACATTGGTACATACGTGATTACTAAGCTAAGGAATGACTTATTTTATAGTAGTTTATCTAATTATTCATCTTATGATTACTTTTTTAGTGATCTTAGCTATAACTATATGAAAAGATTTTCAAATGGGTTGCTAGGTTGTACAATGTTATGGATTTGGTGAAGAATAGAAGCAAGTATGAATGTTAGGTATGGTACAAGTACATGAGAATAATAAGCAATCAAGTTCTAGAAGATAACTAGAAATGTATGAATGAATTGATTTCATGGAAAGTTATGCATATAGAGTGTCGATCTATTTATGTCGTATGTATCTTCTTCTTTTGGTGTAAATTAAAGGGATGTTGTTGTTTTGCTTATGGTAATTAAGATACATAATTTCATCTAATTATAAACTAATAATGGAAGTTGTGATGTTGATCACTTGTTTATTGGAAATGAAAAGTTTAAAACCCAACTGTGATATATCTTTTATGCCATTACTAGTACTTATGTCTTTAAATCTTGACGCACAATGTTTCAGTGTCTATTTAACATATCTATCTCTAGTTGCCTTAGTATGAATGAAAATTTTTTTTGAGTTCTTTCAAACTTTACTCTCAAATGATTTAGAAGCAAGATCATTTTTCTCTATAGATAATGAGTCTTTACTGTATTTAAATATTTGTTTCACCTGAAAAGAGGTGAGATCATTAACTTCTTGAATAATTTTCTATTATAACAAAAGAGAAGATATTTGAGACTTTCTTTTATTTAAGTTGGATGTTAGCATATTAGAGCTTGGATGTTTGCATATTTTGTTCAATGATTTTAAGTTTCAGTAATACCTGTTACACACCCATTGTAAGTTTGAAAAATTTGGGGTTATCTATTTGGTCTTGATAATTTTATAGTCGAACATATAACTTTATAACTGGCAAAGTTATAAGTACAGTTATCTTGAGGTCATCATATGCTATGAGGTCTTATAATTGATTGTTTCTCGAGAGCTCTATTGCACTTGTTAACAATGATGATATTAATACTCTAATTACAAATGCATTCTACAGGAGGTGCTAAAGCTCATAATAGCAAAAGCATACGTTGAATCAAATCTTACAGTTCTTGCTTCTGAATTTGGAGGTATGTTTAAAACTTACTGTTTGAATCCTTGAGAAAGTCTAAGTAAAATATTAGATACATGGACTGTAGATACAGGGTTAAACACTTTATTAACCTCATTTCAAACTAGTTTCAGATCACCATTAAAAGTTTATGTAGATAATTGTACTGAGTTTATTAATCATTAAACGAAAGAAATTTTACATCAAGTAGTATTCGTTATTACCTCAGCAGAAAGGACTGGTTGAAATAAAACATTGGTATAATTTGGATATTGATAGAACCTTGAGATTTTACATAATAAGAAACTTGCTTTATGTTAGAAATAAGTTTAAAACTTCAATTTAAAATTTAAGTAATGTAACCCAACGTATTACATATACAACCTGCTTTAGATATGTATATAATCATAATGACATTTTAGAACATATTTTGAAGTGGCTTTCACGTTCTTACTCTATGAAAATGAATATACCTATGAGTTTTGGAGATGGGTGATTCTTCCTATTCTAAGCTTGCTCATATTTTTAACTACAAAACCTTATTTTTTCATATATCTTATTACAAGGTTTGTCATAGTCTACTAACCAATTGCATTCTTTGGTAGAATTCAAACTTAAGATGTTAATTTTGGTTTACAATTATGTTATTTACAACTTAAATTGCATTTAGTAATTTAGTGACTTACTTATAATTGTATAGCTATATAAACAAAAGTTGGATGATGTAGATGATGGAATTGGAGAAATGTTAGATGATGTAGGGAATTATATGGAGATTATGAATCATAATAACTTTCTTAATACAATTGGTAGAATTACAGATGATAATTTTAGGAAGTTATTGAAAGTAGCTCAAGAAGAATTATATCAGGGATGCTCTAATTTCTTATAGTTATCTTTTGTTGTCAAGTTGTTACATTTGAATGTATATAATAGTTAGAGTAATAAATATTTTGACATAGTGGTTGAGTTGTTTAATGATGCATTATTGGTTGGCCATAAATTGCTGAAATCTTACTATGAAGCAAAAAAATGTTAAGAGATTGGATTAGGATATATATCAATACATGTTTGTAAGTATGATTTTGCTATCTTTTGGAAGGACATTATGTTAGCTCAAGGTTTATATTTAATGATTTTTATGATAACTTCATAATATTTCAAAATTCAAATTGGATTTATTTTTTTTATTATTAACGAGTTAATTTTTAAAAGGAAATAAAATCATAAGAAATATGTTTCCTTTCTTGGAGGAACCTTCTTTATGAACTTACCTTATTAGAAATGGTTTATCTGAAAGGATCCTACTAATTATGAAGGTCGTATATTAGCCCCGTGATTATTGAAAGAATTTTGGCAAAGATGACATCGAATTTATTTAGATTTAAATCCATCCAGTTGACTAAAGATGTAAGTGAAGCAACGTCTAGTTAAAGAAATTGACTATTTAAAGAAGAGCAACACCACTTATGAAAAAATGAACATATACAGACTTTCGAAACATCTGAGTAGCATATATATTCTTGAGAGTCATATCATTTTTATTGCACCTTAGAAAGTGAAATCACTCTATCAAGAGAGAAATTGTTATTTGAGAACTTACTTTTGATTTTACATTTTATTCTTCTGTAAGCATTTAGAAGCTTGTTATACACTTTGAGTGTGGAAGGTTAGAGAATCTTGAAAAATATGTACTCGTGAACTTGAAAAGGCTCATCAAATTACTACTTAGTTTTTATAGTAAAACACTTAAGTTGGATACTTGGGGACTAGACGTAAGTTTAGGTTGCAAGCTGAACTAGTATAAATCGACTGCGTCCTTCTCTCTCTTCTTTTAACTTTTAAATTTTTGCATTATATTATGTGTGTGTTTATTTCAACAAGAGGCTCCTTCACTTTATAACAGGCTCCTTTTGTTATCAACTTGCAAGAGGCTCTTTTTGGTTTTAACAGGTGCCTTTTGTTTTAAATTATTTTTAATAGAACTTTTTGTTTATTAGGCTCTTGTCGTTTAATAAGCTTTTATCGCTTAATAGGCTCCTTCCATTTAAATAGGATCCCATCACACAACAAGCTCCTACTGTTTTAATTGTAGATAGGCTCCTATCATTTCTTTTTGAACTGAAAGTAACTTCCAAAATTTTTTTACGTCATACACAATTTAAACCCCCCCCCTCTCTTGCGTGTGTTTGCTTTATCACATTAAAGATCTTCAAAATTTTCATATCTATAGTACATCAAGGAGGCAATTGGATGATGTAAAAGGAAAAAAATACCCCCATAAAATCTTAAAATACTTCCCTATTAAACCACAACTACAAAGGTTTTTTATTTCAACAAAAAGTAGCCATAGATATGGGATGGCATAAAAAGAAACTCCTTGATGAACATTAGGCGTCATCTAGTAGACTCAACAGCATGGAAAGACTTCGATGGGAAGTTTCCATGGTTTGCAAAGGATTATCATAATGTTCAACTCCGGTTAACCTCTTATGGATTTAATCCATTTGGTAAGATAAGTACTTCTTACAGCATATGGCTGGTAATTCTTGTTCCATACAATTTACTCTCATAGAAGTGTATGGAGGAGCCTTTTTTGTTATTATATTTACTTATTCCAGGACCTACTACTCCTAGTAAGGATATCAATGTATACACGCAATTACTAATTGATGATTTAGAACATCTATGGGAGGTTGGATTAGAAATTTATGATGTTGTTGAAGGTGAAAAATTTTAAATGCACGCAACTATTTTATGGACTATAAATAATTTTCCAGCTTATGGCAATTTGTTTGGAAGGACTACTAAAAGGTATATAGCATGTCTTCTGTGTAACCATTAAACTTATTCATTGAGGCTATGAAGTAAAATATGTTATATGGGACATTGTCATTACTTGGAACATGGACATAAATGGCGAAGAAGCAAATTGATTAATGGCAAAGTTCATCATGAAGCTCATTTGCACTTATCAGGTGATGATGTGCTTGATTAAATATCATATTTGCAAGAGTTTACACCTGGAAAACACCCAAGTAATAGAAAGCGAAAGTGAATTTTTCTTGATCTTAAATGGAATGCAAAAGGCATATTTTTCAATTTGTCATATTAGAAGCATTTACTATTGAACAATTGTGAGGAAGACGATTCATATATAGATTATGTAAATTAATTCTCAGTTATTATTTCATATTTAAATTTATCATTCAACCTGTATTGGGTAGCAATTGAGAAGTTTCAACACCGAAATCTTTTTTATTTTTTAAAAGAAAAAATGGTCTAATGGGTGAAGATGGCGCTGAAGTATATCAAGAGATTGAATCGTAACTAAATAATGTAGCTCTCGAAACAAAAGATAAGGATATATCATGATTCTATAGGAAAGATGTTGATCCTAATATACTAGAAGCAAATGAAGTATAAGGCAATCTTGTCATAGAAAGAGATGAAGACTATATTGAGGATGAATTATATGACAATGATGATACTTTTGTTGAATATAATAGCAGTGAAGAGTCAAATCATAATGCACTTAATGATGATGATTTTGAAGATCCTGATTATGATAATTTAAGGTATCATAAAAGTGGTCTTTTTGTTGTCTTATTATAATTTTGGTAAATTTATGTTGTTATTGTGATTAATGTTGATGATTGAATGTATCATGAAAGTGCTCTTTATATTGTCTCAAATGTAATGTTAGTAACATTTATATTGTTAATATGCGTAATGTTGCAGATTGAATGTTGTTATTGTGATTAATGTTGATGATTGAATGTATGTTGATTATAATGATTGAATGTATCATAAAAGTTCTTTTTATATTGTCTCAAACATAATGTTGTTAATGTGCGTAATGTTGATAATTAAATGTTGTTATTGTGATTAATGTTGATGATTGAATGTATGTTGATTATGATGATTTAGTGTATCATGAAAGTGTTCTTTATATTGTCTCAAACGTAATGTTGGTAACATTTATGTTGTTAATATGCATAATGTTGATGATTGAATGTTGATAATGCAATTAATGTTAATGATTGAATGTGTATTGATTATGATGATTGGATGTATCATGAAAGTGTTTTTTCTATTATTTTATTGTAATGTTACTAACATTTATGTTTTTTTATAGATATCCAACATATTGATACCTGGTAGAAACAAAGGGAAGAAGGTAGTTCCTATGAAAATTATAGAATGGATGGATCTGCAACTTCAACCAGATCAATCAGTTGGCGCCATAAATTCAATTCCTAGTCAAAAACAACATTCTACCTCAAACAACAAAGAAATTAGTCACGCAGGTTTAAATTTTCTATAACTGATAAGTGAATATATATATACTTTTTCTTATCATATTCTTTTTTTTAGCCATAAGAAATAGAGCTTGTTCTAGTACATTACTACAGTAAAGCAACAATAATATTTTGCCTTTAAGTCATACACAACTTCGTTCTGCCTCAAACAATAATAAAGCAACTAGTGCAGGTTTGTTAATCTTTAACACCTTCAACTAGATTTATGCTCAAATATATAGTTATATATTCTAATATTTCCTTATCATTATTGATTTGTTGTCAGCTTCTAATGCTAATAGTAGAAAAAGATGTAGAGGTAAAACTATAGTTTGTGAAATTGCAAGTTATCAACATAGATTGATACTTAAAAGGGTCATACTGTAGACAAGGTCCAATATGCAAAATTGTCAAGTGAGTTGGGGATTATCAAGAACAAAATTACCTTGTCTAAAACATGTTAAGGACCTGAATGAAGACAACTTGCTTGAAAATGTTTTAGATAAAATTGTGGTAATTTTTCAAAATATTTAACTATATGCAATATTGTTTCGATGATTTTAAGATTAATTACACTTTACTTATTGTTCACAGTTGAAATTGAATATTATGGATATTAAGAACCCAAATGTTTCAAACTGTATTGCTTTATTATTGAAACAAAGGAACAAAGATCATCATTTCAAGTTACATAAGTATTATAAATCTTTTCCTTCTGATACGGAGGCTCGAAGACATATTCTTGAACGAATGTATGAAGAAAATTGGAATAGTTTGTGTGATTATTAGGTTGACCCAAAAGTTCAGGTTTGTTTTCTTTAACTTCATTTTTGCTTCCATTAATCTTGTTAAATGATTTAAAAACTAAGTTATCTTTTTTACTTTATTTAGGAAAATTGTGAGAAGGCAAAGGTCATTAGAGCAAAACGAAAACATCTCATAATTAAGGGTCAAGTTTATTTTATAGTTGTCTGAAACGAATATGTAAGAATTTTGTTTGCAAGTTATACTTATGTAAATAAACACTACATTATTTACTGTTCCTTGTATTTTTTGTTTCATAAAATAAAGTGAAAAGGAACTATATGGACAAGAACATGATAGGATCACACTATACAAAGCCACTCACTATAAGGAAGGTAAAAGATGGGAGTAGAAGAAGCAGATAACAACTATATAAGTATAAAAATTTGTTCAATATTTTAGTTCATTTATTAATGTAGTAGTAAGTAGTAATATTTGAATTGAATATTGGTTTTCTTTTTTCAACTTTAGAATAAGATGCAAGAGTTACTATAAAAATCTATGTTTGAGGGGAATGAGCTCAGTGCGTAAGACATTTATGATATAATACTTGGTACATGTTGGCTATGTGAAAGGTTTTAGATATATCCGTAAGCCAAATGTTTCAACCTCAATAAATAAAACAATCATTGAACACCTTTAATGGAAAACAAACTTAAGACTACATTACAAGCTGAAGTAATCAGGGGACAAGAAACTCAAGCAAAATTAGCAAAACTTGATATGTTATTCAGAATATTACTTAGCTCAGATTATGATAGAAATGAAGAGGAAAGAGAAGGATATTAATTCTATCTCTTATACTTTTTTCGTTTAATTCCCTATGTACTATAATTTCAATTTAATACTTTTGTTCTCAGATTACATAATGGATGAAGATGGAACTGACGAGTGATTATGTCATGAATAATGGTAAAGTTACGAGATGTTTGCTTTAATTAGAACTAAATATTTATTGTATCAATACTCATAATATTTTTACTTGATTTTAACTAAGCTTTTTGGATGATTACAGGTTCATCGACATGGATAACACTAGGTTGTTGTTTGAGTTACGCTCTAATATCTTAGCATTTATAATTTGTAAACTGATCTATTTATTTATTGTTTTCTTTATAAGAATTGTTAAAGTTGTCATTAATATCTTGTATAGGAAGAATATTTCTTGTTGGCATTATTTATATACATTTTGTTTTATGTATATAGCACATGATATTTTAAACTCATAATATTTTTGTACAATTTATTTGTATAATAAATTCACAATAAAAATATATCGATACATTATATACAAAATATATTGTTCAATATCATAGATTAAAAAAGTAATAAATAACATATCGCAATATTGTTAAAAACATGGAAAATAATATTTGGCTACGTTAATAACATTTGGATTCGTTATATAAAATGTAGCTAAAAATATTTAGATGGTGGTTAGTTCACATAGGGTAATAGTAATAGAAATGAGAATGAATATAGTGAAGGGTTAAAACGAAGGAATAATTACCATTACTATTGATAGTGATTGGTTTATTGAAAATCTTGAGAAATATATTCTAATTAATTATATTTAATTTTAATATATTCTAATTAATTATATTTTTTACTAAAAAGGAAAAATAAAAATTTGTTAAATTTTTGTTTTACATCAAATTTTAATATATTCTAATTAATTATATTTAATTTTAATATATTATAATTAACGATATTTAATTAATTATATTGTTTTGTTCAAAAAGAAAAAAATAAAGTTTAGTTAAATTTTTATATCAAATTTTAGTATATTCTAATTAATCATATTTAATTTTAATATTGTTTTGCTAAAAATAAAATTAATTAAAATTTTATACGTCAAAATTTAATATATTCTAATTAATTATATTTAACTTTAACATATATTATAATTAATGATATTTAATTTTAATGTATTCTCATTAATTATATTTAATATATTCTAATTAATTATATTTATAATTTATTTATATTTATTTAATTATATTATTTTACCAAACAAAGGCTGGATTAATTTTCATTCCTCACATATTTGGAGGGCATGGAGTAATTCTCAAAACTCATATATCAAAATATTGTTCATGCAATAATAATATATAATCAACTGACGTTTTTCATTCTCATACTTGATGATGTCTACGAAACCTATGAACCAAGCACCCTCTTAGTAACATTTCTAATAGTGTAACTAAAAATATTTGGCTACATTTTTTAAAATTTACGTAAAAAACTTTGGCTATCTTTTATTTTCATTATCAGCCATTTATTGCAAAAAATTTTCCAACCAAGATTTAATTTTTAGCTAAATTTTGTTAATGTAATTTTTGTTTAAATTGTCACCTATAATTTGCAGCTACAAGGATTTGGCGGTTTGTGCGACGAAACTGGAACGCAACAAATAACTATACTCGACGTTTTTCAGACATATGGCTATATTTTTCATAACCAAAAATCAAGTTATTGCGTTGTGACAAAGAACAAGAATGGTTACTGACAAAAACATCCAATCCAAATAATTGATTATATACATATTTCGGACCAAATTCTTTTGGTCAGTAGAATTCAAACACTCAAAAGAATTTTTCAGTATCTAGATAGGATAAAAGATAAGTAATTAATTACATAAACAGTCATTATTATTAAAAAGTGAGATTTTTGTTTATTTTACTAAAATATTATATTTTCTCTTTAATATTATTAATTTAATTTTGGCAAACTTAAACAATTCTTTAATATTTATCTGACAAATTTATTGTAAAATACCCTCAAACCAAACTCAATTTAAAGCAATTCATCGTCCATGGCATCTACCTATCCTCTTATGATTCCGAATCAAAAGATTCCTTGGACAACTCTTGAAAAATAAAATGTCACCAACTTATCATAATAGACTTAATCTTAAATAGAGACTTATATTATATCTTTAACTCATTGTAATAAGTTTAGTCTTAAATATTTGAAATTAGACTTAAATTTACGTCATATCACTAATTTGTTATCACAAATCTAGTCTCTTACGTTTGAGTCTCTGTTTAATTTAAATTATATCTCCAACTAATTGTATCTTTAACTTATTGCAATAAATTTAATTTTAAAAATTTGAACTTTGACTTAAACCTAAAAACTTTAGGCTTAATCTCAAATCTTTAATCTCATACTCAAACCCAATTTATATATCTAATTCATTATAACAAATTTAATTTGAAAATGTTAAATCTAAATCAAAATAGACTATATCTCTAATTATAGCCTTGAACCCTCGAGTCAAAACTTAAACACGAAGAATTCAAACTCACCAAAATTACTACACATCAACTATCACCTTCTTTTATTAATTAAAAATAAAATTACTACATATCACAATAAATAAAGAAAATAATTATTAAATAAAGTAACGTGCAATGTTGATAAAAATATGAATATGATTGTATAAAATAATAATCGAGAAAATAAAAACACCAATTATCACAAAAACAAAAATTTTAAAAATCTGGAGTGCCCAACCAACAAACAATAGCTCTTGGAGTTGAGGAAATTTATTCAGGTCAGGAATACTATTGAGAACCAATTTAGATTTAGGATAGGGAATGGTGTTTCAACTTTCTTGTGGCAGGACCCGTGGCATCATAAAGGAATCCTAAAGGATCTCTCAACTCCAAGAATTATCAATGGTTTACAATTTCCAATGAATGCAAAAGTAGTTGATGTTATCAGAGACAATGTATGGAACTGGCATGGTGCCACAATTGAGGCCATTCGTATGCTAGAGCCATTAATGTATCAACCCGATGAGTCTCAACCGGATAGGCTAGAATGGATTGCCAGCCCCACAAAAACTTACACAAATGGTTCATCATACACTTTGATGAGACCTCTTTCTCTGAGAGTACCTTGGTATAAATTGGTGTGGCATAAAGGTACAAACCCAAGGTATGCCTTTATCTTATGGTTAGCTTTCCTTAATAAGCTACAAACAAGGGATCAGCTACTTTATACTTATATTCCTAACCATTGCTCACTCTATTCCTAGGACAATGAATCTACTACCCACCTTTTCTTTGAATGTTCCTTTTCAAAATCAGTGTGGTTACACTGCCTCAACCACTTTCAGATAATCATTCCATACCTATTAAATCTTCAGTCCATTCTATATTGGTTCAACCAACCCCAAAGCTACAGAAACATTGACCTTAACACATTTATCATCCTTTTATTTATTGTTGTGTGTAACATATGGTCCAAGAGAAACCTTAGAAACTTCAAAGACATAGCTATGGAAGTGGGGAGCATCAACACTAAAGTGATCTTCCAAGTAATGGAACAACTTTGCTCAA
>JAOTAY010000001.1:17894721-17933367 GCA_025629805.1 Erythroxylum baracoense
TCTCCTTCCTCAGCACTTCGGTAATTCTTTACAAACAAGATAACAATGTGATCTGGAAATGCGATGAATTCTAACCTATTGTGTATCTCTCTGATTATGGGTTTGAAGGTAGTCTTGATTAGTTTAGAGTACAGAACCTGCTACAAGGAATTATTGTAATTTTGGTAAGGTGATCCTTGTTATGGTCATCTAGTGGGTTCCTATGTTTTAGGTTGCTGTTATGGTTGTGTAGTCATGGGTAACAATTATAGGGTTCCCCATGCTCACATGTTAGGTTTCTTTTGTCATAAATAAGAGATTGGCATCTTTGCCAGTCTCTCGATTGTACATACCTTTATTTATTTATAAATTCACTGATTTACCAAAAAAATTAAAAAAGTTTAGAACAATAAAAACTGACCTAGAGAGATATGTTGATTACCAATGAGAGAGGAAAAGCAAATAGAGAGTTTCAATTAGATGAGATACAAAGAAAAAGATAAGAAAAAATATTACCAATGAGAGAAGAAGAGTGAATAGAGAGTTGTTCAAATAACTTATATTTTATAAATAATTAACAAAATTTTTTCAATAATTTATAAATTTTTAATATTTTAAATAATTATAAAACAAAATAAAATAATTATTAAAGAAATTAATATAAAAGATAATTTTGATGATAATATTATGATAAGCATCAATATATTGATAATATTTTGATAATAACTTGATAATATTCTAATAATATATTTAATCTCTTATTCCCAATTTTTTATTCCAGCATATGCCCACACCCCCTTAGGAATAAAAGTTTAGGATTACTTAAGATTCATTCCAGTTTTACCATTCCTTATTTTATCTATTACTAGTAACCAAATAACTAAATGTTAGAAATGTATGTTGCATTCTCATTCCCACAACTTTATTACTAATTACCAAACATGACCTTAAAGTAATGAGAACTATATTTATTGTAAAAAATGAGCTTGAAAATTTGAAACTTGGCTCTCTTCAATGTTTAAGGATAAGAATGGCTATAATTTTGCTAATTAAGAATGTAAACAAGTAAAACATATCATACCTGGTTGTCTTACAACTTGATATCAACAAGGATGTGATTTTGCGATGCGACTCCTACGCATGTGAACTACAAGACGAAAAGGACAAGACATTCCTGCCACTACTAGATAGAAATATGCTATAGTAATAGCTATTTAATCCCATGAAGATCACATTCCATCCAAAGTATAGGTATTGTATCGTACCAGTCAAAAAAGAGTACAGTATCGTATTGTCTCGTACTGAAATTTGGTACCATTTAGTACCGATCGGTAGTAAAATACTAACCAGTTACTGGAATAAATTGTAAATTTTTAAAACTTAAAGACTAAATTGAAAATCTAAAAATTTTTAACCCTAATTAAACCTACCTGGCCCCCTCTCCCCACCTTACCCCACTCCATCCCAACTGCCGCCTGCACTGCACCTCTGTCACTTCTCTCACTCTTAGCCCTCTAGTCTCACCATCTCAAACATCAGTCACCATCTTAGCCATCACTCGTTAGCCTGTCGCACCTGCTCATCGCACTTGTAATCCTACTCCCGCACTACAACTGCACCACACTTGCGCCCCGACTCGCAACTGCATTTACTAACCCACACCAATACACCATATTCCATATGCAAAACCACTAACCTAAATTGCACCAGTCCAGGGATTCACTAAAGGTTGCAAAAATTATGCATTTGTGTTATGCAGTGATTTAGTGAAGGTGGTAAAATTTTGTGTATTTGTGTTCAATCCTTATTCGAGATAGGGATTTAGTGAAAGCTGAAAAAAATTGCCAAAAATTTTGTGGAATTATAGATTATGAAATTATGGAATATGGATATTAAAACATTGAAATATTAAATTATGATGATTGTTAATTTAAATATTGAATTGTATGTTTATGTTTTGCGAAATACTTAATATAGATAGAATATTGAATTGCAAATTTATGGTGAATTATGTATTTGTGTCTTACGACTTTGTGTTGTGTAGTAATTGTGTATGTTGCATTGTTGGTTCCTGGTAAGTTATGTTGGATGAAATTGAATTGTATAGTGTATCATGTATGTTGACTCTTGAATATGGAGTAAATTTAAATAAGAAACTAAGAATGTTGATTAAAATTGGTGAATGAAAGATTGTTAAATTAAAGTTGAGAATTAGGATTTTAGTATCAATGTTCAATAAAATTAGTTGAGAAAACAAAATAATGATAAACATTACAAATTGAATTGTATCAGCAAACAAAATAGATTATTTTATTGTTGAATTATGTTATTACATAAAATAGGATGTAAACTTATAATTGTAAGTTATGGTTGAAATTGAATAGGTTATAGTTGTGAGTGTATTTCTTTGTGGTTGTGTTATGTAATCATACAAAATGGGTTATATAAGATTTATGTGTTTTTGTGTTAGTTATGAGTCAAACAATACATATTTTGTAATAGTAGTTGATAATGAAATTAAGTGTTCTTTATTTTGATATGAAGTTATTAATTTAATTTTGACATATGTCTTTATTTATTTTACAAATAAATGAAGGAAAATTCAAGTACTCCTGATAATTTAGTCGCTTCAGGTATAACAAGATTCGATGATTCAGCTTGGGCTCATACTAGATTGGTTCCTGGAATAAAGAATCATACTATTTGTTTGTATTGTAACAAATATTCGAAAGGTGTGTAAATCACTGGATTAAAGAAATTTTAGCTGGAGTCAAAGGTGATGTAGAGCCTTGTAAGAAAGTGAGTCATGATGTGAAATGGCAAATGAAGACTTTGTTTGAAGAGTATCCGCATGAGAAAGATAAAAGGCAAAGATTGAACCATGAAATTGGTACTGGAAGTTCTTTTATTAGTGGTTAGGATGATAGTGGAGATGTTGAAGGTGTAAGCATTCCTATCTAATAAAAAGGAAATATTACACCTGATATTAGGAAAAGAAAAAGACATATATGTAAGCGACTCATAATGTGGACATGGAAATGGCTAGATGGTGTTATAATTTAGGTATAACATTCAATGTTGCCTAATCTTATTATTATCAACCTGTGATATATGTTACTGCCTCCTACGTTCTAGGATAAAAAGCTCCTTCAATTGACGACTGTAAACTTCTTAGTAGCATTATTTATAAAATAAAAAGTTATTTGGACGAAAGAATAATGACTTAGGCTACTTTTAAGTGTTTAATAATGTGTAATGGTTGGACAAATAGAAGATATGAGCTTATTATTAATTTTTTGGTTTATTTTAGAAAGGGAACAATTTTTTTGAAGTTTATTGATCATCTCACCTTATTAGGAATGTTGATACTCTGTTTCAAATATTTGATAAAGTTGTGAATGAATTTGAGCTAGAAAATATTGTTCAGTTCATTAATGATAATGATTTTACTTATAAAGTAGCTAGAAGAAGATTGCAAGCAAGTATAATTCTTTTTATTAGACTCCTTGTTCTTATATTGACATGATATTGAAAATTATAGGAGATATAAGGTATTTTCTTATTATTGATGAGACTATACAGAAAATAAAAAAGGAGACCAAGTTCATCTACAATCATGCATAGGTCTTGAATTTACTGAAAAAGGATTTCACCAATGGTAGGAATTTGTATCATCCAACTATTACAAGATTTACAACTAATTTCTTATCATTTTAGTGTTTTATCCTGATGAAGTAGTTTAGGCAAATGTTTGCAAGTCATAAGTGATTTGTATCTCAAAATGCTATGTCTAATGCTAGATTGTAAGTTTCAAAAATTATACTTAAAGATAATGAATTTTTGTCCTAATGTCAATTTATCATCTGAGTTTATGAACCTCTAGTAAGGGTGCTTCGTTTGGTTGATAGTGATAAGAAGGCAACAATAAGTTATTTTTATGATGCTATGGAGAGGTAAGGAAGTAATCAAGGTCAATTTGAAAAACAGGTCTTCTTTGTACACACCTTATCTTACAGTCATCAATGAGAGATGGGAAAGGCAATGTTGCCCTTTATTTTTCGTAGCTAAGACATTTTTAAGTCCTATTATTTACTTCAAGCTAAGTTTTACAAAGGAAGCTAAAGTTCATAGGAGAATGCTATTAATTATTACAATAATTATTGCCCATGAGATAATACAAGATCTCCTAAGCTTACAAATGAAGATTTATAAGGATGCTTTTGGTGATTTTGGAATGCCAATTGTTATTCATCAAAGAGATAAACTTAATCCAGGTATATATATTTTTCACTATTTTTACTTATTAAAAATTAATCATCACTTTATTTTGTTTATAATGCTACTTTTGTTGTTTTAGGATTACTTAATGGAACCAATTTGGAAGTGGTGTTTCCATAATTATAAAGGTTTACAATTTAAATTTTGAGTCAATGTGTGAGTATTACAGGGTGTGAAAGAAATTAAAGCACATTTGAATTTATACATTCCAAGAAAAGGAATAGATTGAAGCACAAAAGATTAAAAGACATGGTCTTTGCTCGATATGATTTAAGAGCTTCAAGAAATGTACGCTATTATCATTATTAAGGTGAATATAATTTATTGTATTTTCTTAATAATTTAATTTTATTTGTTTATTAAGACTCTTAATAGAACTTGTAGTTCTTTAGATTCAATATGTCTTAATCATATCGATCTTTTAACAGAATGGGTTTTTTAGAACCAGATTTGATAGATAATAGTGACTTGGAAGATAATCTTGATTGAGAAAGTATTGACATGTCATTTGATGCAATGAATTTAAATGATAGTGATGATGAGGCTCATCTCAATGATGATGATTTTGTATTTAATGTCAATATGATTTGATCGGGTATTCGATTGAATAAAATCCAAGTTGTTATTTCTCTTCTTCTTTTAATTTCACTTATATTTGATGTATATGTTAAATTCTACATATGCCATACAAATATAATAGTAAAATTTTCAGGTTTCACTTCTAGTTAGTTGTTTCCTCAGCACGAAATCTTGTTGTAAATTATAATAGTTAGAAAGTCATGGGTAATTATTATTCCTTTTATTTGATATTTTGATGTAATTATTATTTATTATATGATGAAATTGTAACATTTTAAATACTTAGTATTGTCCTTAACTTTATATTTGTGTAATGATTAAATGAACTTTTTTTATACTAATTGTAGTTATTATTTAAATTTGAAATATGTGAAAACTAATATCAATAAAAATAAATAGATTGTTATTATTTCAATTTTTTATTATTATAATTTTTAAAGACAGGGTTGATGTAAAATGACAAATTATACAGTACAATATATTGAGTGAATATTTTGTAATTTTAAAAAATTTAGGGACTATTTTATAAATTTAAAATAATATAAGAAACGATACCGATGTTGACCAGTACTGATTCAATACCATACTAAAACTAAATATGGTATTGGTACCGGTACAGTATGGTATTCATATCTTTGGTCTCATCCCCAACTTTTGAGAAATAATATTATTCTTGTGCACTAAAAAGGATAACATATTCCCCTTATGACAATATACTCATCTCAACCTAATCGCTGTGCAACTTACGCCTCGTCAGACTTGCAGAATGCACAATCAAAAACTATTCTTGCATGTCATCAGCAGGGAAATAGCTGATAACTCTCTTCATTTTTGGTGACCCCCAATGTTCAAGCTATCTTTGAAAAGCATGTTGTGTGAATTTTGAAGTGGCTTAGGACAGAGAAAAAGATCAAGAGGCCCTGAAGCCTAAGCTGAATCATAACACAAAGAGAAGCCATAAATGGGGACAAGGGCTTCCTAACTTGGTAGGGTTGCAGTCTATGTCATCTTTCATAAGTTATATCCTATATGTCATCTTTCATAAGCTATATCCTGAGGAAGGCGAGAGATTTTTACAATGAGTTATATTGTGATTAATTCAATAACAAAATGTGAAGTAACATTGGTTGATTCTTATTTTACGATTCCAATCATTCTTGTTACGGGTCCAACCCTATTTTAAAGATGTTTTCTAGATTAATTCCACTAAATTTGGACTTTGAATTTGTTATTTGTCTTTATATATTAAAAGGAACAAAGATCATGCAGATTTGAGGTAAAAAACCGTTGAATTGAAACTGTTTCTATAGCCCATATCCATGTATGCATTGTGCGAGTCCATATCAATGATGGACATGACCGTATGGATGAATGTTTAAGCTTTTGTAACCATATATGAGTTGAAAAATTAAGTTTAAGGACAAACATGTTTATGTGGAGTCAAACACAGTTATGTAAGTTGATGACATGACTGGGTTTATCGATCGTGTAAATCACTAGTACTTTGCATCTTCATGATGTTGAGGTGTTAAGTGACATAGTTAGCACATATGGTTGTATAAACGATTGTATATGATTTAAAAATCTTACATTCTCAAATTTAAAAGATTGGATAAGAGACCAAAGTTGCATTAGACAGAAACAATGATGATAGAAGAGTTTTAGAGTCCAAATAACATTGTTCAACTATAGTTTTATTGATTTTTCATTTCTAGGATTAGTTAGGAGTTATATATATATGTATATATATATATATATATATATATATATATCAATTTGTACTCAATTATAGAAGTTTTTGAGAATTAGAGAGGCTAGAGGTCAACAAGAGCTAGCTAAAGAGATAAAAGTATAAAAAAAACAATGTCTCATCTAAGCCAAAATTAATTATTGATGAAGGATTGGAAAAGATGAAGCAAAAATTTTTAGAAACTATTAGAGAGTGAATTGATATCAGCATATTCAACTATGTATCTTAAGAGACTAATCCTTTATAGTTATAGAAGAAATTAGAGGGTCTTTATGAGAGGAAGGCTACTTATATATATATATATATATATTGAGAATCAAAGAGGCTAGAGGTCAAAAAGAGCTAGCTAAAGAGATAAAAGTATTAAAGACAATGTCTCATCTAAGCAAAAAATAATTATTGATAAAGGGTTGGAAAAGATGAAGCAAAAATTTTTAGAAACTATTAGAGAGTGAATTGATATCAACATATTCAACCATATATCCTAAGAGACGAATCCTTTATAGTTATAGAAGAAATTAGAGGGTCTTTATGAGAGGAAGGCTGCTTACAACAAGGTCTCCTTGATTTGTGAACTTAAAGTTGAAGGCTAGGAACTCAGTGTCGAAGCATCTTAACGATTTTTAGGATATCATCAACAAGCTGAATAAAATAAAGATCATTCTTGATGATGAGCAACTAGTCATATTCCTATTGAATATACCACCGGATAATTGGGAAACTTTTTGGTTATGACTATTAACAACTCTACTCTGGATGGTGTGCTTTATTTAAATGTGATTAAAAAGAGTATGTTCAATAAAGAGATTAGGAGGAGGGAGATCGGTGTTAATAACATACAATATTTTATAGTAGAAAATAAAGAAAGAAGCAAGAGTAAAGGTTCCAAAGGGCAAGATAACTCTAAAAATAGGAACAAATCTATAGTAAGGAGACCAAAACTTGTTACTACTACATTAAACCTAATCATATAAAGAAATTCTACTACAAGTGGAAAAGAGATTAGAAGAAACATGACAACTAGAAAGATAAAGATTATAATAACACTACAGCAACAATCCCAAACATAGATGATAAGGTATTGTTGAATTGTGCGACCAATGAGTGTCTCCATAATCACTCAGATTCTAAGTGGTTTGTTGATATAGGGGCTTCCTATAATTGTGCTATGAAGAGGGAATACTTCACCAATCATAGGAGTGGTGATTTTGGAAGTGTGAAGATGGAAAATCATAACTCTATTTTCATCGTTGGGATGAGTGAGATTCGAGCTTAGGCCAACGTTGGGTGCATGTTGACCTTAAGAGGTGTATGACTCCATTTTGACTTTTGCCTCAATTTATTTTCTACAAATGTGTTTAACTAAGAAGGATATTGGCATACATTTGAGGATGTTGAGTGGAAGTTATCTAAAGGAGTATTAATTGTTTCTCGTGGTGGATTATGTTAGACCCTATACAAGACACACCTAAAGGTATGTACTAGAGAACTATATACTATTGAAGGGAATAATTCTCCAAATTTGTGGTACTGGAGGTTAGGACATGTTGCTACCAAATCACTTATCCCTACAAAAATTGTTGTTTCTTTCAACCCATATAATCATTGCATAGCTAGAAAGTAATATCTAGTTTCATTTTATAAAAGATCTATTAAAAGGAAGACTCCGATGTGTGTGGTCCTATGGAGGTGAAGTCCTTGGGTGGTAATAAATACTTTATTATTTTTATCGATGATACTACACACAAGATTTGGTTCTTTATGCTGAAAATTTAAAAAAAAAAGGTGTTTGAGACCTTTAGAAGATTTCATTCTATAGTGAAAAGAAGATGAAGCGAAAGCACAAGTGTCTCTGAATTGACAATGGAGGTGAGTGCAACTCTAACAAGTTTAAGGAGTATTATGTAAGACATGACATAAGATATAAGAAAGTATAACCTAGTACCCCACAACAAAATGATGCTATTGTGAGGATGGACAGAACTATTATAGAGAAAGTTCAGTGTATGCTCCAAATGTCTAACCTACTGAATTCCTTTTAAGGTGAGGCAGTCTGAACTACAATTTATTGGATCAACAAAACTCTTTCAGTACCATTAGATCTTGATATTCTCGAGAGAGAGTAAAAAGGGAAACATCCGACTAAGCGTTTAAGCATTGCCAAAGAAATAAAGATTAAAGCTAGATTCAAAGACTACTCCTTATATGTTTGTTATATATGGAGATAAGAAGTTTGCATATAGACTTTACGACCCAAAACAACATAAAGTTATCAGGAGTAGGTTTTGAGTGAATTTTGCAAAACAATATACTTGTTTTACGCTTAAAAATCACAAGTATACAAATCGTGACTTGTAGTTAGAAAGTGGATATCAATCCCACAGGGATTGATGCCCAAACACCACTTAATTCTGATCAAACTTTGTTTAAAAAACAAAATTGTTTAATGTAAATAATCGGAAAAATTAAATTAAAATTGAAAGACTAACAATGAACAATAGACAATACCAAAATGCAGAAAATTAGAATTCAAGATTTTAATGACTAGAGATCACTTTGTCCCTATCTTGTCTCCCTCCTATTTTATTAATCGAATCGTGTCTCACCTAAGATGTTCAATTGTATTAACTACCCTCTCTCAATGTGCAATTAATTGTCCCTAATCAAATTAAAGGAATTTGATTAGGTGATCTCTCAACTTACCCAATCACTCCACCAATTTAACTAGTTATTAAGTTATCCTATGGGTGATCAATTGAATTAGTTGAGATCTCTCTTCTAGCTAGTAAATTAACGTGATGAATGTGTCTATAGGTTGCCAACTCTCGTTGTACAATCCTACATAAATAACCCAACTCAATCTCTCAATTTATTGTACGGTATAAGAATATAATCAACAATTATCAAAGACAACTTTCATTCAATTCAATAAAATAGGAGTTTAACAAAATAGTTCAAAAGTAATCCCTAAAAACAAATCAGCCCCTTACGATCTCCATAACATCACCAACATTCAAATATTCCATCTTACAAAGATTAGAAGAGATAAAAATAACAGAAAATTGAATAAGAAAATCCATTCTCTTCTTTGCCAAAATCTGGAATTTTTTATGTTGATGTGTTATTTTCCCAATTATTGTTGATAATCCTTGAATATCCACCTTCCTCAAGACTCAAAACTTGTATTTTTCACTCAAGGAGGCTCTTTTCTACAGGGGTTTTTTCGTCCTCTTTTCATCCATGGAGGTTTAATATGTTTTATAGTCCAAAAATCCTAAAGTTTAATTGAATCCCGCATAATCTCTCGAATAAAACATCCCACAATTGTGGGAATTGGCATGATTCCCACGATCTTGGGATCTTGCAGCAGAATACTTCTTCTTTTCTTCTTCTCTTTGGTGTCTAGCTTAATTTCCAAGTTGTTCAATCTTCATTCCTACATTAAAAAAATGATCAATTCTTACTCTAAATTAACATCAAACATAAAAGAATAATAATAAAGATCAAACTAAACGTAAACATACAAAATGAATCCTAAAATACAACAACAATCAACTATTAAGCAAGAAACGCATGTCAAATCCTTAAAAAAATATAGACTAATGCATAACTATTAGTAGGGACATAATCTTTTATAAGCATGAGATGGGTGCAAATATCATAAAAAAGACAAGACTACATCCAACAGTTTGTCTTTCGATGCTACAAATACTTCTCCCATTTCTACCTCCATTGATTATCCTACAGGTGAAGAAGGTGACAGAAATAAGCTAGCATAAGATGATAATCAAAGGCAATATAATGGAATGAGTCACATGAGTCAAATCCTGTGGATGATGTAGAAGAAGTTCATAAGCATCATGAACAAGGGGAGTAACTTGCTCAAATGTTTGAAGATGTCTAACCTTAAAGGTCAACTAGAGTGAAGAAGCCTTCGACTAGATACCCAAGTTTAGAATATCTCCTAGTCACTGTTGAGGGGAAGCTAGAGAATTTCTAAGAAGTGCAATCACTCAAAGACAAAGAATTTTGGCTCAAGTTAATACAAGATGAGATGGATTCTTTGGAAAAAAATGGTGCCAACATGTTGACAAAGGTGGTTCGTGGAAGCAAAGTTAAGCTTTGTAGTAAGCTCGTCGATATGACAAGTGATTGATGAGGTAGTAGATTTTTCTTCCAAAATGGGCTAAAAAGGGAGATTGTTATGTTATGGGTTCAACCCCAATTTAAAGATGTTTGCTATATTAAGTTTTCTAAATTTTGGCTCTAGAAATGTTAGTTGTCTCTATGGATCAAAAGGAACGAACATAGGGGGAATTCAAAGTAGAAATTGATGAGTTGAAGTTGTTTCTGGAGCACATATATATTCGTGCAAATGTTGGAAAGGCGTGTGAATGAATATGTAAGCTTTTGTAATTGTGTACGCGTTGAAAGATGATGTTTAAGGATAGACACGCCTGTGTAGAGTCAAACACGATTATGGTAGTAGAGGACACGACTATGTCTCCAGACCGTGCAAGTCACTAGGTTCGTTTATCTTCGTGACGTCGAGTTATTAAGGGACATGGTCACCAAACATGACTGTGTGGGCTACTATGTGCAATTTAAAAATATTATCTTCTCAAATTTAAAAGGCTGGATAAGAGACATAAACATATGATAATAAAAGATTTTTTTAGTCTAAATAGCATTGTTCAATTATAGTTTTATTGAACTTTGATCTTATGAGGTATTCTTTCGCAAGATACCTCAAAAACTTAAATGCTTGTATCCTGCTATTTTGATTTGCTGAAATTTATTGTTGATTTATTTCGTGGTATTTACCTCTACATTGGAATGTTTTCCACATTAAAATCAAGTATCAAATTTATCTTTCACTCATCTTTATTGTTTAAATAGTTTGCTATTAGTTGAGTGATCTTGTCAATCTTATAGATGTCATTGCTTAGAGTCTCAACAATTCTAGCCCTAAGAACTCTTGTGTTTCTACAAATGGCTTGCAGGAACTAGAGCAAGAAATAATAGTAAGTAATCATGAATGGAGACTGGTTATATGATTATTGTTAAATAAGAAATTTTTATTTTATAAAAAATAATATTTTTATTTTTTACTACTTAGGAAATTCAACCTCAGTGTCCAATCTGTCTATTCTAGTTGCGAGTCATAGACAAGTCTTTCTGTCATTGCGAGTCATGAACAAGTCTTTGTGTCATACTACTTGGCTTCTCAGCTTGGGTATATGGGGAAAGGTCCCGCGAGGCCATCTAGTACCGTAGGATTGTCATACTCTCAGGGCTATCGAACAAAGACACCTAACACAACTAAAGACATGAAGCATTTACTTTGCAACGTTTCAGGTATTAGCAGATCTGAGCACCATATCAGGTAACTTCTTTAGTTCTATTTTATCTTATTTATGTATTCATTTATTTAATTTTATTTATCTAATCTTTTAACTTATTATTTTCATATATACTCTTTTAACCTACATCACTTTTTCGTTGTCGCATTTGCATGTGTATCTACCAGAAACAGCTTCTCTACTCTGTAGGGGTAAGGCTGCGTACTATCAGACCTCTCCAAACTTCGCTTTAATACGAGATTTCAGACTAAGTGATGATGATGATGATGAAAAAATAATATTTTTATTATTTATAATATTGACCACAAAAATTGTATTTTTGGCAAAAGTTCGTGTCCAAAAATTCATTCTTGTTTTTTGTTACTATCTCATCTTTTAATTCTACTCTTCTAGTATTATATGCTTGATGATGGCATGTAATATATACCTTAATCAGTTAATATGGATCCTTAACGTGGTATCTTAACTTTGCAAATTGGATAATTTACGTATTAGTTTCTACAATTTCATTACTACAAGTTTAATATAAAAATTTTTAATAATTCTATCTATCCAAAATTATGTCTACTCGAAAAAAATACTCTATACATCTAATATATGACTAAAAGAGTATATAGTAAAATACTATATAAATAGTTTATATAGATGAATTATGAATATTATATATATATATATATATTCTATAATATTGTCATATACATAAAAATCGACATAATACATATATTATATATTCTATTTATTATATAATTATATTTATTATATAAATTATATATTATATATATTAAACTCTATACGTTATAGAAATTCTATATGAGGTTTGTGGCCGGGGGTAAAGAGAATCGAGTAAGGGTAATTTTAGAATGTACCAGTTGTGTTCGAACTAGTGTTGATAAGAAATCAACAAGTATTTCTAGATATATTACTCAAAAAAATCGATACAATAACATTTATGCTTAAAGGTGAAAAAAAATAGATTCTTCCACGGTAAGACCCACTCAATAAAGGATCATATATTTTAGGTAAGTATTTTCCTAGTCTGAATCCAAGGAAAAAAAATCAAAGTTGCTGTCTCAAAAACAAACTCTACATAATTCACCCGAAAAAATGATTATTATTGGTTTAAAATACCAGGCATTTCTCTGAGAATATGATGAAGTCGATGTGTTGCCATTGTAGATGGTGTTTGCTCGATAAATAATGGCCCAATAGTGGCTGTTTGTAAAACTGAAACTCCTACTGATAGCTGGCTTGATCTCAAGTTTATTGCAAGGACTTGCAACTCTGAACCCATTATTGAACCACATTGACCTACACAACAGTAATTAGTCATCCCTTTCTCTCCAAATTCTATACGAACTTCAAGTTTTCAATTACTTGGGCCATAATTGTATTGAAAACAACATATCATTTTCACTCTTTAAACCGGTTTTGTGTAATGTATAGAGTAATGTCATATTTTTTGAGCAAAATTGTCACTCTTTCGGCATATGCAACAGACACACCAAGCTAGGAATAATGTTCCTCAGTAAAGAATGAGGAATTCAAGAATTGGTATCTAATTCCTAGGATTGCACTAGCTTCTCTAACAACAAAAGGTGCCAGGAAAGAATAGCCTTAAAAAGAATTGCAGGTGCAGATTACGATAGCAGACACTAATCTGAAGTGAGCTCAAACTCTGCACCAATTGGTAGATGGTCACTCGGATGGTAGTAGTTCGGTAATCCACCAAGAACATCAGGTGAATTTTCTTCAGGAAGTTGAAGGATGCTCACTGGTTTTATTCGATCAGTGGGGGAAAAGAATATGTAATCTAGCGTATTTGTGAAGTCGGGAGTGCAGTTTGTGAAAGGTGGTTCGTTGCCTCTTACATGAGCATATACGCTGCATAAGGGAATGGAAGGCTCATCCGAGCAGTCCACTAGTGCAACTGAATTGTTCCCTGAAACAAGGTACTGGTAAACCTGAAACAATGAATCGAGGAACGTAAGAACTAAGGCTGTAGTAGTATCCAAGTGTTCCCTATAGCTAGAGATAGAAATGTAACTATATTTGCTCAATTATTATAAGATTAGGAATTCATGTGGTAACAAAGAAAAGAGAAGGCAAAGGTATAATCACAGACCTTGTCCCCTGGAACTGAATTGAAGTCTCCGGCTAAAATTACTGAAGGTGCACAATTATACTGGTCGGATACTACTTTCCTGAATTGATCTAAGCGCGATAAAAGATACTTAGCTTGGGCAAGCTTGACATCAGCCCATTCAGGATCCCTGGAACAAATGGGACCCAATATGGTCACCTAAGATTGTCAAGCAATGATGTTTCTATAAAAGCACTACTAAATTCTTCCAACAAAATCAGGAAGATTGGCTGTTCCAAGAGACTGGTTGCATGACAATAAAATACCAGAGTGCATCTTTCAATTTGAACAGATTAACAATATTCACTTACCAGTAAAGGTGCGTGTTTGCAACTATAACGACATGACAAAAAGGTTCATTGAGTTTAAAGGCCGCCATAATTCCAACACAGTCACGTTTTAATCGTACACGAGGATCATCAGGATCTCCACGATCCTCAGAAGTACTTTTTACTATTGAATCTGAAGGCAGATCATTGAAGGAGTAAGTTATCAATGTTTAGTATGCACTATGTCATTTGTCTTTGCAAGAAACATGCTGTCAAAAGTTTCATCACGAATATAATGGAACAAGTACAATGTTGCATGCCACTTGATGAAAATTCAAATAATTATATGGAAAATATAGATACATAACTATAACTTTGCATCTAAAAATTCGTCAACATTAACAAGAGTAAACAAGAAAAAGAACGCATGCAAATGAAAACAAAAAACATACAGCAAAGGTGGGCACTATTTCTTGGTTTACCTTTTTTATATTCCTTGTCCAGTGTATAATTTTCTTTCTCAACACATGAAACAGGATCATCTTGTATTGTGTTCACAAGATCATTGTATTCTATCCTTTCCTCTACAAGTAACTCTGCACTAAAACCATGTCATATGAAAGTTTTACATAATTAGAAACAAGCAGGATAGTTTAATTCTAATGCTTTACTCATCATGGAGAGCATGAAGAAAAACATTTGAACAACCAAAGGCGTTCATGTTAGAAATAGCAAAACCTACAGCCGTGAAGTCATAAGCAAATGCTCTTTGGAATGATAAAATTAGGCCTAACTCCAATCCAAATGGTACCTCAAGGAGAAGAGGATTGCCTAAACCTTACAAGACTTATTAGGCTCTTACTCCCAGTCGATATAAGACATTTATCATACCTAACACACACCCCTTATGCATAGATGTGAATATCTGATGGCAAAATTTAGAATACTGAACCTCTGTGGGTAGCTCATAGGACTGGACATTTGTGAGAGACCTATCATCAAACTAAGATTGGCGCTAATGCCATGATAAAACTAGCCTAACTCCATTGCAAAAGGCACTTTAAGGGGAGGATTGCCAAAGCCTTTTAACGCTTCTTAGGCTCTTACTCCTAGTCATTGTGAGATATTTATCATACTTAGTAAGTAGCACCTCTTTTGACATCTTCAATGCCTTTATTATCTGTAAGAAATATTGTTATCCTGGAGTTCAAGGAAAAGACAACCTCAAAGGTATTTACTTGTTATGCTAATCATGATTTTATTTATAAGCCATTTCAGTCTTATCAACATTCAAAAGAAACTAAATTTCCAACTTCTGAAACCATACAAGTTTCAGAAATATGTAGGCAAAAATTTTTGGCATATCAGCCTATTTCCTCAACATGATTTGGAGTGGATAAATGGTGAAAAGATGCAGAAATCTAGTTTACATGACATTATTTGCCATTACTGTTCACTGACAATTACTTGCATCACAGCATACTTTTAAACTAACGATGGTCAACTAAGTTTCACGGGTTGAAATGGTGTTAAATTTTATAAATTAGAACACAATAGTCAATGCATGAGTGAATATGAAAACGAAGATGTAGCTTGAGAAGCAACGCTGCTCTACCTAATTGATTACTATTGTAGTCTCCACCCAAATTCACCCAAATCATTTGTAATTTAATGTAAAAAAACTAAAAGGAATAGGTAAAGCATACCTGTCTTGTCTATAAAATATTCCACAGCCATCACGCTTCTGTCCACTTCTTTGAATATATATGCTCGAGTAGCCATGACTCTCAATATTTGGCTTGTAAAAGCTATCATACTCATCCACTTCCTGGTGTTTACAACATGAAATTCCAAATGAAATCAAAAAATAAACATAAACTTGTTGACGCAAGAAAATATACATCATAATTTGACAAGAAATTCAAATTACAAAAAAAAAGCAACAATATGAGCCAGCCTTATAGATTACAGATGGTGAGATTCAAATGATTGTAGTTATTAGTACAGGAAAGTCATATGTCACCTGTAGACAAAGAAAGTCACCACCAAGGTCCTTAAGAACAGTTAGAATTGACTGTGATCGAGCCTTCCACCTATGTTGACCACGAGTAACAAATAAAAAAAAGTGTAATCGGTTCATTAGAATCTAACAAAGCAGACATAAAACAACAGTGGACAATAAGTGATATTCATGTCTTAAATATTTTTATGGTACTCATCATATTAATCTTAGATGACTTGTTCAGGGATTAACAATAATTCTCTTAAAAATGGTATTTCGCATTCTAAATTCTATTAGAATAAAATAGAAAAAAGAGTGCACACATAACTAAAACCTAAAGACCAACATCATTGAATGATATGTCATCTCAGAATTTGAATGATGGTATGGGCAACAAAAGATAATAAAACACAACCAATGATAACGTTCGGAGTTGTGAAGCAATAATGCAATTGGAATGATAATGACAAAGATGATGGAGGTTATGTACTGTCTACTAAATAATGATACAAATTTTAGACAGTGGACCTACTTCAGGGAAGGAGATGGCGAGTGGGGGAAGAACGAACTCTTCACATAAGCCTACAAACAAAAGAACCTTTAAGCACATAACTAGGAGAAGCATATATACATAATGTGTACAATTTGACCCAATGGAAGAGAACCAAAGCAATAAACATTTCTCTTCTCAGTAGAAGAACGAGGGTACAACTCCCATTGTGCTTAAAGTCAGAAAAAACCAACTTGCGATGTGCATACTTTCTTCATAACTTACATTAGTGGCGCAAAAACCACACTTAGAAACAAAATAGAATTTTATCATGTAAGCCAATTGCATATCTATTCATGCATGTGGTAGTTAAAATATCATTTGTTTTACAACTTAGACCCACCCACCCATGATAACTTAACAACTGGTGAATAAGTAAATGAAATAGGAATTGGATGAAAGTTTGGGGGAGCTAAGTTGTTTGACAACTCAAATAGTAGAAGTTTTTCATACCTGAGCCAAAATGTTAAAGGACACTAGTCGGAATCTGATACCTGCAACACCACATAATACTTTGCTTCATAACAATGGAACAGCAAAGCTGTTAGCATTGTAATTTGTCAATAGTTCCAGCAAGTTCTAGAGTTACTTGAAAGATGTCTAAATAATTTTAAAAGAATAAAAAATGGTGTTTTCTTGGGTACCAAATATATTCTCATTTAAACCCATCAAGAATACAGTTAGCAAAGTATTTGAGATTGTTATTTATGTTTTCGATAATCATACCTTTGCTAGGTTAATCTGTGTAGAATGCCAGGTTATAGTCACATCAGATTGGCAGTAGCAGCCTTGCTTGTACTTTACAACAGGTAATGTAATTTAAACCAATCAATAACATGCAATTGTGAAATGTTGCAAAAACATAAATCATATGGTCTAAGTTCAACGTAAGGCTGACTACACAATGGCATCAAGAAAGTAACATAAGTGAAAGAAAAGGTGTTGATAGATGCATAGAAAGATGCAATGACATACTTCCAATTTTTTCATATGGAAGAACAACTAGCAATAGGTACACAAACATATTAAACGAAGGAAAAGAAGTGAACTGTGCATACCATCGGGCTTACTTCTTGAATGAATGTCACCTCCTTCAACAGAAACAAACTTTGGGCATATTGGTGATGGCGTTGTGCTCATTGTGCTCAAGCAAGTTCTGTACGATAAACAATTAACGTAACAGCTCTATACGATTTCCATGCCCAATCCAAATATGGTAACAAACAGTACAAGCTTTGGTCCCATAGTAAAGAGAGTAAGGGAAGCTACTTTGTCTATGCAGGTAAATTGGTTGCTAATTACGAATTTTGCGCAATAACAATATTTTTTTAGATTATTGAAATTAATTAAAATCAAATAAGAACTTATGTTAGATCCACAAGAGATTCAGAACTCTAACCGACAAAAGATTCGAAGTTCATACACCTGCTATATTATTCATGAGGTGAAAATTATGAAGTTATGACAAATTTCCCTTCAACGATTGGTTTTCAACTTTCTTTCTTTGCAAACTACGGAAACTGAATAAAGGGTAATCAAGAATTACTCAAGCACCCAGAAGCGGATACTTTTTTTAGCAATCTTAAATTTCTAATAAACTATGGAAGCAGGTAGTTATACCCAAAAAAGACATTTTCTTTAATTATATCTTACTCGGTTCATTATGTTGTCTGGGAAAAAAGGGACTCCATGTTCCTTTTTTCTCTACTGAAGACCAAAGATTTAATAAAGAAAGAAGGGAGGAGAAACGAGGGAGGCAAAGTAGAAAGCTCAAAACTTTTCCATGAATTTTCTGGCACCAGCAACAGCAACGACAAAATTAAGAATTGGGTGTTAAAAAATGTGATACAAAGCTGAAAGACAAGCAAAACTAGAAAACTATAGTTGAGAAGAACCCAGCAGGACACAGGTGAAGGCAAGAAACACAATTACAGATTCTCAACATTCTCATCTGGTAACCAGAGTTGACGTTGAGAAGCTCAGTTACAAAGTAAGCGAGACCTATGTACCTGTAAATGGAGGGAACGGGTCGGCGGACGAATGAAGAGAAGGTGATGACGAGCATTATAAGTTACACATTCGGAGCCATACACAAGATTCCACCCCTGAGTTCAAGTGTACAAGGCATTTATATTAAAAAAACGTAGCATGTTTTCTAGTTATCCTGGCTCGAGTATGGTATATACAAGCCATATTAGGTTCTAAACCAAAAAAAAAAAAAATTTGGCGTCTTGGATTCAGAGGTCTGCTAGTTTTCAATATGGTCCAAGACCCAGGTTCAAACCTGGCTAAAATTTTAAATTAGGGCTCAACCTTTTTTAGTTTGATTACTTTAGGACTTAAACTTAAAATTTGCTCAATAAAGAACTAAAATTTTATGAGTATGCTCAATTAAAAAAAAATTTGATGAAAATTAGGACGTATTTACATATGTCGTTATAATGTACAATGTGGCCCCGTTACTATTATTTTAAATGGCACGTGTAAAAGAGTACAAGCTTGAGTGGTGTTTTAAATTTTAACCTTAGATGTTAGTAAATTTGGTAAAGTAAAAAGAGAAACCTATTCTGTGAAAGTTACACAAAACCCTAAATTTTCCACATTCTTCCCTCTTCGACGCATCTTTGCCATTGGCTAATCCACACTCCAGTCTTTGTGAAAGGGTTGTCACGCATCAAAATCATCACCCGATTCGCACTTCTTCCTTCGTTGAACTAATGTCTTGCCTGGTTGACGCATATTTAATGTCGCCCGATCCACCCTCCAATCTTCATTGAAAGGGTTGACTTGCCTGATTCACGCATCATCTCTTGAAACTAAGATAAGTCATAGAATTAAGTATTTGTCATTAGACTTAAGAGCAGTAAAACATTTGATTCTAAGAAGTCTAAAGTTAGAAAAGTCTGAGGTTAGAGCGGTAAAAAGAAGAAAGTGCAAAGGTTAGAGTAGTCTTAGAAAGATAGTATAAATGAGATAGGCATAAACAAATTGGTATTAGTTTCATTTTCTACCGAAAATGGTCAGGAGCATTCACCTTGAACCACTGTTAAATCCTATTAGCTACCCATTCTGTAACCTCAGATGCTAAAGAAAATAATAGGAAACTTCAAGTACGAAATATTTTAAAGAAGTTGCATATAAATATACCCTTTATATATATTAAGTAAGTTTGAAGAAGATTATCTCTAAAAAAATAAACTTGAGGATTATGCTATGGTTCCTTTGAGTAACTTGCATGACCAACTACTTATAAAGATAAAGAATCTTGGGAGTTTTATGATTCCATGTCATTTGAGTACTTCTAATGTTATTAATTGTTTGTGTTTGCAAGTGTTAATCTAATAACTTTATCTCTTTTTAAGTAGCTTAGAATAGGTGAACTGAAGCCTACTATAGTGTCACTCTAACTTGTATTGGTTTATAAAGTACCTAACTAAGGTAATGAAAGATGTACTTACTAAAGTAGAAAAATTCATCTTTCCTACCAATTAGAGCATAATAGAAAAGTAGTTGGTCCTACAAAATATTAATTTGATGCTTTTAAGTCCCTTGCCCTCCTACATCATTTTTTTTCTTTAAATGTTAAGTAGTTGTTCTATTAGAGGAAAAGTTAACATGTGAAACTTACAAATGTAGTTTGATTACTAAAAATTAGAAATAAAATATTCATTTTAAAGAAACAAAATGTTAACTTTTTAAGGGTGACTTATTGATTAATTTCCAGCATTATTGGTGTATAAGTCTAACATGTAGTCCTTTATTTAAATTGAGGGTTTCATTAAGGTAAGAAACATTGTTAGGGAAAAAGAAAAAAGAAAACATCAAGTAAAAAGAAAATGAAATGTGATCATATAGAGAAATAATTCTTTTTAGAGTTACTCTTTCATCCTTGTGTATATATACAAACCATATGGATGTATAGTCATTGCCTATGATCCAAATAAAATTAAGGTCAAACATTTTGTCTATGGATGAAATTATTCATCTCTCAATAAACTTGCTTCAAGAGAGGACTAAGTTTTGTTTCTACTTCTTTTATAATTCCAATTAAAAATAAAATTGGAGGAATTAAAAAAATAGAAATTGACACATAAAAAAATTTAGTTGGGTTTTGGCGACTGATGACTGATCGGATGAATTTCTACAAAGTAAAACAATCCTTAGTAGCCCTCTCTTATCATTCTCCGAGTATCATTCAGAACTGAACCATAAGTTAGTATAGGAAAGATCCCCTTCGCTTGATTTAATATCTTAGATCATTTGTTTGTTTTGTTTGCAGGTTGTGTTTTGTGTTGAAGAGCGTCCATAATAGTCCGACGTCCTCCTTTTTTGTAGATTGCGGTTGTTCGTCCATCCAGGTAAGTCATCCAACTAATGTCTCCAATATGTTTTGCCTTACTAGTGGGAGTATTTGTGGTATGAGCGTGTATTTTCTTAATTGCAAATGATGTATTGTTTTTAAGTTGTTGTTTGCAATACTCTGACTATCATTGATGATAACATAAAGTTCTGATTTAACATTTTAGTAGTAACTTAAATTTGAAAGACTCTAATTACTAGTAACTTCAAGTTGATGTAACAATTGAATTGAATAAGGATTGCATTTTAATATAGGTATTTTTAAAACATTTAGGCATAATAAACCATTAGGTAGGTATATAGGCTAGAAACAAATGATGCAGCTCCCATGAGGCTTATAGGTGAAAAATTCTATGAACCTAGGAGCCACAACAAGAACATGTTTCTCGATTCACATGTGTAAACAACGCCACATTCCTTAGACTTTCTTACTTTCAAACATTGTCAACAAACTTCAATCCTATAGACTCTAATTACTAGTAACTTAAAGTTGAAGTAATCATTGAATTAAATAAGGATTGCATTTAATATGGATATTTTTGAGACATTGAGGCATAATAAACCATTAGGTAGGTATATAGGCTGGAAACCAGTGATGCAGCTCCCATGAGGCTTATAGATAAAAAATTCCACGAGCCTCGGAGCCGTATCGAGAACATGTTTCTCGATTCACAAGTGTAAACAATGTCACGTACCTTAGACTTTCTTACTTTCGAACTTTGTCAACAAACTTCAATCCTATAGACTCTAATTACTAATAACTTAAAGTTGATGTAACAATTGAATTGAATAAGGATTGTATTTAATATGGATATTTTTGAAACATTGAGGCATATTAAACCATTAGGTAGGTATATAGGCTAAAAACTAGTGATGCAGCTCCCATGAGGCCTATAGGTGAAAATTTTCGCGAGCCTAGGAGCCGCAGTGAGAACATGTTTCTCAATTTACAGGTGTAAACAATGCCACGTTCGTTAGACTTTCTTACTTTTTAACTTTATCAACAAACTTCAATCCTATAGACTTTAATTACTAGTAACTTAAAGTTAATGTAACAATTGAATTGAATAAGGATTGCATTTAATATGGATATTTTTGAAACATTGAGGCATAATAAACCATTTGGTAGGCATATAAGCTAGAAACTACTAATGTAGCTCCCATGAGGCTTATAAGTGAAAAATTTCCCGAGCCTAGGCCATATCGAGAACATGTTTCTCAATTCACAGGTGTAAGCAACGCCACGTACCTTAGACTTTCTTACTTTCAAACTTTGTCAACAAACTTCAATCCTATGGACTCTAATTACTAGTAATTTAAAGTTGATGTAACAATTGAATTAAATAAGTATTGCATTTAATATGGATATTGTTGAGACATTGAGGCATAATAAACCATTAGGTAGGTATATAGGTTGGAAACCAGCGATGTAGCTCCCATGAGGCTTATAGGTAAAAAATTCCACGAGCCTAGGAGCCATACCGAGAACATGTTTCTCGATTCACAGGTGTAAACAACGTCACGTACCTTAGACTTACTTACTTTCGAACTTTGTCAACAAACTTCAATCCTATAGACTCTAATTACTAGTAACTTAAAGTTAATGTAACAATTGAATTGAATAAGTATTGTATTTAATATGGATGTTTTTGAAACATTGAGGCATAATAAACCATTAGGTAGGTATATAGGCTAAAAACTAGTGATGCAGCTCCCATGAGGCTTCTAGGTGAAAATTTTCGCGAGCCTAGGAGTCACAGCGAGAACATATTTCTCAATTCACAAGTGTAAACAATGCCACATTCGTTAGACTTTCTTACTTTTGAACTTTGTCAACAAACTTCAATCCTATAGACTCTAATTACTAGTAACTTAAAGTTGATGTAACAATTGAATTGAATAAGGATTGCATTTAATATGGATATTTTTGAAACATTGAGGCATAATAAACCTTTAGATAAGTATAGAAGTTGGAAACCAGTGATGCAGCTCCCATAAGGCTTACAGGTGAAAAATTCCACGAGCTTAGGAGCCACAGTGAGAACATGTTTCTCAATTCACAGGTGTAAACAACGCCACGTACCTTAATTAATATAACTTAGTAAGTTCTTAGAAGAGGTGACAAGAAACACATGAAAGTTAGTGGCATTTCCTACCATATATATATAATAAAAACAATTTGAAACAGGATGTCATCTAACAAAGTAATGTTACCCTCCCAAACCCTCCTCAGGAGGGCTTCTCTTTAGAAGTTATCCCCGAGCGAGATCGAGGGGATAACATCTGTGAGTTACTACTAAAAAAATTAGTAGCCCTCGTAGCAGTTGGACTAGCAGCAACTGGTTTATTGTACATATGAGTCAATATGGAAATAACTGTATAGTCATTTCCATATTTCCACTAAAGCTCTTATCATAACATTGAAAGATAGTCAAAAAAGTGTACATTCTGTGTATGTATGTGACTGTCCTCACCTTATTTTTTGAAACGGTGACAAGAAGAGGGAGAGGCAACCCTCACCCTTGTTGTTATCAATTCCCGAGGGGGACAACAAAATTGTGGTTATTATTCCCAGAGGTGGGACAATAATATTTTAGTTATTATCGGAAGTGGGAAAACAATATTTTAGTTGTTCCTGGGAGTGGGAATAACTATATTATTGTTTTCTATCCCCTCCCTCAACCTAATCCTTTTTACAAGGCCTTTAAAAAGGCTTAAAATGATAGATAGATATTCCGATAGGTAAACATACATAAAGAAGTTTTTTTGTATACTGAAAGTGTAATAAAAATAATCTGAAATAGGATGTCATCTAAAAAAGGACGCTACCTTCCCAAACCCTCCTGACTCATATGTACAATAAACCAGTTACTGCTAGTTCGGCTGCTGGAGGGGCTGCTAATCTTTTTAGTAGTAACTCACAGATGTTATCCCCTTGATCTCACTCAAGGACAACTTCCAAAGAGAAGCCCTCCCAAGGAGGGTTTGGGAGGTTAGCGTTCCTTTTTTAGATGACATCTTGTTTCAGATTGTATTATTACACTTTTAGTGTACATAAAAACTTTTTTATGTTTCTTTACTTATTAGAATCTCTATATATCGTTTTACGCCTTTTTAGAGGCCTTATAAAAAGGATTGGGTTTAGGGAGGGGATAGAAAACAATAATAAAGTTATTCCCACTCTCGGGAATAACCAAAATATTGTTTTCCCTTACCTTTTTTTTGAAACGGTGAGGACAGTCACACACACTTAATTAAATATATAATTATTACAAACCTAAAACTCAATCTCTAAAGCTACCACTTTAGCAGGCCCGTAGTAGCCACTGGTTTATTGAAACCTTGAATCTCGATATATCCAATTTCAAGTTATAAAAATATCGTACAATGACCAATGAACCACCTATACCTCGTATTAGCTGAACCTTAATGAGCAATATGCACTTGACCAATGCTGGCTCCATACGGTAAACAAATAAGTGTTAAGCTTTCAGTTTGCTTAACACATATAGTTACCAGAGGCGAAGAAGAGGAAGAGACAACCCTCGCCCTTGTTGTTATCAATTCCCAAAGGGGGATAACAAAATTATGGTTATTATTCCCGGGAGTGGGACAACAATATTTTAGTTATTATAGGGAGTGGGAAAACAATATTTTAGTTATTCCCACATATGTTATCCCCTCGATCTCGCTCGAGGATAACTTCCAAAGAGAAGCCCTCCTAAGGAGGGTTTGGGAGGGTAACGTTCCTTTTTTAGATGACATCCTGTTTCAGATTGTTTTTATTACTCTTTCAGTGTACATAAAAGTTTCTTTATGTATCTTTACCTATCGAAATCTCTATTTATCGTATGAGTCAATATGGAAATGACTAAACATGGAAATAGTTGTTTAGTCATTTCCATATTTCCAAACCCTCCTTAGGAGGGCTTCTCTTTGGAAGTTATCCCCAAGCAAGATCGAGGAGATAACATCTATAAGTTACTACTAAAAAGATTAACAGCCCCCTGCAATAGCCGGACTAGCAGCACTGGACATCCACACACACTTAATTAAATATATAATTATTATAAATCTAAAACTCAAACTCTAAAACTACCACTTTAGCAGCCCCGTAGCAGCCACTAGTTTATTGAAACCTTGAATCTCGATATATCCAATTTCAAGTTATAAAAATATCGTATAATGACCTATCAAAATCTCTATCTATCGTTTTACGCCTTTTTAGAGGCCTTATAAAAAGGATTGGGTTGAGGGAGGGGATAGAAAACAATAATATAGTTATTCCCACTCTTGGGAATAACTAAAATATTGTTTTCCCACTCCTGATAATAACTAAAATATTGTTGTCCCACTCCCGGGAATAATAACCACAATTTTGTTATCCCCCCTCGGGAATTGATAACAACAAGGGTGGGGACAGCAATATTTTAGTTATTTTCGGGAGTGGGAAAACAGTATTTTAGTTATTCCCGAGAGTGGGAATAACTATATTATTGTTTTCTATCCATAAAGAAGTTTTTATGTACACTGAAAGTGTAATATAAACAATCTGAAACAAGATGTCATCTAAAAAAGGAATTTACCCTCTAAAAAGGCATAAAATGATAAATAGAGATTCATATAGGTAAAGATACATAAAGAAGTTTTTACGTACATTGAAAGTGTAATAAAAACAATCTAAAATAGGATGTCATCTAAAAAAGGAACTCGACCGACGCTAGCTCTATACGGTAAACAAATGTGTGTTAAGCTTTCAGTTTGCTTAACGCATATAGTTACTGGAGGAGAACAAGAGGGAGAGGCAGCCCTTGCCCTTGTTGTTACCTTGAATCCCGATATATCCAATTTCAAGTTATAAAAATATCTTATAATGACTAATGAACCACCTATACCTTGTATTAGCTGAACCTTAATGAGCAATATGCTAGTCAATTTAGCTTTAGAGTCTAGGTGACAAGACGACATTGGTTTAGTAAGGACTCATGAGGTGCTTATTGCTCATTAAGGTTCATAATATAGTTATTCCCACTCCCGGGAATAACTAAAATATTGTTTTCCCACTCCCGATAATAACTAAAATGTTGTTATCCCACTCTCGGGAATAATAACCACAATTTTGTTGTCCCCCCTCAGGAATTGATAACAACAAGGGCGAGGTATATGTGGTTCATTGCTCATTATACAATATTTTTATAACTTCAAATTGGATATATCGAGATTCAAGGTTTTAATAAACCAGTGGCTGCTACGGGGCCTCTCCTTCTTCTTCTCCTCCAGTAACTGTATATGTTAAGCAAACTAAAAGCTTAATACACATTTGTTTACTGTATGAAACCGGCATCAGTCCAGTATGGCATGTTGGAAATCCAACTAGTAAGAACACTGCTAATCTTTTTAGTAGTAACTCACAGATGTTATCCCCTCGATCTCGCTCGGGGATAACTTCCAAAGAGAAGCCCTCCCGAGGAGGATTTGGGAGGGTAACATTCTTTTTTTAGATGACATCCTGTTTCAGATTGTTTATATATATATATATATATATATATAGGAAATGCCACTAACTTTCATGTGTTTCTTATCACCTTTCACCATTCTGAATTAGTTGGTTGATGGAATTGTTATGAATATGTTAAGCATCGTGTGCGTGCTAGACTTAAATTTCTCACTTTCAGTTTAGTGTTTCCTTTCAACATTCTGACTGAGTCTCTTCGTTTTCCTAGATTTGGTTTTTTCAGTTTAGTATAATGACATTTGATGAAGTAACTTTGACGTTTCACCATGCGGGATGTTTTGTTAATGTGGGTGATAATGTTATGTATAAAGGTGATTTTATAGATGAAATTGAATTTGATCCTGACTTACTGAGTTATTTTGAACTGGTTGATGTATATAAGAGAAGCGGGTATAACAATGTGAAAATTATATTTTATCTTATGCCTGGTTTTGAACTATGTGATAGTTTGAGGGTTGTACAAGAAGATGCTAGTATGTTAGATATGGTTAGTCAGATGATGGGTACGGGTGGTATTGATATTTATATTGAACATGGTATGGATATCCCTGTTGAAGTGATTGAGGACGAATTTAATGAGGTTAATAAGGGTAATGTAGTTGAAGATAATGGTGAGGATGTTAATAATGAAGGGTTTAGAGATAATGTAGGTAATTTAGACAATGTGTCAAATATGGATGATGAAGATGATGTAGATATGGAGAATGAAGATGATACAAATATGGAGGTTGAAGAGGATTTAGAGCAAGGAGGTGAAAGTAATGGTCTGGATGAAGATGTTGAAGAGGATTTAGAGTAAGGAGCTGAAGGTAGTGGTCTGGATGAAGATATTGAAGAGGATTTGTAATGGTCCGGATGAAGATGTTGAAGAAGATTTAGAGCAAGGGGATGAAGCTAATGGTCCTTATGAAGATGTTGAAGAGGATTTAGAGCAAGGAGATGAAGGCAATGGTCCTGATGAAGATAATGGACCATATAAAGTTGATGCAGTTGATGCAGATGATGAAGATGAGGTAGTTCTGTCTTAATATTATGACAATGATGAATATGGAGAACTTGTTAGTGATGTAGATGATATGGTAGATGATGATATTAGGAAGAAAAGGAAATACCCTGTTTATGATGAAAATGCAGCTGAGCCTTACATTGAAGTAGTGATGATTTTTCTTAATCATTTGCAATTTAAGCGTACGGTGAGTTTGTTGTCCATCAAAACAAAGAGGGCTATCATGTTTACCAAAAATAAGCCCAACTTTGTCCAAGGTAAATGTAGGACAGAGAACTGCCCTTGGTATATATACGGAGCATTTGATAGGAAGCTACAGTTATTTCAAGTTAGAAAATTCAGGAACAATTATAACTGTAATAGGGTATATACAAATCCTAGGATGAATACCAACATCTTATCTGACTTATTGAAGGATAAGCTTAAAAAGGAGCCATTTTTGAATAATGATGATATCAAATTTTACGTTAAAGATTGTTTAGGTGTTGAAGTGTCTATGATTATGGTGGCAAAAACAAAGAAAAAAATAGTAGACAGTGTTGTGATCAACATTGAGGGGGAGTTTGGGAAGCTTGGGTCTTATGCTAAAGTGATTAGGCAGACCAACCTAGGAAGCACTGTTACATTGATAGTGTCTCAACCAATTCCAACATGTCCACCTATATTTGAAAGAATGTACATATGCTTAAAAGCTATTAAACATGGGTTTAGGCATGGATGCAGGCATTTTCTTAGCCTAGACGAATGTTGGCTGAAAACCAAACTAAGGTTGAACTTCTATATGCTGTGGGAAGAGATGAAAACAATCAAATGTTTTCTGTTGCTTAGGCTATGGTTGAAGTTGAGTCGACAGTCATGTAGAAGTGGTTCATTGAAAAGTTGAAAGAAGATTTACCTCACTTGGGCTCCGGAATTGGTTGGACTATAACGACTAACCAACAAAAGGTAAAAGTTTCACATTAATCTTATTTTTACTTTGAATGAGAGTGTAATTGTTATGAAATATGTAGAATTGCGTCCACGTGCCTATTCAAATGGTCATATTTCCCTTTGCAGGGACTTAATAGAGCCATTTTCGATTTGTGTCCAGATGCTGAGCACAGGTTTTGTGCTGGACATGTTTATGTGAATTGGCATAAAGAGGACATAAAGGGGAAGAGATAAAGTAGCATTTTTGGAAAATTGTAAAATCCTTCATAGTAAGGGAATATGAAGAAAATTTGGATAAGCTCAGAGTCAAAAAGCAAAGGGCAGTAGAAGATATTAAGAGTTATGCACCAGTTCAGCAATGTTGTCGGGCTTTCCAAAAGGAAGATTCTATAATTGAGTTGGTTGACAATAAATTATGTGAGGCCTTCAATAAGACTCTAGTTGATGCAAGGAAAATGTCGATTTTAGGGTTGTTAAAACATATTAGAAGAGAATTGTGAGAAAAAGGAAAGAGGTTTCCAAATGGAAGAGTAATTTAGGGCTAAGAATATGGGAAGCAATTTAGAAGAGTGTCATGATTGCTCAACATTGTTTAGTGCATCATAATGGAGAAGGAGGGTATGTGATTGATCATGGACAGAACAGATATGTGGTAAGGCTTCAGAACAAAATGTGTTCTTGTAGGAGGTACTGGCATTCCTTGTGCACATGCCATATGTGCTATTAGAGACAATAGGATTAATATTGAAAAGTACACTTTTAGTTGGTTATGGAAGACTGAATATGTCAAAGTATATAGGAAGGAAATTCATCTGATGCCTGGTACGAAGGATTGGCCCATTAGTAATAAAGAAACTATTAGGCCACCAGAATTCAAACAAGGACCTGGTAGGCCCAAAATAGCTAGGAAAAAGGGCATTGATGAGCCTCAAAAGAATACAAAAATAAACAAAAAGCAAAATGCTGACCACGTGTCTAAGAGGGGTATGATCATTACATGTAGCCACTGCCATACAGAAAGACACGATAAAAGAGGCTGTCCTTGGAAGGGTCAAAAGGTAATTTCTAGGTTGTTTTGTCTTTTTACGGTATAGCTAAGATTCTTTTCCATAGTAGTGGTAATCTTCTAAGTTTTTTTGTTCTGTTATCGCTATTATCAATGGTAGGTTCCAGCCCAATTTTAAAAACCGAACCCAGACCAGTCAATTGATTTCCATATGGAGCAAAACACAACAAACTCACAGTTAATCCCCAAAAACATATCCACAGTTAAAACCAATACTGACAACTCAGTAAGTGCCTCTAAATCTGCATCCAACATTAAAAGGGGAAAGAAAGGTAAAAGAAGACCAAAAGCCTCTGCCTCTGCCTCTGCCTCTGCCTCTGCCTCTGGTACTACCAATACCTCAAGTACTGTATGTATGTGGAAGGGCAAATGTAATAGCCTCATTTGTTCTCCCAACACTTGGAGGTGCTTCAGAAACAACAAATATTTGTACATCTTCAAAGGCCACCACTAAAAACCAAACCAAAGGAAGAAGAGGGTCTAATTATGGTGTTGCAGAAGATGGAAGTAGATTGAGGATGTTTGGTGCTGGCAGATGTAGTCCAAATTCTCAAGCAAAAATCACAAGAAAAAGGCATGTCACATACTCTTCTCTTCAACAAGAAGCAAATAGGAAGATCAAGAAACAGATGGAAGGGATGGGGCTATACATAAATGAAATCACAGGGTTGCAGATGTTAAATGTAAATGTTAAATATTTGCATTCTTAGTAAACATTAATTAATTCATACAGCTTAACATACATTTTCATTTTATCTGCAGCCTAGAAGGAGAAGGAAGACTACTAAACCTTGGGTAGAAATCAATAAAGATGAAGGAAGTTGTTACTGCGCATGTGAATCTAAGCCAACAAAATCAAACTGCATCTTCAAAGGGAAAGGACAAAATGTAAACTTAACATTTAATTGTTAATGAACTAAACAATTTTGTGATACTTGTGAACTAATCAATGATAGATTTTAAGGATCTTGTTAGGATTAATGTTATTAAGCAATGAATGCAATGACTACCAATTTCAGTTTGAATTGCATTTTTTATACATTTTTTCCTTTTTATTGAAGTTCATGAATGGGTTACAGAGGGTGATGGAAGCTTGGTTGGAATTATCAAATTCTCTACAATGTTTTGTATTTTTCACGGAAAGCTTAAAGTCTGTGCATGGAAAGAGATGATAAGCTTTTGTGGTAAAGTATTGGTTTCCTTTATTTTCCAATCAGTGTGAATTGCATTTCTTTTAGGTTTTTTCATTTTCGTTGAAGTTCATGAATGATAGAACATGTACATTGTTAATACAAAGAATTTGAATTATAGGTTTATTAAACATCTTTGTCTCCTCATCAATAATTTGATGACATATAAAACAACTTAACAGTTGTGTTAATCATTGGAGATAAAGTATCGATTTCATGAGTAGTCAATTGCTGCCTCTTTTAACTCCTTTTAACTACTAACTAATACTCCATCTCCATTGATTAAAGATCCTAATTTGTCACTAATCTTCCTTACCAAATGTTGAAACATCAAACATCTTTAGGCTATTACATCAAAGATGTTTAGGCCAATACATAAAACATCAAACCTGTTTTGGCTAGAACATAATATTAGTAATACAGCAAATGTTGAAACATCTAACAATTTGCACTTTCCAACATCAGTTTAGGTGAAGAACATTTATACATTGTTCTAGTACATCAAACCATTTCTAGGTAAGGCTTTAAAGGTACAACTATTGCCTTTTTTGCCCTCATTATTTATATTAACAAACATAAGCTAAACTACTAAATACAAGCTTAAATAAACAAATCATTTCCAACACTTTGCTCAATGTGTTTTATAACTAGTCTTTGTGGAAACTAACTCATTTTTCAACTTCAAATTTTTTACAATCCTTTCAACTTGCAAAACATCTACTGCATTCTCTCTCAACTCTATCACTTCAGCCTTCAATAGATTATTTTGACGATATAACATCTTCTATCTGTTTTTCAGCTCTAAAATAATTTGTCTTGCTCTTAGACAAAATCTTTGGTCATGTCATTCATGAAATCTACAAACATTTTTACTCTACCATTAAAGAAAAAGAAGCAATTCGTTAATGAAATATATGAACATATTTAGCTAAAACAAGATAAAATGTACCAAAATTATTGGAAAGAGTTGACAACCATAAAACCTTTTTCTTGGATTTTCATCAGTCCATAAAGTCCATCTAGGTGCTTTCAAGTTACAGTAATAATATTTAGCCTTTCCGTCATAGTCCCATTCAACTAGGTAAGTTGAAGAAATCAGCTTGTATGACCTTAAATCAAGCTTAGAACGCGTTCCTCTACTACCAAAGTTGAAAATTTCAAAAATTCCAACCCAACACAAAATCACAACCAAGAAAACAACAAAATGAATCCTCTAATCAACTTCATTACCTTGAAGAACTACTACTTAAGCTCATTCTTAAGTATTACAACACAATGTTGTTATGTTGATTATGCACCCACTGATAGCTAAATGATGTCTATATAATTGAATTTTTTTGCTCCTAATAATCTATATCTCTTCCATGAATGTCATACTTTATATTTAAACCAACGGATAAAGATAAACAAAACATGGATAACCACCAACGAAGCTAAACCAAGTGACACAAATCATATCCTACGTACAATTTCAAGTACATGGGGAAGAGAAAACTTGATCATGTCCTATATATAAATGTATAATAGAATTGTACATGAAAAATAATTATCGTCTACACGCTATTCATCCTAATAATCAAACTCATTTAAAGAAGATAAAATAATACACATAAATGTAACATTGTTAGGGCAAAGGAATAAAGTGAATATTAAAACATCATAAATTTAAATACAAAAATTAGAATGGAGCATGACTCGTTACCTACTTCGGTCTTCAATCACAACACATGTATGTTTCAGATCTCCAAAAACCTTACCGCCCATTCAAAAGAGAGATCTCACACTCACACTACGAAGAAGGCATAATCGAGATTAGAGTGAAGGCAAATGCATCAAGTGATGATGCGTTCAGGGATTGGAATGAAGGCACAACCGAAAGAAGAAAAAGAGAGTGAAAACACATGTTCATAAAAATCGTTGATTTATGATTGAAGAGTATTTCATTTAAGTCGAAATTTAAATGAAATTAATAAATATTTTCTTAAATTTCACCTGGCCTGGACAATAAATTAGGTCTATTAACATGGCATCTAAACACTAATTGACCTACATGTAACAGCATGTGTAAACACGTTCTAATTTCTGTCCAAAAAAGTCTTTAATTGGGCAGATTCGTGAAAGTTTAACTCTTCATTGAGCAGGTTTCAAGTTTAGCCCCAAACCGATCAAACTCAAAAAGATTAAGCTCCAATTTGAGATTTTTGCCGTTAAACCCAGTCGACTTCTTTTGCCACTACTTTCTGATTCGGTTTTAAAGGAGAAAACATCACAGAAGAGTCTACAAGTTCAAAGCTTAATGTGGTAACAATGCAACAAGCGGTAGGAAAGATTGGATTAAAATATTGAATATTAGCGATATCAAAATCTTCTTTCCAATGTCGAAGAAATAATTGATGCAACAACATATTAGGGAATTTAGAAATTTTGGTGTTAATTTAGAGTTTTGACAAATTAAGGTTAGTTGATTAGGAAATCTATGAATTTAATTAACAACTTAATTTAAATAATTAATATTATGTATTAATTATTCTAATTACAAATTATACATAATTTAAAATTTTAAAATTTATAGGTAGAGCTCATATGTCACGTGGCATACACATAACATTTGAATTCATTAATATATTTTAAAATATATAATAAGTGTAATATTAGCATTAACCTGACATTTAATTAGTAGAAGTTTAATCTTATTAAACATTTCATCAATCTATTTTGAAAGTTTTAAAGATAATTAAGTTGAAATTGAATGCTTTAAAAATTTATGTTTAAAACTATATTTTGATCAAAACCTTAACCTAATGTTATTAAATTATCCCTCTCCAATTGTCTTTATTAGATCTCTATCATTACCATTCATCTGTGCTCCTTCTATATATTCCGGTCTCTTTTTCAAATCTTAAAATTTATTAATTTGACATGAAGCCGTTGAATATTAAAAGCAAATATATTTTTTACTCGTGAAAATTATATTAAGGCGCAAAATTGATTGAAGATCACAAGACATTTTGAATAAAGAATATTCTCTTTTTATTTATTATTTAGTATTATTTTTCTCATTTATTTTGTTTTTCAATTTTATTATAATAGGATTAATTGGTTATTGTCCCTGTCAGTAGAATAAAACAAACAAGTTCTTTTTTCTTTAGAAAAAACTAATCAAAAATTCTCATGAATTTCATTAGACTCTTTGTAAAATCTTTTTTTGTCGTGAGCGAGTGTAGTTAATTACTTGATATTTCTTTAATATTTTAGTAAATTTATCCTTTTAAATAATAAAAAATAATTTTAATTTATTAAAAATAATTTTAATTTATCAATTAATCTCTAAATAAATAATAAAAATATTTCTTAATTAAAATTAAAATATTTTATTAAAATTTGAAAGTAATTTGTCTTTTATAGTAGATAGCAATTTTTTATTTAAGAAACTTATTTCTAATATATTAGAAATAGTATTCTAATTAAATCATAATATCTTCCTTGTTAAATTTTGAAGAAAGAAATTTTCTAAATTATAGTAAGTAAGAAGGGTATTTTATTAAAATATTTTAAAATAAATTTTATTAAAGAAGTGAAAATAGTTAGAAATGGTTTCTAATATGAATTTGAACATTATTTTTAAATCAAATAAATTTTTTATATGAAATAGAAATTTAAATTACTTAGGAATCAATGTTAATCTAATTTAATTTTTAAAGAATTAGAAATAGTATTTTAGATTATGATCAATAACTAGAACATAATTAAAAATATAATTAAATTATATGTATAATAAATTGTATGCTTTACTTATATGTTTGATATATATCCTGTGAACGTTAAATTGTATGTTTAAATGTATAACATTTTACATGTAATTTGTGTCTGATGAGATCATTCAAAATTCAAGCCATCATTAGAAATTAAATACATTAACAATGTGATTGTTGTCTTCGATTATTAACATATAAAACTAGAGTTTTGTTTATTATAAGTTTTATTAAGTAATTCAATGCCTCTTTAGTTATAATATGTTTTATCTTAAATTAATAAGTCCTATTTAACTAAATTTGTATGATATGAATAACTAAATCGTGATCATATGAATTTAGATGCATAAGTAAGAGTAATATATATGATATGTTTTGATAAGAGTTATTACATATCAAATTTAGGAGTCACAGGAGATGTGATTGATAAAGATATTATCTACCTAGTTTAAGTTTAGTTGGTTTGTTGAGTAATTCAAGATTAACTAAATTTAAATGGGATCTTAGCCCACTAGAGAGATTATAATAATCTTTCTAAAATAGTGATGAAGACTATTATTTTTTAATAACATAGTGGAAGTAACAAAATATATAATTAAAGTTATAATCTTATTTGGTTGTTATAACATATAACACATTACTTTTTAATATCTTTATATTTTATTATGAGTAGAAAAATTATATTTGTTTAGTTCAGTTAATCCCAAGTCTTTTAAATCAAATTTCTTAGACATATATTAGGTTTGAGAAGAGATCTCAAAGATGGAAAGCAAAGTTATATGTTTATTATACAATACTGCTATTAATCATTACTGAGGATTTTGGTAACAAAGTTTGAGAGATATGCTAATATTATATAGATGGAGAAATGTGGTGATATTTTATAATTAACTTAGTCTGAAAAACTTTAAAGGCAACATATAAGATAGATTTTAAAATCATAATAGTACGTAAATGGTTGCATAAAATAGAATTGAAAGATATAATACCTTGATACAATTGTTTTAGTCTACTTTATACCTTGATAAATTTGTTTCACTCTCCTTGGCTTACTAAAAGTATAACTAAGGACTATAATTGAAGGCATTTTTATAGTATTATAATATTTATTTGTTCAAAAGAAGTCACTTTGTCATGTTCACAGTTGTTAATAACTCAAAATTTTAATAGTAACTCTAACAAATTAGAAGAAGATACTTACATGACTTTCTTGCCAATACATGATAAGAAAGAGATTATATATATTTCTAATTTATGCTTTTGAGTATTTGATATTGAATTTGGATTAACATTATTACAATGTTTAAGCTAGATAAGAAATAAATTAATTGAGTAAAATTAAATGAGCCAAGTTTACAATACTTTGTTAGTGTTGGTTCAAAGGGAGACTTACGTTTAACATAAGTTAGATAACTTAAACTATCCTTTTATACCATATTGATTAAATCAAAATATGAAAATCATAAAGTTCTATATAAAGACAAATGTATCCTTGTATTATGATTTGTATGAATTTTGTAAAACTCGTTAGGTTGAAGGATGACCTAGTTCATCTTTAATGAAAGGACGATTATTTTATTGAATTATTAAATCATATTAATATATGTATATGTATTAGATGTAATAATAATTCATTAAAGAATGATAATTGTATTTCATTAAACTTACTAATGACTCTATATGATAAAGTTATACATACTATATATAATGTTAATTTAAATTTGTGAGAAGTTTTAAATATTTAAATTTAATTAGAAATTAAGTATTGTGATTGTCAAAGCATTTTAATGAGATTAATGTGAAAAGTTTTAAATTTTCTTGATTATTTATAGGAATGAGATTTTCCAGTGAATGCCTTTATAACCAAATTCTATAATTGTATGGATTTGTGAAAGAAGAAAATTATAAAAATGAGATATTATATGATGTAATATTTATTTCTTCTATAGATATATATAATAAAACAAGATGCTTTTGAAAGTTCTAAGTAAATCAATTAGTAAGATTCTATATTGGATATGGAATGCTAAGACTTTAAAAGAGTCAAAGGTAATGATTTTGGGATGTGATGCTTAATTGAAGCATATATTATCCAATAAGTTCATAACTAATTGGATAATAGAAATTTATGAGGTATTTAAATGGGTTAGATATAATCTTGCAAACTCCATTGAATACAATGGTTATTTCAATGAATTATATAAAATAATGGTTCTCAAGATACATAGTAAGAGTAAGATAAAGTTTGAAAAAAGTCTAAGTATCATGAAAGTATATCCAAATAGAACTAGTGCCTTTACTAGTACATTTGATGTATAATCGCAAGGTTCCAAGATGTTGAAAGATTTAATTCATGATGGATTTAAAGAGTTTGTTTGTAGTTGTAGATTTATCATATCTACAAGAAGCTTAGTGAGAGTAGTTGTTATCTTCAATGTAGTATTTAATGTCATACTGCTCATAGAAAACAATACTCACATTTTCAATTGCTAAAGATATGATATTCGGAGAATAACTCTTATTTGATATGAAAAGGTAATAACTTAGTTATGGGAATTGGATCTATGTAGATATAGAAATTACTTACCTAATTTACTTTAAGAACATAGATAATGTATTAGAGGTGTTTAATATTTAAGATATTTGATACTTATGAAATATTAAGGATATCTATTATTCTATGTATGAGTTAACATTTGAGTTTAAGGTTATATGGATATTAACTTTATTTTGATAGAAATAAGTCCTCGTTAAGGTATATTTTACTTAAAATAATATTATTTTGAGTCAAAAAGGTTTCAATGTAGCAATAATTACTAATCAAACCATAACACTTTATACCTAAACATAAAACGAAAAAAAATCCGATTGATTGGTTTCTAGATCTAATTAATGTGTGATTGACTTATATGTATCAAAATAGCATATAAATGTAAAACAATACATGTACCCGTCTTTTTTTTCTATACTAGATCAGAATGCTATGAGATATATGAAAAAAAACATATTTTTATCGAATTTTTTCTTTTAGTGAAAATGATTATTTGGATTAAAAGGTTCTTTAATGAAGTTAGTATAATTCTTTGCATTATTGAAATAGTAATATATTGTAGAACCTAAAGCTATTAAGCAAGTGAAAAGAGCTAAGCTCTCATCAAAGATTCAAGTATATATTTAGGTAATTTTCTTTTAATTATGACCATAATAGAGATGAAAATTGTAATATTTAAGAAGTGCTCAATATAAAGAATCTTTTAAAATTCTCTCATTAAACTACTATTTCATCAGTAGCATGATTATAGGAGATGTATAAATAACCTAAGTGATTAGCTTACTGCAACTAAAAGATTATTGGTTTATGCCTTATCTAATCAATTGGTAGTAGTTTTGGTGACATAATTATATAAAAACATTCTTTATCTTATGATGAAATTATAATTATGAGATTCATATTGCATTTATATATTATCTATGTATTCTTTCTAATCGTTGTTCTATTGAGACTGGACATTAATAAAGCAGAAAGACTAGTACATATTATGCTTTTTCCTATAAAGAAAGTAGTTAATCTTATAAATTAAAGTATCAAAACACCTAAATAAACATAAGAGTGTTTGCTTAAAAAACAAGTTCACTAAACTAATGTGATATGAGAAGTTCATATGGAATATTACTTACATGTCTATGAAAATTCTCATTGTGATGATTGTATAAGGGATTCTTTAACTTAAGATTTCTAAAGTATCTCATGTAGGGATTATTAAATTTTGATACTACTTAGACCTGTCATAGTCAAGGGTAGCTTGTCTAGTATTCATTAGATATAGCATGAACTATATGGATTGTAACATCCCGTCTCCAGATAACGGGTTGAATTATACAAACGGGTACACGAGAGATTAATCGGAGAAATTAGGA
>JAOTAY010000001.1:17933467-17961461 GCA_025629805.1 Erythroxylum baracoense
TCTTTGTAATCGAATATTACTGTGTGTAATAATTTTGAGAACTGAAAATGTTTGTATTGTATAATTGGAAATGGGCCTAAGTGGCTAATAAAAGCTCTGTTAATTTCATTGTGTTGTATCAAAGGTTATAAATAAAATGGGCCAATAAGAGTATTCAAAAAAAAATTTATACCGACTTTTGTCTAGTGAAGTGATGTGACCCGCCACCCTCGTGGGGCACGGATTCGGATATCACTGTCGATATCGGGTTCGGGTCCGGTGGGAGTGGGGTGTTACATGGATGTAATTGAATGATTAATATAAAATTCATAACTCTAAATTGATTAGAAAAAATGTTTCATTATTCTCAATTAGTATGAATTTGGGAGATTCTTAGCTAAGACTGAATGACACTTTGAAAATAGTTTTCAAATGTCATTAAAAGAATCGATCACTAATGGTGGATAATTAATTGAACTGAAATAGGCTAGACATTAATTCTACACTCCATCTAATCGAAACATTGTATGACGAAAAGTTTGAATTATATAGAAAATCATTGATAGAAAGATTAGTGACAACTATTTTGATATTTCTAATAATTGGGTGGTTATGATACTTTGCTAGATGTTAATCTTAATTTATGGATATAAATTGCTCAGTTAGAGAATTAAAGATAAATTAAAGTAATTTAATTTCTATTTATTACAAACATATTTAGGAACCTAATACATCACACATAGAGAATAATTAAAGAGAGAAAAGGTAATTTAATCAAGTTGAAATTGATTATAAAGTTTGATAAATTTAAAGGTTAAATATTATATCTTTAATAAATAAGGACTAATACAAGATATTGCATCTTATTTGAGTCTAATTAGTATTTAATTAAATTACAATATTATAATTAATGTCGAGATATTTTTCCCAAAAATTGAAATTTTGAGTATTTAGCACCACTTTTTAAAGTTTGGACTAATATTACAAAATTGAGTAAAATTAAGATTTTTTTTTTTTACAATTAACCCTTCTTTAAATTCGTTAACAAAATGGTGGTATATAGAGGAGAAATAAAATTCTTCTCAAAATGGTTAGGTCTATTATGACATAAACAAATTTGTCTATCACCTACTAGGATGGTGTATTAACGATCAAATATGAACTTGATGGAGTGGCTATTAAATCAATTCCTAAAATAGTGTTTGAGATATAGACATTTATCACATCTCAATTCATGAGAATGTGTTTATTACTTGTATTCATGGTCCCTCGCATAAATATAGGAAGTTATGTTCAATAAGGAAGAACATCATCTGTAAAAGATATTTTAAACATTTCAAAAGATATATAACCAAAGATGAATGGAGTAATAAATAAGCGATTAAATTTGAGTCACATAATATCAAATTTTTAGAGAATGATTTTATAAATAAGGAAATTATAGTTCAAAATTTATCTATATATAGGATCATGAATTAGAATAATTCAGTAATGCAAAATCAATCGGATAAACTTCATCCAAGTGAGAGCAATTTAGGAGATGACGAATTAATTTCTGATTAATGACAATTGTAGCCTAATAGGAGTTCTTTATAACTACTTGATTCAAGTGGGAGCAATATAAAAGTAAAGAGATATATTTCTTAAAATTTTTAATTATGCCTAGATTATAGGTGCATTAATTCCTAAACAATTTTTTTGTTAAAGGGAAAAATCTTTTTTGATATTTCCGTAAGAAAATAACAAGTCCAGAAATATAAAAAAGCTCTATCTAGTTTTGTTAGAATAAGTGAGTTATATCAATAGAAAACAAATGATGGAATTTAACAAACACAATATGTATAAGGATTGTTTAATCTTTTTAAAGGGCATAAAGCTATTAAGAACAAATAAGTTCTTAAATGTTAATAAAAGACTTATGATAGCTTTGAAAGATGAAAAGTACAATTAGTGGTAAAATAATACACACAACAGGAAAAGATTGAATATAAGGGAGCATTCTCACTTGTTATAAGGTTTACATTAGTTCAACTAATTCTAGCTTTAGTAGGTAGAATGGATCTTGATTTACATTAAATGGATGTAAAGAATATATTCTTAAATGAAGAAATAAATGAAGAATTCTAGATTAAACAACCATTAGGTTTCATCCAGAAGCGACAAGAGCATTATGTGTTCAAATTGTTAAAGTGAATCTATGGTCTAAAGAAGTCTAGAGGTTAGTGGTATATCAAGTTTCATAAATTTAGTGCGATTGAGAAAGACCATTAAGTGTATATTAAAAGATTTAATGATAAACATGTAATTTCTTGTGTAATTTGTCTTTTGCAGATTGGAGAAGTAAGGCCAAAGGTGACGCTTGTGGTTAGAATGGCAGCGTCGGTCGCCAATTATGACTATATTGTAGATTGGGAGTTCCAAGCAGACGGACTAATCAGGATTAAGGTAAGTGATGATACTGCTTAAGAATTGGAAGTTCCAAACAGGTGGACTAAGGAGGATTGAGGTAAGTGATTTTACTGTTTAAGAATCTTTTCTCGAGGCCCCAACAATCACGTTAGAAAATTTATCACGGTACATATGTGTGCAGGTGGGACTTAGTGGAATCTTGACGGTGAAGGGCAAATCATTATGAATTTAAATTGAAAATATTAAATATTACTCTATTTGCATGTTAACGTATATGATGCAAAAAACTTAAAAGTTACTCTTTTAAAATTAGTTATGTTTGATAGAAATTAATTCTCTGTTGTAATATCTTCATGATCAAAGTCAAACTCTAGCCATATAAATTCCAATTAGTGCTATAATTACGGGTTAGTTCACCTAATTCACAGGTTTTTATATTTGTTCTTTCCTTTAAACAATACATGTCAAAACTTTTGAGAATCCTTTAATATTACGATCATTTTCATCAAAAATCCAATACATATAACTCTACGTATCTCTATTCAAGTGTTGAATTGGATAAACTACTTTTTGTCTTGATAGTATTATATTTTTCATAAATAATTATACAATTAATTAAAATTTTATTGTTTAGATATTACTAAGCATACAATTTATTAATAATATATTCCAATATAATTCTTTTTTTAAGGCAAAGAATAACCTTTGTACAATCTTTCTCGGTAAAGAAGAACTCTTCTTACAATCTTCTTCTAAAGTGAAAAGGAACCTCAATATCATTTATGTCAGCCTCAAATACAATAATATCATGCCCTAACCAAATATTATAACTTGAAATAATATATTTTATCACTTGATAACTCCAAAATAGCTCACTCATATAAATATGACACAATAATGAATGATTGAAAAACTCTTTGAAATGTGTATATACAACACCTAAAACTTCTTGATGCTAAATCCTACGAGAAAAAACCTATTTGTAGTGTTTTGTGAAATGATTATGATTAGTGAGCCTTTTAGATCATCAAATTAATAAAGTGAACTTACAGATAATAATACAAGATAAGAAATGACTTTAATGAGCCTTGATTTTCTTTTGCTAGGTTTTGATCTTCATTTCATCAAATGCAAATTTCAACTTTTTTTATCAACTTCATACTCTATCTTTTTGAGTCTATGATTTCATTTTGTTCTAATTTTTTATCAAAATAATATAACATGTTAGTGGTAATTATGTTTTTTTATCTTCAAAAAATCTATTAAAGCTTCTATTGGTTTGACAATTTCTCCATTTTTGATGATTAAAAAAATATTTGGTTATTAAAGAAAAATAATAATAATATTAAGCATATAAATAAATATCAAGATAATGATTAGCTCTCCCTTAATTCATGCATTAAACATAATTCAATATGAAGAGCATAATTCAATAGCAAGAATATCAGACATTTTCAACTTCAAAGAGATATAGATACATTTAGGTATCATAAATTTACTCAAATATATCACGTAAAGTGTAAAAAAATACAAAAATGACAAAACATTTACTCCCACTAAATTTTATCCCTCCCCATTAATGTTATTACTTTCCCTAAATCTAATATCACCGATCTTGCTCCCTCTTTTTAGAATCATCAAAGAGAAATCATTATCTAAAAATACAAATTATAAAGTTTCATGCGTCAAACTAACTTGGTAGAAATAATCAAAATGTATTTTACTAAGAATGATAAACTTTCTCATTAAAGAATATTATTGACTATTTAAGGAGTCAAAATAAAAAGTCAATTTTGATAGAGATGTCTCTAATTGCAATATCAAAAAATCAATTTCATAAAAGATTTTATAATTTTGAATGCCCAAACATTTTAAAAATAGAAACATGAAAAGTGCCCAAAATATGAATATTGAATAAAATTAAAGATGTACCGATATAATTGTAAGGGAAACAACCTTCACTCTTTTTGCAATTTAAATATAAAGGCATAAATTTGAAAAGATGACTTTTAATTAATAAAATATTGGAAAACCCAAATTTGAGACCTAAAAGTAACAAAATTTCAATGCAATTAATGAGAATTTTATGAAATAGGGTATGATTTTTTTAAGGAAAAGAGTGAATTGTTTAGGATTTTGAAAATATAAACATACAAAATGAAAAATAAAAGAACAGATAAGGGGATAGACCTTAGATAATGATTGTTTAACCACAAGGCTATACCAGTAGACCATAGTTTGTCTTGAATAGGATATATGGAGCAATTCGAATAGAAGAGGAGAAAGCTAAAATTTTGCCTTGAACTCGCGATATTAGTTAACTAGAGAGCTATACTGGTCGATCAATGACTGATGTGGTCGACTAGTATATGAATCCATTCTATTTACAAACTGACTAAATAAAGGGATATTGGTCATCCACCCTAACACATTGTTCGACTAGTATGAGTAATGAGATGACCAAAATTTTAGCCAGAACATCGTACAAACTCACTAAAACTATGAAAATTGTTAAAAAAGGGAAATTTGGTTGACTACTCTAAGACATTGCTCAACCAATGTAGTTAACTTAACTAACAAACCTTCAACTAAACAAAGAACAAACTTACTAAAAAGACAAAAAACAAGAATTCTGATTACACTAGTTGACCATATTAGGACATATCCAACTAATGTGTTCTTAAAAGCTAAAAAATAACATTAAAACCCAAATTTAGACATCAAAACACTTAACGGGTCATAGTAATATCAATCAATAATTATCACAAACATTAAAAGAGACTTCAAACACACAAAGTCAATCAAGAAAATGAAGGGGGATCTTTATCTTATAAGATTTACATCAAACTTACCTAATTCTCTGCTAATTGACAATTATCCTTATTCAAAATTTTAGTGAAATAATTAAATAATTAACGCAAATTTTAACTTAATGTTCTCATTGTGTACAATGAACTCTAAGTTTAGGTACTACGATTTACACTTTAAAAATAATTATTAAACACTTTATTCATAATTCAAACACAAACAATCATCACCAAGGGTTTATACTCAAATTCACATATAAATGTAAGTTATCACATATTTTTAAATTATGAGTTAATAATTACCTCATGTTGGATATTGCTTATGATAAATTTGAATGAAAATTCTCGAGTTTACAATCTATTAGGGGCTTCTTACCTTCTCATTTCTCGCACTTAGTTCAACAATTGTCTCTTTTGAAAACTTTTTAGTGGCTAAATTCTCCATATCCTACAATAACATCTTCAAGAGTTTCTTGAAGGTGACAAGGTTAGATTCATTAAGATAAAATGCACGAACTCATCCATAATACTCAATTTAATAATTTCTATCTCTGTTACATACCATTTGCTTTTTTTCTAATAACCTTACGAATTAAATTAATCAATGTGTTCTAAGAACCCAAATAAACTTTGTTCCTTAATTGTAGGGTTCCTTCTTCTTTTCAACCCACACTTTTGAGGGTTTGCTTGCCATCCTTTGTTTGATAAAGAAAAACCTTATATGAGTAATAATGATGTATAAATTCATTACTTGGAATTCTATGTGTGTATGCAGAATAAGGAAGTTTTCTTTGGACATTAAATGTGTTAAATGGTTTCCTAAGATGGTGAAAATTCCTACCATAATTATATATATATAATGCCTACTATGAATGAATGTTTAATGCATGCTTCCATAAGGGTAAGAATGGGTTTGCATTTTATCATGAAAATTATGCCTATTCTTTCCTAGAGAGTATTGAACTCTATACCTAAGTTGTGAGCCATATATGAAAGCATGATGTTTTCTCTTTAATTGAGCCCCAGTGAATGTGTCATCTGCATATGTTTATTTGGATGTGGATGGTCCATGATCATTTGTCATTATAGGCAATGGTTCTTCACAATGTAAATGTTTTCCTTTAACAAAAGTAGTTCTAGTGTTGGAAACACTTTATATTTATATCCAATTCTACGCCTATCATTAGAAGTCCTTTGAGCTCCTAACATGTTTTGTAGTTTTTTACTCCATTTATTGAATTTGGATAAAGAATCCTTGAGAGCATCAATTTCCTTTTTCAATATTTCATTCTTACGCCTTAATGCTTCTAAGTCATGATTTTCATTAATAATTACACTTTTTGATGCTTTCATGCTATGCAATTTACTTTTTTAATTCTCACTTATGCATGCATCCAGCCGTTTTTTTTTTATCTTCCTTAAGTTTTAAAGACAATTTCTTCTTTTTCTTACTCATGATTTATATACTTTCAACTAATTCATCATATATCATATCATCATCAATGTTGCAAGAATTAGGGTTGGATGTTAACTCATCATTGTCCATAATGGTAAATCATATATGAGAAATCTTTTCTTCCAAATGCTCTCTTTTAGATTCACTTATATCATCCTAAGTTAATGCTTTAAGTTCTTTCTTCTTGTCTTTTTTCTTCTTCTTAAATTTTCTCTTATATTTCTTATTATCTTTAGGTTGAGGACAATATGACTTTATAAGGCCCAATTTTATACATTCAAAGCAAATAATGTTAGAGGATTTATGTTTTAAATCTCTTTTACCTTCGTTGAAGTCCTATCTTTTAGAGAATTTTTTCTTCAAGAACTTCTTGAATTTTCTAGTAAGTAAGCCAATTTCTTCTTCTTAACTTTCGTTAGTTAATGTCTCTTCCTCTTTAATGAATCTTCTTTTGAGGTTTTAAATGCTAAATTCTTTTTTTAAATGCTAAATTCTTTTTCTTTGGAAGTATTATCTCTTCATGTGTCTTTTAGAGCATCATTTCGTATGTGAGGAGAAATCCAATAATTTCCTCCAATGGTAGCATTTTTAGATCCTTGGCTTCTTATATGACCATCACATTAACTTATTACATCTTTGGAAGTACATAACCAGCATTCTTATCATTTCAATGTTAGTATAGTTCTTTCCAATACCTTTAAGAGCATAATATTATCAATAAATCTAGTATACATACTAGGAATGCTTTCATCATGCTTTATTTGAAACAATTCATATTAATTTGTTAACATGCTTACTTTGCTCTCTTTTTCTTGATTGGCTCCTTTATGTGTACCATCTAAAGTATGCCAATTATGGAGAGTCATTTCACACACAGAGGTCCTATTAAATTTATTCTTCTTAATGCATAAAATAGGATGTGTGGCTTCTATTCAAGGAAACTTTTCTCTTATCTTAAGGTTACCATTCTTTCTTTAATTTGGGTACTTTTTTGCTATCTATAATTTTAGTAGGGATAAAGAACATTTGACACTATTTTCCAAAGGTCCACACTTTCGAATATTAAGAAGAATCTTATCCTAGTTTTCCAATAGAGGTAATCATTGTCATTAAAGAAAGGTGGTCTATTAATGATTTATCTTGGTTAGATGATGATGATGCTCCTAAATAAGCCATTATGATCTTTAATATAAGATTTCGTTAGAAATACTAGCCTAATAAACTAGCTCTGATATTACTTGTTAGTCCTTAATAGCACCCAAGGGTGGTGAATTGAGTCTTTACAAAATTCAATAATTTCTATAATTAATTTACTCATTTAAAAATTATTATTATAAATAAGCATGAGGAATTTTCTTAATATAAATTGATCAAATAGTTGAACAATAATTTAAAAATGATAGGGAAACGATAATGCAAACTAGTTTATAGTGGCTTGGAAAAATCTCTTACCTATTATCCACTCCCAAGACTCTTCTTGGAATTCCATTATAATTCTTCTTTCAAGGTGAAAAACAACCTTTATACAATCTTTCTCGGTTAAGAGGAACCCTTATTATAATCTTATTATAAGGTAAAGATGAACCTCAATCTCAATTATATTACCCCAAATACAATAATACATTGCCCTAACCAAATATTACAACTTAAAGTACCTTACTTTATTATTGGTTAACTTCAAAATAGCTCAGTCACACAAATATAACACAATAGTGATTAAATGAATAAAAAACTCCTTAAAATGTGTGTATTTAACATCTAAAACCTTCTTAATGCTAACCAATAAGGGGTTGGCGATCTCCAAAAATGAGAGCTTTTCTACGATAGCTTCAACTCAAATATAGCCTGAGCAGACATGAAATAACCGATTAAATAAAGTTTAAGCAAAGAAAGAAGCATCCACAGAGAATTACTCACCTATGGCTTGATTGTTACGAGAAGTGACTTCCATTGGCTCTGAAGATTCCAACCCTAGTTAGGGAAGATTTTAATCATCGATCTACAGAGAAGTGGGTGTTTTTACTCATTTTACCATCCAGAGCCTTCTTAGGCTCTTGATATGCTGTCCACTCTTTATGTAGTGGCTCCTGATACGTTGTCGTCCAATTTTTGTTAATTATCTCTTTTTCTAACAATTGTATTTGGTTTGTTTTCCACTTACATTATTGTTTTGTCATTGGAAAGTATGCTTACTCTCCTTAAGTTGTATTGCACTTGACTCTCTCCACTATTTTTAATATATTCAATTTAATTTTTTCAAAAAAAAGATAACCCCTAGTTATAGTGTTTTTGGGACCCAAAATAGCTAAGCTAAGAGCTACTTGTTACAACGACTATATTTGACACATTATACTAGTCGATTAGTATGCATTTACAACACCATATTCACTAGATGTTGGACACTGGTCAACTAGTAAAGGATACTAGTTTACCAGTATGACATACTGGTCGACCAATACATTAACCAATTTTATAATAAACTATTAATACTTCAAATTTAACAACTTTAACCTATATTGGTCGACCATTAACTTATATAGGTCAAACAATCATCCTAAAAACATGATTTTAGCACTTCAAATACTCAAAACCAATTTGTTTAATCCAAATAGGATTAAAACACTTCCCAAAATATTCTCTAAAGATTATTTGAAAGATCAAGAGCCTTTTATATTAAAATTAAAAGCTTCAATGTCTCTTGATGAATGCAAAGACTCATGCAATAAAGTAAGATGAAATGATTAAGTATAGTGTGCTTTTTGATCATCAAATTAACAAAGTGAGCTATAAATAATAAAAAATATATGAAATAACCTTGATAAGCCTTGATCTTCTTTTGTTCTTGTTTTGGTTTTCATTTCATCATATGCAAACTTCAACTTTTTTTTATGAACTTCATACACTATCTTTTCAGTTTATAGATTCATTTTGTTCTAATATTACTTTTCATCAAAATAGTAAACACATTAGTTGTAATTATGTTTTGTTATCATTAAAACACTGATTGGAACCTTCCTTAGTTTAACAATTACCAACTCACTTACTACCATTGTTGAAGACTCATCTAGTTATACTCCTTTGGAATCCCCATCCCTCAAGCTTTCATGATGACATGTTTTAGGAGATGCTTCTCCCTTCTAGGACCTCCACTATTGTTCTCTTTCCTTGTTAGAGCATATCTATATCGTTGCTTTACCATTAGATTTCCTTATAAAAGGAGCTTCTAAATAAGGATATACACTAGTTGATTTTTTCTTAGATAATCATCTAACTTCTCATCTAATGGACTCTTGAGATCTTTTTCATTAGAAGAAATTAAGTTTGAAGGAGATTTTAGTGAATGATGAGAATCTCTTCTTATTCAAAATTGACAATAAATCAAGTGCACAAAATATCATTTAAAATGGTCCTTAACATATTAATGTTAAGCCCTTTTTTCTTTAGAAATAGAGACCAGACATACATCTTGAAAAATTGAAGCAAAAGTAAGTTCTTGTATGGATTAACATTCACCACATCCTATGAGCTTAATATAACAATTAATGCTGAAACTTCATAGGCCTCAGATGCCTCAAGGATGGGCAATTATGTTACTATAATGCCAAAATATGAGAAACACCTCTTGGTGATGAAAGTTTGAAATCCCTAACCTCAATTGATAATAAACAAGATGAGCCTTCATTATCATCAGGGGAAAAAACCATCTTACTTACTTCCCCCTATTATAAAGTCTTCTCCCCCATTTATAAAGTCTGCTACACCTGATAACACACCAACTATGGTTTGTGACTCTGATAAAGAGTTCAAAATGGCTATAAGGGGGAAATCTAAAAGGAAGAACAAGGATAATAACTCTAACTCCTCTACTTCCTCTTAATGTCTATACTTTCTTGGAATGTTAGAGGGCTCAATAGCCTTAAAAGATAACAAAGTTTACGAGATTACTTGCTTGACATTAAACCTCTCTTAATTAGACTATTAGGAAATAATGATGAAGAAGAATTGTTAAAATCAATTAAACTTCCTTCAAAACCACTGGACCATCACAACCAACCATAATGCTCAATATAATGGTAGAATTTTTTAGCTATTGACCTTAATAGAGTTAAAATTCATCATTTTTTCATTATAGTGATCTTGGGATTTTTCCAATTGATAAATGGCCTTTTGACCTACTAATCCATTTGTTAGTAAGTCTGTTGAGGGAAAAGATCAGTTTCCATGTAACCTTTATGCCTTCAATTTTGTTTTTTTAAAAAGTTCTTTATGGGATAAGGTAGCAGAATACTCAACCTAATATAAATAATCCTTAGTTGATACATAGAGAATTCAATAATGTTATGCATCAACCTAAAGTTAAAGGTAATGCATGCATTAGAAATTTATTTGATGATCTCAAGAGACTATACGAGTCAATAATAAGTAACTGATCTTAATATGGAGGGACAATATTATATATAGAATAATAAGAAATAAGGAAGGTAGTTCCTCAGAAAAAAGCTTGGCAAAGCACCTAAAAGCCAATGGCTTAGCATTTTTTAAGAAAACAAAGATGTATTCAACTTTCCTTTATTCTCATATCACTCTCTCGTTGAAGTTAACGATCTGACCTTGAAGCAATAAGAGAAAATTCTCTCTTGTTTCAACAATTACTTGAAAGATGATGAGGGATTTGAAGTACTATTAGAAATGGATGGAGACTTGACTTTCAAGGATTCAAGTCATTTATTTGTATGAGAAAACTTCATATAGTCAATGAGGACCTGAAGAAACTTAATTTTAAGAGATATGGTAACACTAATTAAGTTGTATCTCTACTAAGGCTACCTTATCGAAGGCATAACATTCCTTCTATGAAGAACCCATAGATTCATTAAAATAAGGAGCTAAGAGAATAGCTCTATACAATTACACAAGAGCTCTGGAAGTCAATTATTTAATCCTTAAATAAAGAACAAAGATTCAATGGCTAACTAAAGGTGATAAGAATATTGTCTTCTTTCATAAATCATTCCTTTCAAGGAAAAGTTTTAATGGGCTTATCTCCCTTCCAAATTCAAATTATGCTTTGGTACAACCTCAAGAGGACTTATTTATGGTACCTTATGATTGCTTCTCCAACTCATTAGGCACTGTATCATTTTGCTGTTTTTCTCTATAGGTTATTAAGTCTCTTATATTTATTAGAATCTCTAGCTTTGATGTTCAAAATTTGCTCTTACCTTTCAATGAATCAAATGTAGAGAAAGTCCTATTTAATTTCATACCTAATAAAGCACTTGGCTTTGATGGCCTTAATACTTTCTTCTTTGAAAAGACTTGGAGGCTTACTAAGCAAATAGTAAAAATGTTATTCTTAAGTTTTTAACAAAGGAAAATTGCTTAAATAACTAAACAAGACTTATATAACTCTTGTCCCAAAGTTCCCCAATCTAAGTTCTTCAAAAAACTTTAGAACAATTTATTATTGAATACTATCTACACAATTATTGCCAAGCTCCTAGCCATAAGATTCAAAGTTGTACTTAGTACTCTCATTAATCTATCTTAAGATGCATTCAACAAAGGAAGACAATATTTTATTAGCTCAAAAACTCTTCAAGAACTACACCGAGAGAAGTTCATTTAAGAGTTATGCAATTAAGGTGAACTTCCATAATGCCTTTGATTCCATCAATTGGGAAAATATCGTAAACACTCTAGAGCCATTTGGTTTCCCCAAACAATTCCTCAATTATATAGAAGAATGTATCAATTCTATCTCTTATTGCATTTTTGTAAATGAAGAACTTACAAATCTTATCAAAGTTACAAAAGACTTTAGGCATGGGAGATTTAATTTCTCCATACTTATTCCCCCTATGTATTGAGGTTCTTCATAGACTAATTCAGAGAATCATTAACCAAGAAAGAAACTTTAAGCATCACAATAAACGAAAAAAGTTCAAGATTCACAATTTGGCTTTTACTGATGATCTACTACTCCTTTTAAGAGTTGATCTTAATTCCATCAGTACACTAATGATAGCATTTAGAACCTTCAAGGAATTGTTTAGCTTCTCTATAAACATAGACAAGAGTTATGTAATAGTTTTCATTAGTTGCAGCACATCTTGCTAGCTAGATCTCTCAATTGATAGGGCTTAAAATGAATAAGCTCCCTTTTACCTAATTGGGGATCCCCATCTCTCACAAAAGACCAACTTAAAAAAGACTTTAATCATTTGATATAGAAGAAACAAGGAAGGGTTGACATCTGGTGTAATAAAACCCTCTCCTTTATATATGGACTAGACCTCTCACATATTTCTACCTAAAAGCTTGATTAAATCTATAAAAAAGATGCTCAAATCCTTTCCATGGTTTAGTGATGCTATAAGAAATCATTTGTTAAAGTTAATTGGAATGAGGTGTTCTATCAAAGAAGAACATAATTTGGGAATTAGTCTAATAAATTTCACAAATAAAGTTCTTATAATTAACAAAATTTGTAGACTATTAATTAATAAAGAAGCATTATGGATACAATGGGTACATACACAATTTTTTAAGGGTAAAAGATTATGAAATGTATACTTTATGAACTAAGCTACATATTCTAAGACTAAGGGAAAAAGCGAGGTTGAAATACAAACATAAGCTTAGAGGTGAAGCTATTACTAGATTCTGTTACGATAATTGAAGTAACAATGGTCCTCTATTTAACCATGAATTCTTAGTGCTCAGAAGTACAATTTAGGATTAAGCTATAGTCAAGGAAGCCCTAAAAGACAATCCTCATAACTCAATCAATAATCTACTTTGTCTACCTACTAACTTTAGCCCTAAGCTTTAATCCTAACTCTAATGGAGTAGATACAATTCATTGGCTAAAGCACTTATCTGCTATTTTTTCTAATAAATCATATAAACAGTTACTTAGGCCCAATATTCCAAAAAATGCTCTTATATGGATTGGTGTGGTTTAAGCAAGCTATCCTAAAGATATCCTTCATCTTACGGCTTGTCATTAAAGGGAGCTTTCCACTTTATATAAACTTAAATGGTAGTCTCAACATCACCAACCTCTTTGCAAATAAGAATATGAATCTATTTCTCATTTGCTTTTCCAATGCAATTTCTTATCATGGTAATAAAAGGTGATATAAAAGGTCTGTAACATTTCTTATATGTATCTTGATTGGCCTAATATCATATCCTAAATAAGTAGTGGACAAAGGAAATACAAAGCATTCTATCTCATTTCCAAAATATAATTTAGGAGTTTGATTTATACTGTTTGGAAGACAAGAAGCATAAGAATTTTTAAAGGAAATGACTACTAATCTCAACAAGGTATGATAAGAGAACACTTGATGACTTATCAACTTCATCTCCAATGTAGCAGCAGCATTATGAGTAATTGGAGCTTTAAAGCTACAGACTAACAACATTAGAGATAGGCATTTTATCAATGAACTCATTCTATTCTTTCTTGAAGTGATGAAGTAAATAGGCTCTGAAATCTTCTCATTAAATGTAGCAACTACACGGATAAAGGACTAATTTCTTTCTTTGTTTCCTTGTAACCGTTAATCTTTTAATTCTCAAGATTGTACTCTTGTTAGGAGCTTCGTATTTTTCAATATATTTCATTATTTTCTAAAATTAAACCTGATATGATTGCTGGTTATGAAAGGATTCCAACAACTAAATCCGTGATTAGGAATTTAATTTGGTAATTTTAAAAAGATTGATAGAATGATCTTTGGTATAATTGTAATAAAGATAATGCAACGGTTGTTGCTAAAAAATTATTATTATAAAGTAAAGACAAAAGTGAAGATTTAAAAGCAACATCGTTACGGATCGTTTGTCAGATAATGTTCCAAAAAGTTTACAAGTACTTTTCTTTTTGAATTTCAAGCTTGTTAGATGTCCCATACATTATCAGGAGCAAGTTGAAATTTGCAAAGAGGGAGAGGCTCACAAAAGACTTGTTATATGACTTTACTTATTTAAAGTATTTTATTATATTATATTTCTATTTTTGAAATTATTTTACACAAATATCGTATAATTAATTATTATGCAAATAAAGGTAATTATATGAAGATAGATAATTTATAATAGAGAGTAAAATGTATAATTTTTCTTAAAAATTTTGACATTCTTTGTATATGTTTAACATTATGAATGGGGAATTGCTATAAAAGTCTGGCAACTGTTAAGACTTTTGACGTTTCATTGAGCTGGAAATTTCGTTCACTTAATCTATTTCGACCTATTTTTATCTCAACGTCATTTTATGTACAAATGGTAAAAAAACTCTGAACCCACAACTTGCGATTCTGACGCGTATAGTGGGTGACAGCTAGCGAGTCTCACGCGTATTATACAAGTGGGTGGCAACTAGCGACTCTGACGCGTAATTGCCTTGGAATTTCCAATAAAGGTCAAAAGTCTTACAGTTGTCAGACTTTTCGAATTCCCCATCTCCACCGGAATACAAGGCGGTCTCACCGCCACCAACCAAATATTATTTTTTTCATCTTTGACAAAAGGTTCGATTTTTCTCTACATATCAGTGCGAGCATCAAAACCCCAAGTCCCAGACTTGAATATAAGTTCGTAAAGCCAATGACTTTATTGTCAATAATAGAGCTAGAGACTTAGATGGTTTGCAAGTGAGTGGAGGTTGAGGGATAGGGAGATGAGCTCCTAGAATTCATGGGTATGGGAGGTTTGGTAAGTAAAGTGAAGGGTAGAACTAGATCTCGATTCACCTACCGATCCCTCCCATGCCGATGGCTTCTAGCTGTTCCTTCCTGTCCCTTCTCTCCTATCTTATGAATTCGACTTGCAATGAGGTCTGTGATCTGTTGATGCAATTTGGCGTGCTATTTTCCTATAGTTTCTTGTTATAATTATGTATCTGCTGTTTTTCTCTCTGTTGATGCAATTTGGCGTGCTATTTTCCTATAGTTTCTTGTTATAATTATGTATCTGCTGTTTTTCTCTTGGATTCGTGGTGCTGTATGTTTATGGTCAGTTTTCTGCTAGGTTAAAGTGAAAAAAATGTGGTAAAATCCTTGTTTAAGATTAGGGAAATCATTGTAGCCTGGTGTTGCTGCTTCCATGTACCTTATGAAACTGAAATGTTTCTTTCTCCATACCGCTTTTGAGATGTATATAAAGGCGCAAAGACTAGTGAATTTTAAGCCTGGGGGAGGTAATTCTTCATTTCTTTTTCACAAAATCCTACACTAATTGCTCTGTAATATGTTAGGAATTTTCGTACTTATGGCAGGGGAACAGTACACCATGGAAGATGGCTTACAAATCTGGAGCCATATAACACATCGTTTCTTGGCGTGTATGAGGTAAGATAAACGGTAGAAGGTAAAATGAAGACTAACTATTACAAGTTTGATTATTTTCACGCTTTAACCACTTGTTGCGTTTGGTAATCGGGGTGATTCAGTGTTTATTCCATACATGATTTTATGATGTATATAGATCGACTTCCATAAGTCGGGAGAACGATTTGATGAGACGAGGGACGGTGACCGGAATCGCACGCTTTTCAGACTGGAAGTATCAGAGGATTACATTTTTTTTTGGTTATCCTGTTACTGGGTCATTTCTACGCATTATATTTTAATTAATTAATATATATTTTATATTAAATTAATTTTTAAAATGATTTAAATTTATGTACTTTTTTATTTCAAAATTTTTTTATATTCTTAACATATGTTATTAATAAATTTATAACATATTATATTTAATATTAGTGTCATTTTAAATATCTCTATAAGATCATATCTTTATAATGATATATTTGGTGTAAACTAATATATATTTTAAATTTAATTATTTAATAAATTATGTAAATAAATTAAATTGTGAGAAGCACATAAAAAGATTATATTAAAAAGAAAGTAGACAAAGTTGTTTTTTTACAACTTTTGGCATATGAATAATAATATACCAAATTTAGTGTATTATTATTTTATTTTAATGTTAAATTTTGGTGTCTTTTTTGGAGTGAATTTACTACAATTTGGTGTTTTTGTGCGTTGAGCCATCTCCAACGAAGGCGTGTTTTGGTGCAATGAATTCATTTCAAGAAGACACTAAAATTTAACACTAAAATAATGTAATGAATAATAATAAACTAAATTTAGTGTGTTGTTATTCATGCATCAAAAGTTAAAATGGTGTAATGAATGGTAATAAACTAATTGTGTTATTATTCATGCTTCAAAAGTTTTAGAAAGATAATGATTGAGGACGAAGTGGACATATAAAATTAGAGTGAAACGTTAGCCTCTGAAATTAATATTAATAGAGATAATATAATTATATGTCAAGAATTTTTTGATAGACAAACAAATTAAATATAAAGAAGTTTATTATGAATTTCATATTATGAATTTTTGTGAGAACATAATTCAGGATTGGAAGTTAAATGTATAATAAAACTATTATATTTGTGTATGTTATTAATTTATTATTGTAATAATATTAATTATATTTGTTAAATAATATTAATTTAATATAAAGTATATATTAATTAATTAAGAAAAATAATTTTATTTTATTTTTTATAAATAAATCATTGTATAAATATAAATGAATTTAATTAATAACTAAATTATTCTGGAATATTTTTTGAAAATAATTTGATGTAAAAATTTGATGTAAAGTGATTTAAGTAATATTAAATTTAGTGTAAAAAGATTCTTGAAATATTTTCTTTTATACCAAATTTGGCGTAAAATTTTAGTGGAGATGGCCTAAATCTACTCCAACCAACATACCACGTTTACATTTCCAAAATTTAATGTACAATTCATGCACTAAGGCCTTTTACAACGATTACACTAAAATTTTATACCAAATTTAATGGAAAAAGTAATATTTCAAAAAAATTGTACACTAAATTTTTTACACTAATCATTATACACCAAATTTGATTTTAAAATATTTTACAATAATTTAGTTATTAACTATATTAATTTATATTTATACAATAATTTATTTTTATAAATTTATTTTATTTATAAAAATTAAAATAAAATATTATTTGTAATTAATTAATATATTCTTAAGATTAATGTTGTTGTAATTTTAGTTTGATTGTAATTTCAAGTTTGATTGTAGTTGAAATTTATTTTAGTTTGGTTGTAATAACTTTTATTAAATATACCTTTTATTTTAAATTTATTTTTATTATTAAATTACTTTATTAATGAATTTATAATACTCATTAGAATTATAAATAAATATTATAAGTAAATTTAATATTAATGTTATTTTAAAGGTCTCAATGATATATTTGAAATGATATATTTTGTGTAAAGTAATATATATTTTGAATTTAATTATTTAACAAATTTTGTGAATATATCAAAATATGATAAGGGTATAGAAAGAATCTGCAAATAAGAAAATGGTTAAAGATGTTATTTAATAATTTTTGGTGCATGAAAAGTAATATACTAAATTTGGTGTGTTATTATTCATTACACCAAAATGTTGGTCCTGGAAATGTAAATTTAGTGTGTTGGTTGGAGTAGATTTAATACACTAAAACCGTGTGTTGGCTGGAGATGACTTTACATATTTCTTTTATACTCTTGTCACGTTTTGATAAGTAATTAAATTTAAAATATATATTACTTTGAAAAAATATTAAATTTATTTTTAATATTTATTTATAATTGTTATTTATAAGTGTTTTAAATTTATTAATAAAATATTTTAATAATAAAAAGTAAATTTAAAATAAATGGTACATAACCTTAAAAGTAAAATAGATCGTAAAATTGATTTTAAAAAATAAAGTTCAACAAAAGTGCTTGAAATTATAATCAAACTAAAATAAATTATAACTGCAACCAAAATTGAGATTACAATTAAACTGTTAATAAATATATAAAATTAATTAAGTAGACATGTTAATGGGCCAGATCGAGGGCGGCTTTGGGCCATGGTGGCCTATGGTCAGACCGATGCTCGACCTATTATTTATTTTTTAAAACAAAAGATTTTCAAAACGATGCCGTTTTGAGAAAAATGAGTGGGTCATTATTGTCAAGTCTACAATTAAGTTGGCCTCATACAATAGCTTAAACGTTTGTGGTGAAACGGTCACTTAATATGGTATCAGTGGTCGTGAGTTTAAATTCTATCACTCACCTATTATTCAGCACAAATTAGAGTGAGCTTGTGTAAGTTTTAAGCCCAAAGAGCTTTTACTTAAAAGGGTGTGTTAATGAATATATAAAATTAATTAAGTTGGTCTCACACAATAGCTTAAATTTTTGTGATGAAACGGTCACTTAATACAAAATAAAATTATAATAATATTAATTTTTTATCTTAAATGAAGAATATATATATAAATTAATATAGTTAATAACTAAATTATTGTAGAATATTGTTTTAAGATAATTGATCATCAAATTTGGCGTGGAATAATTGAAGTGTATAAAAAAATTTGGTGGAAAATGATTTCTAAAATATTTCTTTTTAAACCAGTTAACTAGTTAAGTGTAAAATTTTAGTGTTAATGGTTAGAGATGAAGAGCTTTTACGGGCTGCACTACGTCTGCGCCACCTCAAGAATCAGGATATGACTGTTGGGAACCGTCTCTCACTCAAACGCCTAATTTCTGAAATTCTGCAGCCTATAACAGGAAGCATATGATGTGGACTTGCAACTGGGCAGTTGATTCGGTTGCTCTGTTCTCATTTCTCGGGATGTTATTAGCAAATTTGTCAGCTTACTGTTAAAACTGGTACTCGTATGTGGGGAGCTGTTATGCCCGTTTCCTTGTCGTAGAGTGGCATCAGCCTGATAGGCTCGTTAGACTACTGGTTTTCCCTCACCACCTTTGAAGAATGGACTTCAAAGCAAAATAACTATCCATTACAAGCTCGACTTAAAAAGTTGGATCAATCCAAATCGATAATTTAGTAATATCAAGTATTTAGTCGTGCATCCATTCCGATAATAAATGAAAGAGATAATACAGGAGACAAATAGAGCTGGAAATTGGTCTAAGTTGGATTTAAGTCTTTAAGGTGCAAATTCTTTTTTACAGGCCTAACACCATATTCAGTTCCAAACTCTAGTTACACTTCAGTCTTTCACGCCAAAATTTAAGGTTTCAGACTTAAGTTCAAGTTAGATTTGGATCAAATTCCAAGACTTTCTGTTAATATTTTTAGAATATTGGAATATAAAAGTGCTCTAGTTCTTGATTGTCTGTTTAATTCAGGCCAAAATTTAAGGTTCCAGACTAATTTGCGTAAGTTTAAGTTAGATTTGGATCAATTTCTAAAGACTTTCTGTTACTGCTCTAGTTGAATTTAAGGTCTCAGACTTATTTGCGCAAGTTCAAGTTAGATTTGGATCATATTCTAAGACCTTCTGTAGTCAAAGTTTCAATCAAGAATTAGAGCACTTTTATATTCCAATATTCTAAAAATATGAGGAGTCTTAAAGACTTCTTATCTGAACACAGTATTTCAAACTTCAACATCACCATCATATTCAAGTCTTTTGCCCGTTCGACAAGTTTCCAAGTGTTTCTCCTGTAAAATTGTAGCAGAAAGTGGCAGAGATGTTACGAGGCATGAAATAATTTCAATGTGCACGCAATTCAATTGATGTCTCGGTTCAGTGAGTAGGCGATCCCCATTTGAATTGAACTTGAGACGGTGGACGACAACATTTTGGATCTCGTATTGTACCGGTCAAAAAACGATATAAATTAAGGTAAGTTAGTAGTGGATATAAATACTAATTGATACTGGTAGGTACTGATAGATACTGGCTGATATTAATAATATAGGTCAAATATCGGTCAGTATCGAAAATTTTGAAAAATATAGGGATTAAGTTGTAAAATTTTATCTCCCACCCTTTCTACCCCACCTTTTTCTTTTTTCAAAATTTTTTAATTTGTTATTTAGTTAATCTTTTATTGCGATTTTTTAATTTTTATTTTTAAAATAAAATAAATATTTTATTACTAATAATAACTCTACATTAAACAAAATTAAAAATTATTTATTTTAAATTTATTTTAATCTTTTATATAATATTTATTAATAAAGGATTAATAAAATATTTTATTTTTAGAAATAAATAATTTAAAAATTATTATTTATAAACTAATATTTATTTTATATATTTTTAATTATTTAATAAAATTTTATTTGAAATATATTTTTAAAAAATAATTTTAAATTTAATTATATTTATTAATAATTATTAAATTAATTTTATAAATTAAATTAAATTGTAATATTTTAAACATTTTATATTGTTCTTAATTTTATATTTGTATGATAATGATTGTCTTTTTTAATATAAATTGTGGTTATTATTTATTTGTAAAATATATGAAAATTATTGTTATTTCATATTAATTGTAATTATTATTTATTATTTTGATTTTTGGAGATATGGTTAAAAATATACAGTACAACTGTACAATATGACAATAGACTATTTTGTAATTTTTAAAAAAATTCAGGGACTATTTCATAAATTTAACAAATTACCCAAAACGGTATCCGGTATTGACCAGTACCAGTACAATATCGTATCAGAATCCATTCCGGTACCAAGTCCAGTATGATATTCGTAACATTGAGCCCAAGTATCAGCCTCAGCAAAAAACAAATTTTGTTAGCTCACGAGGTATCTTAGGAGGGTCCAAACTATGAAAAAGCGCCTTTAAACCATCTACATCCGAACTGTTATCTTTTTTTAAGAAAGGGAAGAATCAATTAATAAAGAGAGTTATGAGGTATATTTCTAATCATCACAACACATCAAAGTATGCTAGCAAAATCACCCTACTACTGATGCAAACATCTACCAAGAGTGTACCCAAGGTGTAGGAAGGATTAAAAGCCGCCAGTATTAGTATTTGTTCAGTAATGTAATACATCTGCACAGTTGGGATAAAAAAAGAGCTACAACTCGAAGTAATTCATCAATGATGTGAGGATTGAGATTAAAGGAATTATTATATAAAACCTCCCTAGCAGTGGCATCATTATGAATCAAGGTCCTCAAATTAATTAAGCAGTATTGACAAGAGGGCTAATAAATTTCAATTATCATGCCAAAAGCTAATTGAAGCTCCATTACTTAACCTTGTTATGGTGTGAACTACCATATGCTCCCTAAGCTTGAATATATTAAGCATAGTCAAGGATGAGTTGATTTTGGGAAACATTGACTGAAAACTGTTAGATTTTAAGTGATATTAATGCACTTACTTTACCCAAAGAGACTTCTTATCTTCTAGGATCCTCTGTAACCTCCTTATCTTATGGATTTTATTACTTAACTTGATCAAGCCTATCCATAGACCAATTTCATCCTTAGGCAGACATATAGTTTTCCATTTAATCTTAGCTTTGTAGTTCCCAACTACTTGACCAGCCCATAAAAAGGTTTGTAACAATCTTTCTGGGGTCTTGACCAAACTTTTTGGAAACACAAGATGTAAAGACCAGCAAACATGCGATGAAATCAATGCTGAATTTATTAATTGAACTCTACCAGTATAAGTAAGGCTTTTGTTGCTCCAACTACTGATCCTTTTTTGAATTTTCTCACTGAATGGTAAGAAATCCATATAAGATGGCCTCCTACTAAAGATAAGGAACTCCAAGATAGGTACAAGCAAGCTATTTCTATTGTAATCCTATCAAACTAGTAATCCAAAAAAAAAAAAGATCTGTAGTAGATAAGGATATAAAGAAGCAACTTTTATCCTTATTCATTTCTAGCCCATACGGTTCTTTAAACCACCTTAAACCATTCATTAAGGCCTTATAGAGTTGGAATATGCCTCAAATAGAAGCAATAAGTCATCAGCAAAAAAGAGGTTATGAATTTTTAGTTGCTTAAATATAAAATGATATTTAAAGCTCCTTTTATCCTTAATTAAATAATTTATAAGCCTTGATAAGACTTTCATTGCAAGATTATCTAAGCCCCTAAGCAACATTGAAGAATGTAATAGGCTCACTATTAACACTATAAGACATGCTGGAAATGCATTGAGAGAACCAATGAACAAACCTTAGAGGAAAACCAAAAACATGCAAAGCATTGATAATAATACCCAATAAATAGAATCAAAGACCTTATTAGAGTCCATTTTGATAGCATAACTCCTGGAGGAGTGCTTCCTCTTATAGTTTTTAAAGAATTCTTATGCCAATAACACATTATCACTAATTGATCTTATTAACATAAATGCACTTTGAGAAGAACTAATCAATGGTTGCAACACTTCTTTGATCCTAAAAATAAAGATTTTGAAATTACCTTGTAATTTATGTTAGTGTAATATATATGCCTGGATTCCTTCAAAGTGTTACGATTGGCAATCTTTGGCACTAAGGTGATGAAGGTTTTGTTTATTTCTCTAAGCATACAACCACTATTAATGAATTCTAATACCACATTACTAACCAAACACTTCAATAAATGCCACGACTTATGCAAGAAAAGAGCATTTAGACAATCTAGACATGGGACCTTATTTGGATAAAGAGTAAAGAGGATTTTCTTCAGTTCAAAAACTATAATAGGTCTAATTAATAAATATGCATCAACTAAAGAATTTTTATCAATAATAAAGGATTGTAGCAATTGAACTGAGGAGGAGAAATTAGATGAGAACCCAAGGAACTAGTTGAAATAATCATAAGTGACCTTTACAAGATCAAACTAAGATAAGATAATAAGCCCATTATGCATTATACGAGAAGTAATTTTATTATGATTCCTCCTTAAGAGCAAAAATTTATTTTAAAAATGAAGTATTTATGTCTCTATACTTAAGCCATTGAATCCTTAATCTTTAATTGAGAAAGGAATAATTAACCTTAACAACTTGCATATAATAAGATAAGGCCTCTTTTCCTCTTGTTTTAACAAGATATTAATAGCCCGTTTGGTTCAAGGAATGGAATAGATAAGGAATAGAATAGTTATTCTTAAGAATAGAAAAGATGAGGAATAAAATAGAATAGATATTACTTTGTTTGGTTCAAGGAATGAAATAGATAAAGAATTTCTATTTCATTGTTTGATTTGAAAATATAAACTTGGAATGACAAAGAAATAACTAGCAAAAAGACCAATTATTATTATTATTATTATTATTATTATTATTATTATTATTATTATTACACAAAATTAAATTTCTTATTATTATTATTAAAAATCAAATTTCTTATTATAATTATAATTATAATCATTATTATTATTATTAGTATTATTATTATTATTATTATTATTATTAAACAAAATTAATTCTTCTTCTTAGTATTATTATTAGTAAACAAAATTAATTTTCTTCTTCTTCTTCTTATTATTATTATAATAATACAAAATTAATTATTATTATTATTATTAATTATAAGCATCATGTTCCTGGCTATAGTCAAAATTACTTGTTCGTCTTCCTTAACCATATTATAAGACTTATGAAATACTCATAAATAGATTTACTATATTGCGAAGATAATCCTTGAGCTAACAGTCACATGGGCAACTTATATTACCGATTAAACCACCCCTATTATTCCCTTTTATTCTTTATGTAACATCTATAACTTAGCAATTCATAAAATCTTCAGAAACTAATCGACATAATTAACGCGCACCGCGAAAGGATTGATGACAATTTGATGGACTTTTCGATGGGTGTTTTGTTTTGGTGTGTCTTTGACCTTGGGAATTAAGAAGGATGAAAATTTTGAATTCAACAAACAAGAAAAATAAGGATACGCAAGGTTTGATTTCTACGACACCTCTTGGAAACTTGTTCCAAACAATCCCGATGATCAAAATAAAACCCAGAGAAACGAACAATCGACACGCCACAATTGGGGAAGCAATTGATAAGTGAAAGATGGTTTGAAAGGTAACAAGAACAAGAGAATAATGTTTTTCCTTATTGAAGCCAACGGCTTTTCAACAATTATAATCTAAAAAGTTCCCTAAATTTTGACCTAAAAACACATATTTATACCTAGTTTAAATAATAAAAGGTTGGGCTAAAATATATGGAAGCCCAAAGAAACAAAGTTCAAAACTAAATAAATAGGTATGATGTGTTGTGCCACTACTGGATCCATATGCTTTTAGGCTTAAGTGATGAAGCATTAAAATAGCCCAAATCTTCTTGTCTTTAAGCTCCAAGTGTATCCGGTCCATGGATTTGAGTTAAATGGATTAGTTTGGGCTCAATTCCATTAAACTCTCCTCTAATAGGCTTGGAGCTCGTCATCCTCTCAAAATAAAAGCCCACATACGTATAAAGAGCCTCTTTAAGTCTCTTGTGAAGTAAATCACACGTTAGTATAGACTTTATGTTCAAGAAACTAGATACACAACAAAGGTAGGTTGAATGGTGTTTCCTCCGTTTTAATATAAAATCTTGAAAAGAACTTCTCTTTCTTGAAAAGATATCACAAATTATTACGTAGTTAAATCACAAATTCTTTCTATATGATTTTTAACAACAAAGTAAACTAAAGTAAAGAGTAGAGAATAGACAATGCGATTTTTATACTAGTTCACCCAAATCGTGGGCTACGTCTAGTCCTTAGAGTTCGTCTGAGTGTTCTACTATTCTCCAAATGATTACAAATATTCTTTCTTCCCTTTCAGAGCCTCTTCAGGTCTCTCAGAAAGTATTCTTTTACTATCTTAGCCTCTCCAGGCTATCAAGCTTTTCTTTCTCTCACTAGAAAAAGATTGTGGGCTTCTGTTATAGTAATGTTAGCTCTATTCTAAGTAAGCACTGTAAGAATTTTCTCTCAGATTGTCTAGCTTTCTAACTTGTCTCAAATTCTCTAACTTTTTAGCATCTTCGACTGCGACTAATATTTATAGCCTTCATCTCTAACTGCTTCTTTGTTCTTGATATCGGCTTCTTGATTCTTGATAACCGCTTCTAGGTAACCATCATTTAGTTGAATTCTGTAACTAACTCTAACTAAATAACTGTCTGACATGCTAGTGTATCTTTGTGGTATCGTCTATGTCTTCTTTGCTTCTATTTTGCCTTTGCGTTTGCATCTACGTCTGCGTCTGCGTCTGTATAGACTTTGCATCTGCGTCTGCGTCTGCGTCGTCTGTATAGACTTTGCACCTGCGCACTTAACACACTTGTCAAACACATTCTTTTGTTTCTAACATTATTGTTATTTAATTGTCATTAAAATTAGTCATCGTAAAGTCCTCTTGACTTAACAGAGTTTACATAAAAAAACCTAATGAACACGTTCAGATCATCTTTACATAAATACCCAAATTAATAGATATAGAATAACGTAAACAATCCTTAAAGCAAGAGAGATTTACAATACATGATGACAATAAGCTTAAATGTGATACTCGATGTGATTTCACCTTTAAACAAGAATAAGGAAGCTTAGCCCTCTATGGATCTTCAAAGAGTAAGTGTTTTGTCCTTTTTTGTGCTTCTAAAATGTTCTTCTCTATTTGGCTACCCAAAATGTCAATTTACAGCAAAAACTAGGTTTTTGGGTGTATACATGGTTGGGTGTACGACTATGTTTCCAATTGTGTAACTTAAAAAATGTGAAACTTGTGAAGTTACATGGTTGGATACATGGCCGTGTAGCCAACCGTGTAAGTCCAAAAGTGTCTTCTGATTGCATACATAGTTGTGTAAGCAAATACATAGTCGTATATCTACCAGGTATTGCTGAATTGTTATTCTTCATGCAATTTCTTGTCCAGTCCTCCCCTTAATCCATCTCCTTCTTGTTCCACAAGGAAAATTGAGTTTAAACATCAAGATATTCGCATAAGGAATGTTCTTTTAACCCATTTTAGTTCATCTGCTTCAAACTTATACCTAATACCAAATATGAACTAAAATGAGTATCTTAAGAATTTCACAACAATAATCACTAAGTGTTAAGAAGTGAATGTATAAACAATTAAGCACATAACAAATCCCCCCACATTTAGCTTTTGGCCATCCTCTGGCAAAACAACAAAATCAAATTCATAAACTTAAACACTTTTACGATTTTCATATTTCCTAAAAATAGATAACCATAAGTAAAGAGAAATAACTTTCAAAATTGTAACAAGAACTCATCATCCAATACCTCACTCATAATCAATTAACAATCATTTCCTTCAAAAACTAAGCAATATAGGGATAGAATTTGACAAAATGTGTTTAAATAGGATAAATTTATGAGTACCCGTAAACATCATTCATGATCTAAACATTCCACAACTTTGCATATCATTTCATTTCTCTACCACTAATATTCACATATATAATCTTGAATCAAAGGAATTTTTAAGGTTGTAATATCGGAAATGATTAAGGTGAGATATATTTAGGTAATGTAACACAAAATCCATCAAAGTTAGTGAAGCAAGAAAAACACTCAATGTAATATCAAGTGCAAAAACTAACATTCACTCAAAATTGGGTACCATCAGCTATGATGAATGCAAAGACTATGTTTCATAGCTCAAATTCAAGCTCTCACACCACAACCCTCATAAAGCATAAGGATTAAAAGGAATCACTCATACAATTGATGAAAAACAATACATTATAACCATAAGTGGTGATCCTTCAAAACAACACCTACCTCATATGCATCATACTCAAATCACCCATTTCATACAACTTTAGGAGGAAAAACTATCATAAATAACTTTGCAAAATAAACGCATTTCCTCCTTGATACTTTTATTTAAACATATTTATCTTTCTTTTCTTTTTCTTTTTCTTTTTTCTTTTTCTTTCTTCTTTCTTCTTTCTTTCTTTTTTAAATAAAAATTGGAAGAAGCTACATTGTAAAACCCCAAAATTTTCTTTTCATGTGTTTATAAAATTTCATTTCGTGTGAATGATGTTTTTGGGCTAATGTAAATTTTATTTCACTAAAATGTGAATTAGGAACCCAACATTTAATGACAAGTGTTAAAGTCAAATGATAGTTAAAAAATATTGGAGTTGACTGGTATAGAAATGAGCCAAAAATAAATTCAATCGGGTGGATTTATGATAGATCAAGATTGACCTTGTTTTAAATTACTGTGGAGTAAATTTGAAGCATTCTTGGACTAAAACATAAGGACATAAGAATCTGTCATAGTTACAGATGCTTAAAGTAAATTGATCTAACTTATATGTTGATATATTTAAGTGTAACATGTTATTAAGTGAACATGGAATTTCTATCGAAATTGGACAGATTTTTCTTAAGCCATTTAATTATTTTGGACAAGAAATAATACATGTACATGTGA
>JAOTAY010000001.1:17983911-18006712 GCA_025629805.1 Erythroxylum baracoense
ACAAAAATGAGTGAGGACAGCAAGCAAACAGGACGAAGGACAGAACTTTTGCGTCTTTGTCCACCGTCCTCACCCCTAAAGACACTAACCAAATGCAGGGTAAGACTTGCACATTCTATTTATAATGGAAAATTTTAGGTGATATCAATTGCACTAATCATTAACAACCTAATTTATTTGAAAAATGAGGAAGAGTTTCAAGTTTCACCAAGTATGAATCTATTTTTACTATTTTTTAATATAAAAAAGAGGAAAATAGTAATCACAAAATATTAAATTATATATTAAATTTTTTTAATTAAAATGAATTGAATTGTATATTCTTTAGCTTCTGCATTTGAGGTTAGAGTACTTATATTTGCATTACTAATAAAAACATATTTTATTTTCTTGTTTTAGAATGGAAATGATGATTTGCCCATATTGTCTTCAATGACTTGAATTCTAACAAAATGTAAAAAAGCAAAATTTATTTTATTTCCTCATTCAACATAGAGCGCGTAAGCCAATAAGATTCTGTCCCACTTCCTTTTAGCCGCTATATTTTCGGGTCGGGTAATTTGATCCGTAACCCGAGACATGTCCATTATAAAACCTGAAACCGAACTCATCCTCCAATGGTTGTGTGCGTGCGTTTGTGCGCTTTAAGCGAATGTGTGTCGGCTGCTGTTCATTTTTCCCGCAGCAAGTGAACTTTTAACAAAAGCGCTTCCTTTTCTTCTGCCAAACACGCATACAATCGTAGCTTTAACCAGCATGGTCCTGAATTACTCCCGTTGTTTTTCACCTAGATACTGATGTTCTGCACTTGTCAACTTATGAACGGAACTGGGTCTCACACGCATTCTCTTCCAACCATTTCCATCTCCGGATTTTGCTCTCACAGGTACGCATGAACTATAGACTTTCTTCGTCAAATAACTCCCGTTTTTGCCTCCTCTTTCTTTGTTCCTGTGATTACAGTTCATTGAGAGAAGCTTGCAATGTGAACTATTCTGTCCGAAAGCAGTGTTCCCTTGCTGGAGCACTTGTTATTTTCGACTGTTAATGTGTCGTGTCATTACAAGTTATATGCTGATGGTTGATGTGCTCCATTTATGATATTTGGCCTTTCTGGTTTTGTTTTCCATTGAAGAAAGCGCGAGCAATATCTAATATTCAAATTATTTGAGAAGTAAAACTTTATAGTTGGCACTATATAGTGCTCGCTTTACCGGTGGACTCGATGCATCCGAGCTGAGTTTTAATTGTCAGATTAATCCATTATGCGATTTCTATTTTTGGTTCCATATGTAATGATATTAGTAGTAGCTTATTTTTATGTCATTGTGCTCTAATAATATGCATCGATACTCTTAAAATGGGGAATCATAGTCAGTCCATCTCTTTTTAAAAAAAAAAATCTATAGTGCTTTTTAGTGGCTCTTTGCTTTTCCAGCTTTTGTCTTCTTGCTAATTATTGTGTCGATTGGGTAATTAGTTTTTGATATGTGCAGAATGATAGGTTCAACACCAAGCAAATGGTTGAATCTTTTAGCTTGTTTATTGTTGTTTCTGAAAACTGAAGGCCTATTTGTTGAAATTACGTATGTAACAAGTGCAGTAGCAAAGGGCGCTGGTAAGAAATTGAGGAGCGTTGCTTAATATCATTAACTAGAAGAAACTGAAAAAGCTTCCTATTAATACTCTGATGTTCTAATTGCAACTGAAAATGTGATATGTTATTGCAGTTTGTTTGGACGGTAGCCCACCAGCTTACCACTTGGATAGAGGTTCTGGTACAGGAATCAATAATTGGTTGGTTCACTTTGAGGTCTGTAGTTCTACAGAAAACACTTCATAGTTTTTGTCTCTAACAAAACGAAACAAATAGCAAAGTGTTGTGAAGTGTAAATGTTATCTTGAAAATGAAGACAGGGACAATGAATTGCGAAAGAAATTGTTGGATAAAAGTTCTTTGAATGCTACTTGGTACAGCTTTGGATCACTAATAAAGGGAGTTAGATGCATTAAAAGTTTCACAAGTCCTTTAGAATAATGTAATGGAAAAATTGAACACAAAAGTATCACTTTTAACAATTCGTCACAGTTAATTTCACTAGATATCAAATATATATGATTAATCTTGGAATCATACAATACCAATTTATGACCATGTTGTAATACATACTTTTGTTGTATTATCAGGGAGGGGGGTGGTGCAACAATGTGACAAGTTGCCTTCAACGTAAGAATACTCGTTTAGGCTCATCTTGGCAAATGGACAAAGAAATTGCTTTTTCAGGGATCATGAGCAATGCGGAACAATTGAATCCAGGTATATAGCCAAGTAAACATCTAATTTATTATTGGATTTTGGTTTTTACCTAGTTCTTAAATCTTATATGAATTTTTAGATTTCCACAACTGGAATAGAGTTAAGATCAGATATTGTGATGGGTCGTCATTTACCGGTGATGTCCAGGCAGTCAATCCTGTAAGTTGTTTCAGTTTAGCAGGAAACAATATAAGATTACAGAAGTTCAGGTTTTAACCAAATAGAATTTGACCAGGCTACTAACCTTCACTTCAGAGGAGCAAGGATTTGGCTTGCTGTCGTTGAAGATTTATTAGCTAAAGGAATGAAAAATGCAAAAAATGTGAGGTTCATCTGAACGTCTTTCCACATACTTCGCTTCTTGTAAATGATGTTCATTTGATCACTTCTCCACTTTTTTGCTTCTTGTACATAAATGTTTCAGAATAACTTGTTTGGATGTGTCTCCGTAGGCTCTTCTTTCTGGTTGTTCGGCTGGTGGATTGGCTTCCATCCTGCATTGTGATAGCTTCCGAGCTTTGCTACCTGTGGGAACTAAAGCAAAATGCCTTTCAGATGCTGGTTATTTTATCAATACGTAACCTTACTATGGAACCCTATAACCAAAACATGAAGCAAAGCTACAAGAGTTACGACTATATTCTTTTAATCCCTCTCTAACAGCATGATTTTTCACAACAGGAGGGATATTTCTGGAGCACCACACATCCAATCCTACTTCAGTGATGTGGTCACAACGCATGTATGTTATCTTCATATTGTAGCTTATTTTTGCTGATCTTGTATTCTTTTGCCTGTCATTAGCTAGTATTGCTAGTGAATTGTCAACTAAAGCAGAACTTTCCTAAATGCCAGCGGTAAGTTCTGTTAATTGAGGTATAGACTGCTGATTGAGTATTTCAAATGTTGTCTTCAGGGATCAACTAAGAACTTGCCACCTTCCTGCACCTCAAGATTGAAACCATCTTTAGTATGTCTTTCTCTGATAATGTCAAGTTCCTTCTTACCATATCTTGTCGAGTCTCTTTTTTTGGCTGTATCATCTTAACTCGAACAAGTCACAACGTCTCCAGTGTTTCTTCCCGCAATACGTGGCATCGCAAATACAAACACCACTTTTTGTACTCAATGCAGCATATGACTCCTGGCAGGTGGGTACACTTCTATTAACTTCTTTTTTGGAAAAACTGTTTCATGTCACAGAATGTTGCAATCAGGTTTTGACCTCCATAGCTTAGTTGGGGAAGCACTCAAGTCTATAGTTTATGATTCATTCCTGAGACATATGGGGATAAACATTATGATAACAATTACAAAGAAAGTTGTGGAAAATGATATGCTTGGAATAAAAAGAGAAATTTTACATTCAGAAGAGCTACTCTCTTGAGATAACGAAAGTATCGCATGTTCAAATGTAAGGCCCTTTTGACACATCTACTTCTGAAATCATAAACTTCGTTTAGATAAGGAACATTTTGGCACCCGGAGTTGACGATCCCAGTGGTTCCTGGAAGGCCTGCAAGCTTGACATTAGTAACTGTTCTCCTGTTCAACTCAATATAATGCAAGGTAATTATAAGCAAACCTGGATAATCTTTGCATGTATAGTTCATTTTAGTTTCCAGCGTAGAGTATACTTGAATTTTTACACTGTTCTGTAATGACATGGACACAGCCTAAAATCTTAGCAGTAGATCTTATCAATTCAATGCAGTAAATTTCAATGAGAAGATCTAAAAGTTACATTTACAATATGAGAATAAAAAGCGGAAGTAATTCTTGTGATATTATCAATATCTCTGTTATTTTCTATTCATGAATGAGCAGTCTAAGCTAGCCATTGCTACAACTTTATAAGTTCTGCAGAATCAGTGACATCAACTAGCGGTTGTAAATTTCCCTTGCAGATTTTAGGTTGCAGTTCTTGAGTACACTGTATAGATCGGCAAACTCTCCAGCTAGAGGACTATATATAGACTCTTGTTTTATCCATTGCCAAACTGAAAAGCAAGAAACATGGTTCATGGCTGACTCTCCAATGCTCAAGAATACAGTAAGAGACTGCAATTATTCTTTTTTTCTTCCAAAATCCCTAGTGGTTCTCTTGAACTCCTTTTTTTTTTTTTTCCCTCCAACTTATCCCAATTCACAAAAGTTAATCTTTCTTTTGCTTTCAAATGTATGAATATTATGCAGAAAATAGCGAAGGCTGTTGGTGATTGGTTTTACGACAGGACAACATTCCAGCAGATAGACTGTCCTTATCCCTGCAATCCCACTTGTCTAAATCGCGAAATTGATCATCAACTTCAACCAGAACGATGATTTTCTCCATCAAGATACACCATTCTTTTACAATATACAAATACAGGCACACAAACCTTAAAAAAAGAAAAAAAATCAATTGATCTAGGTTTTTAAATAGAAAAAGAAAAAAAACCAGGCCACCGCTGCACTGAACATGTGTGCTGGGTGTTCCTTATCATAGTTAATGCATTGAACTCTTGATTAGTTACTTACAAGTAAAGTATGATCATTTTCAGTCCAGAAATAATTTTCCTGTAATCCAGTGAAGTAGAATCACCCTGCAATGCGATCTCAGTTTTTCCATGTCCCATAGACCTTTAAGTAATATCATATTTCTGAGTCCCATGATCAATGTAAATTTTGGATGAGCGTAGCTTTATAAATAACCAGTTAAATCGTCAGAATTTAACAGACAAACTTGTCATGATGAAACTCTAGAAAGAGTTTTCCACTAAGTTTCACAGTTTCCATCTTTGTGGTTCCTGAAAGAAGAAAGGAATATATGAAGCAAAGACCACAATTTCTTCAACTTCAACCTGACGCATATGCTCATATGCTCTATCAGAAAAAGCAAAAACACATTCCACTTGAAAGAACAAAGAAGAAGCCAAAACGGAAATGAAAAATCAAAAGGAAGATGCACAGTGAGATGGCTAGTTGGTTACTGCTTCTAGTTTGGCAGAAAAGAAATAGAAGTGAGTCAACAGCATTAGTGAAGAAGAGTTTGGGTGAAGTGATTATTTTGTTAGTTACTGGTACTAACCTGGAAAATGATGCAGGGTTCCATATACGCAAAACAAAGCAAAGATGTTAACACAGTTGCAATGTTAAAACATTCTTGTCATAAAAAATAGAAGAACTGATGTGTCCTTTAATTAAAATCATTTCAGCAGAAGCAAACCCCAATATGGTGGTCCGGAGAAAGAAACATGTTGGTTTAGGTTATGTTTAGGGGGGGTTTTATAATGAAATGGAATGAAATGTAATATTATTCCATTGTTTGAAATGAAGTTTTATAATATAATAAAATGGAACGAAATGAGATAGAAAAAGATAGTTTCATATTATATCCTATTATATCATAAATAGTAAAAATAAAAAACCTCCAATTTTAACGATCTAGGATGGAATGTAAAATGATTAACAACTTTACACTATATTTATATTATAAACTCTTCATCCAAACAATATTTCACTATATTATATTATGAACCCTTTTATCTCTCATAAATAATAATTTTCTAATATTATATTTATTTACGTTCCATTTTATATAATAAACTATTCAATTCTATTTTATTAAAAACTTTACATCCAATTAAACATAACCTTAGTCGATATTGACATGTACATGGCCAACATGATTCTGTACTGTGCAGCCTTTTTATATGTCCAACGTAATATTAATACATGTAAAAGACAGACAAACCTGCGTCGTAGAATATTATTACATTCACCGGCTTCAATATGGTACTCAAAACAAAAATGTCTGAGTTTGCAAGTTTCAAATGTTGCATTTCATTAATCTTAAAAATTGGTAATATAATTAGCTTGTCTGTCTTTTAAGTTGGGTGACAACTTGCACTCTTGAAGTAGTGTCAAACTTGAATACTTCTTATTTTCAAAGATCAAATAACACGTGAGATCAAGACTTTTTTTTTTTGACGGTGGACTTTTTAATTGTTTCGCTTTTATCGTTTATAGTATTTAGCTTGAACTTGACCATGAAAAGGCCAACAACATCCCATGCAGTAAGCGCTAAGCATTAGACAGCCGAATTCAACAAAAGCAGACATTGGAACATTCCACATCCACGCCTACCTGGTATTGCAAAATTTAAACTACTTGATATTCTATAACTATTCCCATGCACTTTTTACCACTTCAGTACAACTATACCACTCTTTATATAATATATACACAAAAAAAAGAATGGTGATGCCGTCCAACTCATAAAAACTACTGTAGTGGAGATTAAGATTTTGCTTTTTTACCATTCTAAGAACTTGGAGAAAGGGCGTCGTGCGTGTTATGTAAACATTGTCAGACTCAGAGAAGAAAAAAGGAGTAGGCCAATCACTCACACCTACAACTAACAATTATGTCATCAGCAAGCAAAGCTGTAAAGCACCAATCATCCAGTGTCTTTCATTTCGGTTAAAGAAAAGCCAAGACGCTTCCACGTAATCAAATTGGCATGGAACAAACGCCATTTGTGCTCTTTGCATTAAAAGTTCGACGACAAACAAATGAAACCAAACCCAGCTTTCATCTTTAGCCCACAGAAGCAATGATAATTTGACTATGTCCTGGAAAGCACCTAGTAGGTGGCATTTGGTCCGTGTATCTGTATCAGGCAAATGTAGTTTTCTTGCATTATTAAACTCTTTCATCGTAATAATAGCGCTATCGGCCCACATTATCTAAAACAGGGGTGAGGGGTCACTTTTGAGTCTCTGTCTGGAAAAAAAAAAAAAGCGTGACCAGATCTACGCCATTCTTCTGAGGCGAATCTAGGCAATAACTCCTTAGGTACGATTGCATATGTATGTATATGCATTATAAAATGAACTTCTCAGTTTTCTCTTATTGTCTGCAACTCTATCTTATTCTGTAAACTTAGCAGAATGGCTGATTCAAGATTAGGCCGGTGGATATGTCTTCTGCTGGCTTGCATAGCTTTGATATTGCTGAAAGCCGAAGCTGGTAGTATACCTATTACTATAGTTGAGACTGCAAAAGCAACGGGAGCTGGTTAGAGACTTTTCTTACCAACGATGCTTCATTTAATTTGTTTCTATGTATATGTTCCTACGTGTTCTCTTTTCTTCCATTTCTAACTCGTTTGCTTGAACCATGATGAAAATACTGCAGTTTGTTTGGATGGGAGTGCACCAGGTTACCACTTGGAAAGAGGATCTGGTTCTGGGATTAACAACTGGTTGGTTCACATGGAGGTTAGTCCTGCTATTCTAAGGATAAGCTTTTGTTGCTAACTATATATGCTCAGCTAAGAATATTACGCCGGACAGAAGAAGTGAGAGGGGAAACTCATCAATTAACCTCATACATAATGAGTTGTGCTCTATGTTCTAATTTTGGTTTGTTAAGTTCAACGATTTTTTCAAAATTAATTCTTTGTCATGTATGGATCGGTGCAGGGAGGAGGATGGTGTGAAGACATTGAAACTTGTCTTTCCCGTAAAAATACCTACAAGGGTTCTTCAGATAAAATGGAGAAAACAATGGGATTCTCTGGCATACTAGGAAGCAAGCAAAGTTCTAATCCCGGTATCAGCATTTTCGGTGTTTTGGATCTCGGTTTCTAATCTGTTTGTTGTTCTCGTTGGCTTTGATTTGCTGTAATCATAGTACAGCATCTCTAATTGACTTGCGTCTTAAATTTGTTAGACTTTTACAACTGGAACAGAATCAAGATCAGATACTGTGATGGTTCATCTTTTACTGGTGATGTTGCTAATGTTGATCCGGTAAAGTTAACTGAGACTACTTGTCTTTTTCAGTAGGAAAAACTTGAACCAGTGAACATAATGTATCATTTTCTTTTTGTTGAGCAGAAAACTAACCTTTACTTCAGAGGAGAAAGGATTTGGCAGGCTGTTATTGAGGATTTGTTGGCAAAAGGAATGAACAGAGCTCAAAATGTATGCTTCAAGTGACCTGAAAGCTGGAACCTCCTTTTTTCTTTTCTTGTTCTTAACTTCTTTGTTTCATAGACTAAACTTGTTAGAACTTGAAATGACAGGCTATTCTTTCTGGATGCTCCGCTGGTGCGTTGGCTGCTATACTGCATTGTGATAAATTTGCATCACTCTTACCTGCTGCCGCTAGAGTAAAATGCGTCTCTGACGCTGGTTATTTTATTCACGGGTAAGCTTTCAATTTCATGTAAGATCCTTGTAAATCTTGTCATTATAGTTAAGGAGGTTTCTTTATGTTCTTCTACAGAACTGATATTTCTGGAGGGTCATATGTCGAAAGCTTCTTCGGGAAAGTAGTGCAAACACATGTACCATCTCTTCCTTTTGATAATCCTTCGACTGATAATCTCATTGGTCACATAAAATAATCTAGTCCACCACAAAGTATACTGACTACTCGCATATCGGAAGATTTTTCTGATTTAGTAACGATTCTCGTCCTGCTTTTTTATGCAGGGATCAGCAAAGAATTTGCCTGCATCATGCACGTCTAGAATGAGACCAGAGTTGGTGAGTTTCGCGATTCTGTTAATGGTTTCTTTTGCAAGTCCTTTCAGCTTGATCACCAAGTCTTTATCAATCTCCTTAACACTTTATTGTTTTCACGAGTTGTTTCAGTGTTTCTTCCCGCAATATGTGGCTCAGACTATGAAAACACCATTATTTCTCATAAATTCTGCTTATGATTCCTGGCAGGTTAGCAGATAAAAAGTTTTTGCTTTTCAGTTGAATGAAATAACTCTGGCCAGTTCCTCTACTTCTTATTAAATAAATACTTATTGGATTGTCCCTAAACCCTTGAACTTTTTCTGGAACTGCTCAGCTAAAAAATATTCTTGCACCGAGCGCTGTTGATTCAAAAGGAAGCTGGAAGAGCTGCAAGCTTGATTTAAAGAAATGCTCGGCAGCTCAACTCCAAACTGTGCAAGGTGATCACCAAGACTATGAAAACGCCGGTTCCTGTCAAACATATAAAAAAGAAATTTAAGCACTATAAGCCATATATTTCTGTAAGGAAGGAGATATCTAATTTTAAAGGTTTGTTTCAGGTTACAGGCAGCAGTTCCTAAGGGCTGTAAACACAGGGCTTGGCAGCTCCTCGTCAAAAGGATTGTTCATAAACTCTTGTTATGCTCATTGCCAATCCGGATCGCAAGTTACATGGTTTAGTGATAAATCTCCAGTTGTGAGCAACACGGTATAGGCAGAAGCATCATTTCATTTTTAACCACGTTTCTCCTTAATGACTTCAAAGACGTTTACTAGTTCTCGCTTCTTGGAACGTACTAATGTTCTTCCTTTTTGAAAACCTTCTCTGCAGAAAATGGGAAAGGCAGTTGGCGATTGGTTTTATGATAGAAGCGCAATCCCGAAGATTGACTGCGAATACCCCTGCAATCCTACTTGTGTTAGCGTTGATTCTGACTCATAAGAGCAACGGAAAGCTCCAAAATTGTTAAGACAAAATCTATCACCTTTTCTGGTCATTATACCCGAAGTTAAATTAGTATTCAATTATTTACAACAATGTATCCAAGACTTAGAAATAAATAAAAGACCACCACAGCACAGAAAAAATGTTCTGAATCCGGTCTTTCTGTATGTATCCTCCCTCTCCTTTATTGTGAAATAAATCAATTTTTAATTTTAGTTCAATTTTCAAAACACCAGCCTTTAATCCAATCTAAGATCTGAAGAAGACGCCAATACGATCGTGTCTTTCTCTTGCGCATAAGGTGCATGTAAGCAAGGTGATTTTATGCATGGGATTAAAAACAGGAAAAATCACGAGGTCAGAAGTTGAACTATTCGAAGTTTCCATGTTTTGTAAATGATCATCAAGCAGACGAACACAGAAAGAGTGAAGTTTGATTTCGTAGGACTAGGGCAGGAAAAGAGTTGCCACTTAACTGGTTTTATAACGCCACCTAAGGATAAAACTTTTAACAGGAGACATGTTCCAGGTGCTTCCAACTTGGGTTAAAACAGGGGCCTAGACGTAACCAACTCCATTTAACGAAGGAATGTTAAGAAATTCCAAAATAAAGACCCTCAAAAGTAATAAAAGAAAAATGGAAAAGGGAAGGTTGTTGGACTCTTGAATTGCACCTATTTTGAAATCCCAACATGTTACTTAATGTCAAGCACTGATCTGGTATGGCCAAGATATTCAAGAAGGGGAGAAAAAAGAGAAGGCCAGTAACTTGTAATAAAGAAACAGCGTAATACACAGCAAATTTCAAGGCTCCATATTGGTCTTTCTATGAAGTTTTAAGTCTCTGGACCGTCATACATCCCAATGCTTATATTATGCACTTACAACAGCATTCTTATCCATTACCTAAAACAATACATCTACACAGTTCTTCATGCACCAGCCAACTCTGGAAACCCAAGGACCACAATTTCAGACAGCTAAGAGAGTCATTGCAAGACAATTAAGTATCTGGCAGTCCCCACCAAAGTAATTAACCAATCAAGTGGCTTTATTATCATTTGTCACTGGGTAGTGCATGCTGGCACTGAAAGGGGAAACTAAAAAGAAAGTCTCCTGAAACGTTAACATTTGCTATAGCCTTGATTGTGCACCTAGCCCACGATTCCGTGAAGGTCAAGGAGGCGCTAAAAGAATACTACCATCATGACCATAAATTCAATAAACACAGTTACAAAAATTTCTGCTACACATTTGTGTCGCCAGCTAGATTTATATTGAAAGGCATCCCAAAGTTCATGCTTGACTACATAGCACAAAACGGTTAAGAAACAAAAAGCATCTTCTCTTCCACGATAGCAGACAAAACAAGGAATTCATATATCAGAAAGGAGAACTCCCATGATCATACCATTCTAAAGGAATAGTCAAAGACTTCTACGCCCAAGCTGCCACACAAAATGATCAACAGCCACCATGGCACGAGATGCGGCCCCAATTGAACCATCATACCTGTCCAAATGAAAATAAGATCATAAATTTCCCATGGGCACTCTTTTCAAAACGACACCTCAAGCTGATCTGAAAATTTAAGTCTGAACTAAATAACTTGATGGGCTTACAATGCAACCAAGAGAAAAGCAGATGTCTGCATGACTATAACACCTTCACCAGCAGGTTTTGATGTATTCATGCACCTCGCACAGAACCAGTTCTCATAAATTGATGTCACCAGATCTGTCCACAAAGTTTTTACAATCTAGGATGTAAAATGAGTAAGGTAGGGCATAAATTTCCAGAATGTATTTGGGTTAGAGGTTGAAAAGGTTATTGTTGAGAATTTGCAAAGCAAAATCCTGTTGGTCTAAACAAGTTCTAGCATATAGGGAAGTTAAAATGACCTCTAAACAAGTTCTAGCATATAGGGAAGTTAAAATGATCAGAATTGGATAGTACGCATAGAATTTAAAGTAATATGTTTTCTTTTACCATAAATTTTCAACTTCGTTAATCTGAGATAGAGTAGAAAGAAAAGTTAACTAGATAAATAAGTCTTTCTATCCATACTGAACGTATACTTCTCAGTTTTTACGGTCTGCTAAGCCATATAATCCATGCTAAGATATAGGAACCCTTTTTCTGTCAATTAAGGAGCCACCTTTATCTTTCAATTATAACCCAGCTCTGAACAAATACGATCATTTCAAACAATGATGTATTGACCTTAATGGTTTTGGGGCAAAATGGACCAGGAAAGGACTATATCATTTGAGATCCGCTTGACCAGATAGGTTTATTTCATCGATCCAAGAGACGTCAGGATTAAACTTAAAAGGTGAAGATGGCAAAATATACTGGCATAACACAATAGGATGCAGCTTCTTTGGGTGAACTCGTCAAAAGGTACTTACAAGAAAACTCACTACTCCTTTCTTCCTCCTTCCACTATTAGATGCAAGATTGAAAGCAAAGAAGTGACTATGAGGAAATATCTTTTCCTATCTAGGTCATAAAGCATGTGTTAGGCGCATTGATATAGGAAAAAACAGGACTCACATTCATTCGCACCAATGATAAAGCTCTCAGCTTGCAGTTTATTGCTTTTGACAAAATCAATGAATTGCCTCAGTTCCGTAGGACTTGCTTTGATACCCTCTTGTTCTGCACTAAAAGCATCAGGATCCAAATTTGAGCCCAAAATTATAAACATATCAAAATATCAAAATATCAACAGAAAACGTAATCCTAAATACAACTACAATATTCCAATTCTAAGAGTCAGATTACTTCTAAAAGAAAAGCAGGGATGTTTCTCTTACATAGTAGAGAGCAAACGAGAGGGCGCAGTTGGTTCGTAATTGATAAGCAAAGCAGCCTTTAGAGGCTTACCTGAAGTTAAAAAGAAATAACATAACTTGTCTGATTGAGAGAAAGATATAAAGACGAAGAAAGAGAGAGCTCTGACCTGAAGAACCAATATTGATGGAAGCCCACTTGTCCCAGGCTCGGTGAACAAAACCCCAATCCATTACACCACAAAAGATGCAAACTCTCTACTGTTTTGACTTCAGACAAAGAGAAGCGAAAACCCAATTCAAATCAACTCCATTGACATTCCTGGACTCCAATTGCTGCAGATGCAACAAGTGAAACGTCTTTCTGTTGCAGAGACAGTGCTAGAAAGAAAATCATAACTCAAACCTAAGTGCAGAGCTGCATAGACGAAGTGTATAGAAATAAGAAGCAGAATTGAAGTAGCCTTGAGTAGTCGGCCTCCGAATGGTAACCTTGTTTGGTAAAATATTTTAAGTGGATAATTTGGCATTACGATTTTCTTCTTTTTACAGAGGAAGTCCACATCTTTTAATTGCGTACCAAGTAAATTTTTGGATATACGCGATACCTTATAAATCACATTAATTGAGTTTTTTACGTTAGGCATAGTTTACAAATTATGTTAATTGGATTTTTTACATTAGACAAGTCATAAACGATATATTCAATTAAAAAAAGTTAAGTAAATAATTCGAACACAAGATTTTTTAATCGTGTGGTCCATGCATCACGAATATTTGTTCCTCTTTATTCACATTAAACAACCAAATCAAAATAATAAATATATTGTATAATATATTGGTATCCCCTAATTTCTAATAATCTAGTGTTAGTTACACCACAGGAGTTCGAACAAAATGTAAGGATATTGGGTAACAAAAATTAGCGAGAGATGTTGGGATATGGAATAGTCTTCCAATTTAAATCTTTCTCCTCGTTTCGAAGTCCTACCACCTTGAAGCAAAATCTTTCATTTTTTAGTATATCTGTCTTTTACCTTTTATTTGGGTGTGTAAGAAAAAATTGAATTTATCTTCATTACAAAGGATCTTGAAACCAATATTTTTCATATACCTGGATTTGACTAAGAAGACATGATGTTTGATCTTCATAACAACTACCTTCTCAACGTAGAAAATTGATTTATCTCTCCTTCTCCCTTTCTTTGGTTTACACATTCTTTTGTGTAGATGTGTAAGTGTTTCTTAACCATATACATTAGGGCAGAGAGGATCAATTTTATTTGTGCCTTTCTTTTAATACGATACGTCCATCAAATATCAATATGTAATTAATTAACGAACGAGAATTTTCTATATTAATAATTTTCCCTAATAATATCATATTTGAGTAGTTGTATCTAAATGAGAACTTAATTGCCTCAATTCCTAATTTTTAGGCCACTTGAGAAAGTTGCCTTACGGCAATTTCCAACATTCTCCCGCTTGGTCTAAAATTGGATGAAACTAATGCATAAGTATAATACATTTACAATTAAGCACCAAAATATCATAATTATCGAATTATGATAAAACAATAAATGTAGGTTATGACGGTTGTATATTTATCACATAACATACTCCCTTCCATATACCACAAATACCAGTGTTTATAAATGACATAAATTTCAGCATGGTCCACATTAATGTTTATAGTAAATTCAAGTTATGACATTTCAGAATATAATTATGCACACATTATAATTAGAAACTATAAATGGTGTATATCATAAACACATCACTAAGCTCAAAGTGTCAACTTCATTATATGCATCATTCAAAAGGACAACAAGACCCATGTTCTTTAAATGTCTTTGGTTATAAACCTTTAGTTGATGGATTCGCTATCATAAGATTTGTTCTAATATACTCAATAGAGACTCTCTGCTTCTGAATCTCCTCCTTAACGACAAAATACTTTAGTTTCATATGTTTGGCACCTCTTGAGTATTTGTCATTTTTGGAGAAGAACACTGCACTAGAATTATCACAATAAATTTTCAGCGGCTTAATAATGGTGTTGATAACCTCAAGTCCTGAAATAAAGTTTCGCAGCCTTAATGCATGTGTTGTGGATTCAAAACCTGTCACAAATTCTCCTTCCATGGTGGATAAGGCAATGGCATATTGTTTAGCACTTTTCCATAATAATGCTCCTTCGATAAGAAAGAATAAATAACTATAAGTTGACTTTCTGCTATCAATGCATCCAGAAAAACTTGAATTTGAGTATCCAGTCACTTTTAAGTGATTAGATCTTCTATACATGAGCATGTAAATTTTTGTTCCTTGAAGATACCTTAAAACTTTCTTTGCAATTTTCCAATGATCAATTTTGGTATTACTTTGATAACTAGCTAGCATTCCAATTGCAAAATTAATATCCGGTCTTCTATAGGTTTGTGTATACATTAGACTTCCCACAACAGAAGCATAGGGAATCGATTCCATTTGCTTTCGTTTTATATCATTCTTTGGATATTGCATAAGACTAAATTTCTCCTTTTTGAACCAAAACAGTTCTAAAAGAACATTTTTGCATATTAAATCTCCCTATAATTCTTTCAATATAGACTTTTTAAGACAATCCCAGCAGTCATTATTATCTATCACAGAATATTTCAATTTCTATCACATATGATGCCTCTCCTATATCTTTCATTTCAAAATTCTTTAAGAGATAATCTTTTGTCTTACTTAACATACTCAAATCATTAGTACTAAGCAAGATATCATCAACATATAGGACCAAAAATAAAATTTTTCTCCTACTGATCTTTTGATATATACAACGATCAACATTATATTCTTCGAAACCAAAAAAGATTATGGTATCATTAAACTTAATATACCATTGCCTAAAAGCCTGTTTGAGTCCATAATTTGATATCTTAAGTTTACACACCATATGACCTTTTCCTTCAATTGAAAAAACTTCAAGTTGGTCCATATAAACTTCCTCTTCAAGATTTCCATTTAGAAAGGTTGTTTTCAAATTTTTTTGGTGTAACTCTAAATCAAAATGAGCTATAAGTGCCATAATAATACGTAATGAGTCTTTCTTTAAGACAGGTGAAAATGTTTCTTTATAATCAATGCTATCCTTTTGAGTATATCCTTTAGCAATAAGTCTAGGCTTATATCATTTGATATTGCCATTCGAGTTAAGTTTGGTCTTTAAAACCCATTTACACTAGCTCATTTGGAACCTTCTGGCAATTTAATGATATCCCAGTCTTTGTTATCATTCATGGATTTTAACCCTTCCTTCATGACATCAACCTAATTTTCAGACTCAACCCATTTTGTGGCTTGTGAAAATGAAATCGGATCTTTATTAATTCCAATATAAAGATTTGATTCTTGCAAATAAACTTCATAGTCACTTGAAATAGCTGATTTCCTTATTCTTTGAGATCTTCTCAAATGTATTTCTTATGACTCATTTGCTTCAAATCTGTGTGAGAGGGATATTTCATTATTTAAATGTTGTTAATTATTGTCAATACGTTCTTCAACAATTGGAACAACACTTGGAACAACAATGGATGAAGGAACACTTATAGATAAATAAACATTTATCTTTACGTTTACAGTTCATTGTTCCTCACTCCCACTAACTTCACCATTTTTAATAAATTTTACATTGTCAGTTTCCACTATTCTTGGACTATGGTTTGGATAATAAAATATATACCCTTTAGATTTCTCTAAATAACTAATAAACTAACCATTAACAGTTTGAGAATCTAACTTTCTTTCATGTGAATTATAAACTTTGCTTCTATTGGGCAACTCCAAACGTATAGGTGCCTTATACTAGGTTTCCTATTTGTTCATAACTCAAAAGGAGTTTTTGGAACTGTCTTACTAAGAACCTTATTCAGTAGGTATATGATTGTTTTTAACGCATATATCCACAAGGATTTGGGTATTGATGAATTACTTATCGTGCTACTAACCATATCCATCAACGTTCTATTACGCCTTTCTGTCATATCATTTTGTTGAGGTGTGTATGGTATAGTGTATTGTGCACATATATCATATAATAGCCCACTCCTACACTTAAGGAATAATTGTTAGATGGAGCCATATCATATGAGAATATATGAAGAGCATTTCATAAGCATGCATTATATTTGTATACACACATGAATCATGAATTAGAAACATTGTAATGATAGTATATGCACTTAATTGACACATCCCGAGATATGAAAGATCTTAAGTGATGATGATGCAATTGTGTGTCGATTATGTCATGAATCTTGTTTGATGATTATAATTAGTAAATTGGGGATTTATTAATATGATTGAGTAATTGATAAAGTGGTATAAGCACCTAAATTTAGAAAAAAAAATGTTAAAGAGCAAGACAAAATGATACATGGACATTTAGGTAGATTAGGCCTATGAAATGGTGACATGTGGCATTGGGAATGAGTGATACGTGGCTTAGCTAATTGGATGAAAAATGGCATGATTGACAAGTGTCCTTTTAAATTTGTGACAAATGGCATCTTAGACTTGTGACATGTGAAGCAATAGAATGGCGACATGTGTAGCTTTACAATTGGTGACATATGTAGCCTTATAATTGGTGACATATGTAGCCTTATAAATAGTGACATATGGAGGCTCAAATGAGTTACATGTGGAGCTTAAAGTAAGTGACACATGGGCTAATAGAATAGTAACATATGGACTAAGCATTAGGTGACAATTGGAAGCATGCGAAGAAGCCACATGGCATTGCTCTCCATTTGACAAGTGTCCCACCTCTCCACCACACATTTGTACCCAACGGATTTTTCACTAGAAAGATCATCTTTCTTCATATTTTTGGTCTTATGTTTCCTCCTTCAATCCCTCACCACCGACTTTCTGACACCATCTCCCAAAACCTTGAGTTTCCGTCAAATTTTAGTGGTCTACATCTTGTTATTGGAAATCCTTTGTATTCCATCTTGCTGTTGAAGCATATTTGAAGACTTGAGAGGTTTGATTAGCTTAGAAATTGAGGAGACTTTGGTTGAACATGTAAGTGATTGATTGCCCTATTATGTTATATGTTAGCATAATATACATGATGATTGATTGGAGATGAATTGTATGTAAGGTTGATGATGAAGTATGTTGGAATAGGTTAGCTGGAGTATTTTCACTGAACATACGTATGTATTTCAACCATATCTTGACCTTTAGGTATCCAAATGGGATGATTTTTAATTTATATTAAACTAGAGACATATGGCTACACTTTTCATAAAGGAATTTAATTCTAATTCCATCTCTAAGTCTAAATTGGGCTTGAATATGAGAACTATGTGTTGTCGTGGTATGAGAACAGTCTGTAGTATTTTAGATATAACTTACCGAATAATGAACCAAACTACATGAATTTGGTGTTATTAGAAACTTAAGACATATAGGAACATTTTTTTAGAAGAATGTATAGCCTAAACACCTCATTTTCTATGTCAAAAGGGCTATGCAAAGCTGACCCAAAAATCTGTCTTGAGAAAAATCTGGAAAATTAGAGTTGTAGGTTGAAATTTTGGTTTCAATTTCATCTTCCTCTTTAGACCTATTTTACATATCTTTAGGGCATGCATTTGAAGAAACTCAAAGAATGAAAGTTGTAGATATAGGTCTTATCTTGAACTCTGTGAAAATGGCTTGATAAAATAGTAATTAGAGCTTAAGTTATGCTTGTTTTCCTAATACTGCTTGTGATAGACCCCTGTGCAGAAACCTTATATTATTTCCTATTTTTTGGGGACTTTAGAGCTCGAATTAGTAAAAGTATAAAACATGAAAAATGATTATTGATGTCTTATTAATGCCTCTATAAAATAGTTTGTCTAGAAGATATCTTGATAAATAGATGTAGTTAATCGAAGTCATAACTTAAAGCATGGACTGTTTTGATGAGGTTGAGTTCAAATTTGGAAATTTTGATTTGTTTAAGGAATAAACGAGTTCTTTTGGTGAAAACATGATCTTAAGAACATGATAAATGTGTATAAGGTATGGACAAACGGGCATTGAAAAAAAATAGGGTATTTATGAATGAGAATTGGGTGAATGTATGAGTATATATTACTGGAAGAATTTTGGTAAATGTATAGAATTAGCTTGCTAACATTTCAGATGTAAAGTACCAATTGTGTGTGTATTATAAGGAGCTTTTTGATCATGAAAAATGTTCAATGATAAATGTAAGATCTGAGTTGATAATGATATAAAGATGTTCTCATGAATGTAATATGATTCAAAGTATGTAAGTGATGAAATGGGAATGATTGAATGCGAACTAGGAAATTGTGTAAGTGTATAATCCTAGGAAAAAGAGTGATAAATATGTGAGTGATAAATTGAGAATGATCAAGTGTATTAAGGTATAAACCTAATTGCAAACTAGATGATGCACAAACCATAATGAATGTATAAGTATGATTTGCGAATAAAATTTCATACCGGAATAATCAATTGAGTATGCATTGAACATGATACATATACATGTGCATGGTTGATCAATTATATGATTGATCAACTTAGTAATATGTGGATTATGTGTGTATTATGTGACATAAAAGTACCAGTTGATCGAAAACATCCAGACATTGCCAGATCATTAAGGTAATAGCTCACTCGGAGTATACTGTGAGTCAACCTAGATGTGTCAACTTAATTATGTGTTTGTTTTGTTTGACTTATATGTGTAGCGAGATGACTTAGATATGCCACACCATATTTGAATTGCTCTTGTTTAATTTTTTATTTATTGAACTGTTACTGGTTTGATTGCGATAATTTCGGACATCAATTATCGAGGAGATCATTATTTGGGACTGTATTAGAAGTGCTCATTGTATGTGCATTTGACTAAATAAGTGTTATTTGATCTTATTATTGAGTGCCGGACCAAGGTTCGATGATAAATTTGAATGCAAATGTGTATGGAATAAGTGATACTCAATTTAATGTTGAATGGCAGATTCTGATTCGATGATTATAATAAATGACTATGCATATCGAAAGAAAGTGATTGACAGCAGATTATGTGAGATGGTGCATTTCATGACATTGATGTGCATGATCAGATAAAGGAGTTATGACCGGAGTGACCAGCCTAAAAAAAAGCTCGGTATCCACAAGGGATATGGGTCAGTACCTGAAATAAGCCTGGTATCCACAAGGGATATGGGTTGGTACTTGAAATAAGCCAGGTATCCACAAGAGATATGGATCAGTACCTGAAAAAAGCCCGATATCTACGAGAGATATGGGATAATTAATAGGCACTCGGTCACAACAAAATTAAAATGATAGTGGAGTCTCATGTGCATTGCATTTCATATATATTTGTTTACATGTATCATGTGAATAGTTATGAAAAGTTATAGAATTGTGTTGAAACAATAATGTGCAACATTGTATACATGTTGCTGAGATGAATGATTAGGCTTCTCTGAAATGATTATATGATAATGTGTTTATTGGAATATGTATATATATATGTTATGAGTTGATATACATAATTGGAAGATGTGTTAAAATGAGAACTGATTCTGAAGAACATGATATACATGTGAATGTGGTTATTGTTTGTAATATTTACGTCCTAATATGGGTAAGTATGGCTACCCTGAAACGAATATATGGAATGCTTGTGTTCATAACGGACTTGTTGAAATATGATGAATACTGTGATCAGGTCCTAAATTCTGAGCGATATGATATATGGCATTTGACTATGAATGAAGTGAGATACTGATTGAACTGCGTTATATACTTGCAATATTTATGTCTGTTTTGAGTGAGCGCATCTATGATGGTTCACTTACTGAGTTCATAAACTCACCAAATTGCACTATTGTTTTTCAAGTTCAGGAGAAATCTAGCTAGTCTAGTTGAAGTAACTTCTACATTTAGATATGGGTCAGTATCGGGATCAGTTGTACCTGAAAATGTCTTAGTTATGTTGTATTAAGGATTGTATCCTTAACTGTTGTATAATGGAGATGTGAATTTTGGAAATGCAATGACATTTGAGACTGTATATGTTTGTGAATAAAAATGGAACAATATGATTATTGGAATGTTTTATGTTATATGTGATGAATTAAAAGAAAAAAATTGATTTAACCGTCTTAACATGCCATTTTTTTAGAGTATATTCCCAAATATTCTTTGGTATGTTGGGTATATGCTCTATAGGAGTAGTATGTCACATGAAATGTCTCACATTATCTTCTGAAGTTTGACATGCTTTTGCTGCTACTTATGGAGTTGTTAACCATGCTTAATGAACCTAGTTACATATTGAGCTTCATAATTTCTCCAAAGATGATAAATCTATGTTTGAATATCTTTACAAAGCTAAGGCTATTGCAGATTCTTTGTCTCTCGTTATCCAACTGATTTTTGAAGCATAATTCAACGTCATTATTTTTAGAAAACTTGAAGATGAATGTAATTACATTATTAGTGGTTTGTAGCAATGCCCGACACCAGTCTCTTTTAATGAATTATAAGGTTTGTTGGTTTTCATAAGTTATTATTCAAAGCATATAATCTTCTTTACCCACTATTAATCTTGTTTAATGCTCCTCTAATTCAGCTTAATTTTCTGTTAATAATGCTTTTAAAGCTTGAGGGTGTGGTGACAAAGGCAGATGCAATTCTCTCCTTCTTCTTAAAGAACATTCTCTTACCATTAAGCTAATATTGTCTGTCATATTTATGGTTGTAATAGTCATAATACTTTTGAAAATAGACATAGGTTTGATAGAAACTTTGTTGTATGAAATTCATCTTATGGTCAAATAAATTCTAGTGGCATTAAACCTCAAGGCAATTTATCTATCTTACCTTCTTCATACGACGATTTTACTACTATAGCATATGATCCAACATTTACTTAGCATCTAACCACTAGTGCCAATCATTATGTTACACCAAACTTGGCTTCTCTTACAATAGCAAATGATTACAAAGGTAAGGATGTGCTCACTATTGGTGATGGTACAAGACTGCCCATTACTTATGTTAGCTCAAGTTCTACTTCTTCCTCTCATAAAGCTTTATATTTGTATAATATTTTTCGTGTTCCTAGTGTTACCAAACCTTTACTATTTATCCAAAAATTTTACAAAGATAACAATTGCTTTTTTAATTTTATCCTAATTTTTTGTCTTGCGAAGGTTCAAATTCCTAAAAGAATCCTCTTGTGTGGACAAGTGAGTTGAGGCTTTATAAATTATACGGTGCACTTTAACAACATGATTTGGTCATTATTACCTTTTTGGTCACTTTGGAGAATTGGGATGCCCGGCTTGGACATCCCAATTTTCAAATTGCCCATTACTTATTCCATCAATTTAAATTACCTTGTTCTTCTTATAAATTTTCTTTGAATAAATGTGATTCATATTGTTTAGGAAAGTTACATAGATTGTATTTATCTTTAACTCATCACCGTAGTAGTTAGCCTTTGAAATTAATTTATTCTGATTTCTGGGGACTAACTCTTATATATTCCTTTACTGGTCATAAATACTTCGTTATTTTTGCCGATGATTACTCTTTATTTATATGGTTGTTCCCCATAGACATATTTTAAGTAATCAGTTAAGGCCTTCAATTCTATCTTTAAAGCTTACATAATAAAACTCAATATTTTCTTGTAAATTATAGTAATTTTATCATTTAAAGTTTTTGAATCTATTAGCATCGTTGATAATGATTCTACAATTTCACAAGTTCCATCAACTTGTTGGGGATATCATGGATGCATGTATTACATGTATGAGAGTGTAGCGAAAGTGTCAAAATCTAGATTCCGACATCATAACAACCCCGGAAAACATAGAATCACACATGCATATATGGATATGTAAAAGAATATGAAATATAAAACATTTTAACTTTTGTTTGTCCTCCTTTCTTGTTTCTTCTCGTTATTTGGGTCGTTGCAAACACCAAACCCTTCCTTGATGTTGGGCCCCAGAAATTTTTCGTTAAATTAAGCATAATAGTTTATAGAATAAGCATGAGATTTGAATTTTTGCCTTAGAATAACTTTTGGGATCATGATAAATTCATTTTTGGAGATTAATTATTTATTACAATGTGAGTAAAATTTTATTTCGCTAGTTAGTGAAATAAATGCATAAGA
>JAOTAY010000001.1:18009856-18031760 GCA_025629805.1 Erythroxylum baracoense
TGACATCAAATTAATCGGGATTTGTACAAAATTATGTTTATTATGCTAGTCCATAAAATATTAACAAAATTCTATCATGATAATCTTGCTGCTGTGTTGTTTAATAACAACAAAGAATATCACAGGGTCTTAGCATTTGGAGGTCAATTATTTGACTATAAAGAAGTTGATACGAAAAGGTGACATTAAGGTTTAAAGCATTTAAAGACTAAGTAAATGTTAGTCGATCCTTTAACTAAAGGACTTCACCCACTTGTGTTTGAAAAAAAAGTATACAATATGGGTATTTTGAAGTCTTTAGACACTATTAATTAGAGGATCATTATGTTTGCTCCATGTACATTTGTACATCTATACATTTAATGTATTATGACAGTATGATAGTTCATCAATAAAGATGATCATCATTTATAAGTAATACGTATTATCATACATTGTGATAATACGTATGAAAGTCTTAAGATTTATGTCAATCTTAAGCATTTAAAGGTCATTGAGCATATACGCAGATTGATCTTGAGCCTATGTTATTGAGACACGTACAGTTTTACACAGATATCTATAAAATTTGACATGCATAGGGGGATATAAGTTTTAATCCCATAAAGGTTTTCTAATGCAGTTTAGCATTCAGTTGGAGAACATAAAGGTTTTCTCTTATACAGTTTAGCATTTGGTGAGAGGAAAAAAGTTTTCTCTAATGCTGTTTAACATGCGGTGAGAGAAAACATGATTTCTTTAATGCAGTTTAGCATAAAGTTGGAGAAATCAAGACCTAAAAATAAAGATGATATAATTTAGATCATACAGGTATCATCTTAGTTTACCACACTCCATTTTCTCATTCATGATAGTGAGGTATTAGATATGTGTGATTGTATTGGAACTGTGTCACACATGACACATGCATTTGATACTTTTCAGTATCGTAAGCCTTGTAAGATGGAATGATAGACTTTCGTTATCTTTAGATAAAATGTTTTGTTTTTAGACTTAATCGACTAATACAGTAGTGTGACTTAATCGAATTTTCAAACAGTTTTCAACTTGAGTCAATACTGCAATTAAGTATTGTCCAAGGGGGAGAATGTTAGATATTTTTTACTTTTCCCATAAAGTTGGACAACATTTAATTGCATTTTTTGGTTTTTCAATAACTTATCGGTTAAGTTACGTAATTTGATCCGGATAAAGATAATAAAGCGGTCCAATAAATGATCTAAGTCAGTGGGTCAAAGTTTGAGTGAAAAATAGATCTCGATTAGTGCAGACCGAACCCATATCGAGCTTGTTATAGGAAAGCCCGATATGAAAGCTCTATATAAAGGTTAAGGTCTCCTGCAGTTGCTCATATCATTCGTAAGCATAAGAATTCTCTGACCCGTTAAGAGAGCTCATGTTTTGAGAAAATTGTAGAAAGAAGTTGACGGCGTTTTGGTGAGGAGTTCCCATGTAGACGGCAGTGGATTCGCGCTCGTTTTAATTTTCAAAAACTCGTTTGAAGTTATGAAGCCAAAATCAGATATTTCTGCATTTTTTTATTTATTGCCCTTTCACATTCGATCCTGGATACGTAACCAAGGTATCGTTAAGTGTCACATAACGGTCTGAATTGAAAGAGTCGATGAAACGTGTGAGATTTGCAGTTTAGGGGAAACTAAGATACCATAACCACTGTTGGAAGAACGCCATCAAACTTAACCCGACCCAAACCAAACCGAACCACAACACAATAAGATTACTTGACCCGAAAAGCGTGAAAATTTTCACCATTAATATTTAATATGTTATGCGTCCTCTAAAATCAATTCAAGGAGAATTACAATTTAGCAGGCTCTCTTTCGATAGTTGAGTGACACGACGTTGTTTTCATTTGAAGACTAAAATGTGTTGAAAGAAACCAACTTTAATCATAGATGAAGCGAGGAAACTAGTAAAGACGGACAAGGTGATGAGAAGGGTAACATAGACTCCTTAAATGTTACTTTAAGAGATCAAATTTGAATTCGAAGCAGTGGATTACACTCAAAGGTAATGAGAAGGGTAACATTGGCGACTCAACCATCAAATGTTACTTCACTCACTCAAGTATCAAAATGGGATGATAAATTATATCCTAATTGCTTTACCTGTCTGATAATTTCTACAATGTTGCTAATGATAAAACATAAAAGGCCTCAAAAATCTCATTATGGTTCCCTATTCCACTCAACAGCAATCATAGCAAGAGGGACAATGTTAAAATCCCCAGTTGATAACGCTTCCCTTTTAGAACCAGCAACTTGGGCATTCACAAATATTAAAATTATACGCTTCTCTGACAACCGGATCAGACATCCATCCCCCATCTCCCAAACTACTTTTTGCTCTCGAAGCCAATGCTCTAGGTGCCACTTGAAATGCAGATGAATTACTCTGATCCAACTCAGGCCTTGACTGACGATTCAACACAGATTTACGTCGAGTCCAGCCAACTCTCTCCCTAGAGGGTTTACTCTTCATTTTCTTTTTGAACCGCCCCTTCTTTGCCTTCGGAACATCTATAGTATCGGCAGATAGAGTGGTCGTCTCTGCAGCTCTTTTTTTGCATGGAATGACTGTTAACCGAGGGGGACCAACTGCTTCAACAGATTCATTGGTTTTAGTTTGCAGAGCTAATAAAGCAACTCTGGCAGCTTTTATTTCTGCTTCCTTCTTTGTTGAAGCTGATGATCCAATATACTGCATCCCCCCAATCTCAACAGTGCATTTGAAACTTGGCACACGATCTGATGTTTCTTCCTTTTGACAACAGTAAAATGGAATTGCAAAATTCATTTTTTGTGCATATTCCTGAAGTAGATTCTTGCACAGTCCTGTTTCATGCTACAAAAAGAATGAAATTAGGAAAGATAGGAAAACAAAAAGAAAAGAAATATGGAATCACTACACATGAGCTCCAAACAGTGAGTATAGAAGTAACTTCGCTATAGCTCAGCATCTTCATAATGACGCTGAATACTGATACAAATGAAAGTAATAATTGAGATAGAGAAGTATGACACACAGATTCATACAATTCAATAGTAGCAATACTAAGTTATACCTGAAAACAGGGAAAAATAAGTGAAATTCTTCCTCCTGTAAGTTGGAAATTATTTAAAGAGTAAATAACTACTCTGTACGTGCATATCATGCTGTTTCATCCATAGAAACAGAAGTGGCAGGGAGAAAGGGCTAATGCATAATGGCTCAATGTAAAGTAGCAACACCCACTCTGAAGGTTGGTACAACAGGGTCCAGACATACCCAATTAGGTGCCATTGAGTTAAGCAAAAGGTGATAGAAGATGTTAAAGCAAGACTATCTCCTGGAAGAATTGGGAAGTCATATAATTATACGCGAAATAACAATAAACTTACAAGAGGTTGAGAAATGCATGAAGTAACTTCACCAGACTTGGACAACTCCAAAAGAGCAACCTCAGCAGCTGACTGCTCCGCTGCCTTCCGGTTGAAGAACCCCGGCAAGGAATCGTATCTAACACCTTTTACAGTCACTGTTGACTTGAAGATTGGCTCATGGGAAGGCCCTTCCTTTTTTGTTTCATATTCAGGTGTAGGCAATCCCATCTTTTGAGCAAACTCTTGCAACCTACTCTTAAACACGCAGCAATTCGACATACCTAGTATATGTGCCAAAAAAGTACACCACAAACATTACTTAGTTAAATGCATCAAAACATTAAAGAAACCATCATCTATCAAATGTTACAAGCATATCGATCCATCAAATGTGTTCCAAAAAGTAAGGAACTTGACAAACAGGAGGCTGTAACTTGTTTTTACATCGAAAGACAACCCAAATACATACTCAAGCAGCTCAAGGAGACATCCACCTAATCCACCATCCGTGGGGCTGCTTTGTGACATATCGTCCAGTATTATCACAGTGACCTAAAGTTCTTAAAAATGCCTCCATGTATTCATAACAAATCCAGCAATCAATCCAATTGTATTAATGGGCGAACCATTAGTTGACAAGTAAATTCCCATCAAGCTTTATGGTGTACTAACCATGACCGCTAGAAATCAATCTTATCAACATTTATAGGCATAAAACATATACTTATCAAACACGAATTCAACAACTTCCCATAATAAAAAATTCACGAACAGGAATTGGTCTAAACTATAATTTCTCTCTACTTTAAGTTAAAACTAAACTTAATGCCCACTCGTAAAATTAAGAAAAAAGAAGTTTACCGTTGGTAGCCACAGCTGGGAAATTCCGTCAGTTAAACCAGTTGAAGCGTAAAAATTCGCCTTTTATGTTTGATTATCGAGAAACGGCGACAAATAGAGCAAGTAAACCAGGACGCGACCGAGTCTTATAGCAACTGAGATGGTTTCTACGGTGCCGTTCAAAGAAAGTTAACCCCAAAAGACTAAAACCCTAATCTTGATATGGCCGGTTTACGGCTACATAACCACAAATAAGGCGGCAAGAAAAGGGAAGACCACAGAGTTCCACGCCCCTGTTGTCGTTTAATTTAAAGAAGCTTTAAATTCTACTTAATTTTATGATTATAATTCGTACTGATAATTAAATTCTTTAAAAAGATAATCCGTTATTAAAAATATTTTTTAAAGATATTTAAAAATTAAAATAAAATACAAACAAAGAAACCTACATTCTTAAAAGTAAATTTCTGTCTTAAGAACGATAAAATAGTTTGTGTCCAATTTGACTCGATCTAATCCAATTCGAAACTAATAAGATCAATCTAAATTGATAAAATTTAGGTTAAGTTTAAGTTTTTATTTGTAAATATTTTTTGAGATTCAAGGCAGGCTTGAGTTCAAGGTCTACAATATGATCCAACTTAAAACTTGAAGTCTAATTATATTAAATATATTATTTTAATTCTTAAATAAACTTACATTTTTAATAATAAAAGATTGAAGTCTAATTTTATTAAATATATTATTTTAATTATTAAATAAAATTACATTTTTTAATAATAAAACATTTTTAAGACAAGAACTTAAAATTTTAATTGGACAAAATTAAGACAGAAAACTTTTAAAAATTTGTGGTGGAATCAATAATTCAAATGTTTTATTTATAAAAGAGGAAGTAATTTTTTTCAATTTAGTGTTAAACTTTTCAAAATTTTTAAATTTAGTAACTAATTTTTCAAATTTTTATGAATCATATGAATACAATATTTTTGCTAATATAATTAATAGATCGGACATTTTTGTAAAATTTGATGAATATGTCATATCAATAAAAACAATCTTTTGAATTAATTTATTAAAGTTTTAAAATAAAATATTTGGATCTTTGCCTCAATAAAAAAATTCCAAAAGAATGAATTTTTAGGCTTGACTTACTCAAATTGAGTTTTGAAATAATTAATACATTTAAAAAAAGTTGGATGGGCATAATATAGCCTAAACGATCTCTACTTTTGGGCCCAACTTATTCAATTAGACTTGACTTAGTCTAAATTATTTTGCTAGAATCCCATTCAAGACTATGTTAGGTTATATATAAAGTTTTTAATGGAATGAAATGGAATAGAAGAGAATAAAATGATTTATAATGAAATGAAACGTAAATGGATATAATATTAAAAAATTATTATTTGAGAGGGATGAAAATGTTCATAATATAATATAGTAAAATATTGTTGGGATGAAAGGTTTATAATATAATACAGTATAAAGTTGATTATCATTTTACATTCTTTCTTAAACTCTCTAAATTAGAGGTTTTTCATTTTTACTGTTTAAGATGGAATGAGATGTAATATAAAACTCTCCTCTTTCATCTTATTCTATTTCATTATAAACTTTCCTTCTAAAAGATAAAATAATATTTGATTTCATCGTATTCCTTTAATAAATTCTCAACCAAACGTAACTCGCGGGTGGCTTATTGTCATTCTTTATCTTTCCCATCACGCAGGTCTAGAAAAATGCACTGCAATGAAATATATGTAGTGTAAGCCACGAGAGTGTTGTAGGGACTTGTAAACAAGATCCCACTTTCAACGTTCTTTTCAACCAAAGCATCACTAGGTAAGTTTTACATCTTCACTTTCCCAATACAAAATTTGCTCTTCCTTTTCCCCCTTTTTTTTCTTCTATCATTTGCATTGTCTGAAGTAACGATAAGGCATTAAGTTTACCAATTTACGACCATCTTCCTTAGTCCCTATGAGATAGTATTTTGATAAGAAAATATAAGAAAAAGAAAACACAACTAATAATCTTTTTTTTTTCATTTTTCCAATCCAACCTCTCAAAAACCAACAAAAAAAAAAGAAGGCTCTCCACGCATGGTTAAGTAGTTGGATATAATAAAGGAATAATAACCACGATAATAATACTCAATACAAATCTTCTTAATACGCAAAATTTGGAGATATTCAATAGAACGTAACCTTACCTTTAACTAGTAGAGAGACTTTTCCAAATGATCTGCATGAAGAGAAAAGATTAAAATAAAAATAATAATGATAATGATGAAAATGATACTAATAATACTAATAATGATAATAAAATTGCTAACTCAAGCTAGGTAGGTAAAAAAAAGGCTTAGGCTAAATTCCTCAAAATTAAGTACTACCTATTTATAAGTTAGGCAAACTATAAGAGGGAAGAGTAAAAAGACTTATGATAACTACAAGGATCCTTTTACTAGTCGAATTTAGTAAACTACACCAATTAAAATAGACTGGAGTTGGGTGCAGAGAGAATTTGTTCCTGAGAAGCTTCCTTTAAATGCAGAAGAGACATTTTGTTTATAGACTTAGGTCTTTTATGTTTTGTATTATATTTCTAATTTTTAAATATCAATTTATCACATGGAAATGATACTATACATGTTTTCTATAAGACACAAATATCTGCTGACAAGATTATTCACACTAATATAATTAATGGTGAATAATAATAGACTATTTTATAAAAAGAATTAAAAATTAAATTATTTTATTAGTAATTTTTAAAGTTTAGGTTTGAATTATAAAAATATGTAAAATTTTATTTTACTACAAAATTATTGCAACTCTAAATTCCTACAAAACCTTGTTTGATTTTGATGAAATCATATAATATCCTTTGATTTCTAATGTTCTTTATAAGTTTCATTCCTTGTAAATGTGAGTTGACATTCTTCTACATGTACCTATATATTCTTTTTCCTTGTGGCTTCACCTGTTTAAGCTTGAAAATTTGTAAAATTTAGTCTAATCCTTGTAATGTTAAGAGGTAAGATATATTAGTACATTAACATATACATCCAAATGTATGGAATAAGAAATTCCAATCAAAGAAAGGAGGGAAAAAGAGGTGTAAGATTCTTCTATATTTTACTTTTTAGGTAAAAGAATTGAAATTCTTGTATATAAGTAACTTTATAAAAATTCTAATCATTAAAATTCTAAAAAATGTCCTGTGTGGTTTTTAGTTGTTTATAAATCTTCTTTTCCTAAACTTTTGTTAAAAATAAAGGTGAAACACATGTGACATGAATATCATATATCGACCAATTAAATGTTAGTGACATGATAACCCAACTTATATTTTAAATCTGACCTAAACCAATTAAACTCGAAATAAATTATTATTTAAAGATAATTATAATAAGATAATTTGTTCAATTAGTGTAATTTGAATTTAATTAGTCATGTTGACATCATTTGATTGGTATGCCTATGATATTCAAGCAACCATGTTTCATTGTTATTTTTTAAAGAAAGTCTAAGAAAGGAATATTTTTAGGACATTGAAAATCATAAAGAGTTGTTTTGAGAACTTTTTTAAAAAATAGAAGAATTTTTTAAAGTTAAATAAGTCATATTGTCTTTCACTATTTACTCGTCATTACAAATTGTAGTGCCCAAAACAAGAAGTTTGCTCCCTAAGCCTCATTATATGTTTTAAATCACCCTTTGATATTTTTTAAGACCATCTCCATTCCATTTGATCTGGCACTACATTAATTCCTTCTTGATCTTTTACTGCATGTACTTCATTCTTTCCGCTTGCCTCTTCATCTCCATTATCATAATTGTCTCCAACATTGAAGTAATAAGCTTTATCCCTAGCCTATAAAATATCCATTAGATGTTTCATATATGTTGTTTTCAACCACATGACATTTGGACTTGAAAATTTAGTATGATAAAGTTTAAGTTGGCACCAGATACTCTACCAAGGCAACAGCACACCCAGGCTTCAACTTTTTAAACCTCTTTTAACTCCTCGTTGAGCTCTTTAAAAAGTGTACCAAGCAGAATTCTACAATTGCTTTCTCAAATCTTTAACACCACAATTAGAATGCTAGTTATGGTAAACATGCATGACGCATATTTTATGAACTGGTTGTGGTAATTTGGCCTTAAAACATATGTAAATGGAACAATATTTTTAGAGAAATAATAGTTAGTATTATGGCAATAATTGCTAAAATTACCTTCTTTATATATATTGTTATTGTTGACAAAGTGAGGTCTTAACCTATGGTTTTGATAATGACAAAATATATTGCTATAAATGAATTTATTTTTGGTGATATTAGTAGCTCTTTATAATGGAATGAAGCAATATGTAAATCATGAAGTTTAATAGAAGAGCAAAGTGAGTAAATGAGTCGATCAAATAAATTAAACAGTCAATGAATAGAGAAAATGAGTAAAGTGGAGCACATATGCAATTTAATTGAATAACCAATAATAAGAAAGAATCAAGCATATCAAGATTTAAGTAACTCATTGTAATCTTTCTTATAACCTTATTTTGATTATTGATAAATCCTTTTATAATCAAAAAGCAATTTCTCCTGATCTGCAAAGAATACCTTTTGATATTTAAAAAAACTTTTGGGAAGCTTTTGAAATGGTTTTGAATCAAGTTTTTGTCAAATGAATGTGTTTTGATCTTTGAAAAAACTTAAGATGTAATATCCCACCTCCAAAAATTATTAAGAGATTAAACTGTTAGATTGAGTCACATGAGTTATTTCATTTAAGAATTTACAAAGTGCATTTCATTTATATGCATAATATTCGTAAACACACGTGAACCATGATTTAGAAACATTGTAAAGATAGTATATGTACTTAATTGTCACATTCCGGGAGATGAAAGATTTTAAGTGATTATGTTACAATTGTGTGTCGGTTATGTCATCAATCTTGTTTGATGATTATAATTAGTGAATTGGGAATTTATTAATATGATTGAGTAATTGATAAAGTGGCGTGAGCACCTAAATTTAGAAATAACGTTAAAGAGCAAGACAAAATGATACATGGACATTTGGGTAGATTAAGCCTATGAAATAGTGGCATGTGACATTAGGAATGAGTGACACGTGGCTTAGTTAATTGGATGAAAAATGGAATGATTACATGAGTGACAAGTAGCCCTTTAAATTTGTGACAAATGGCACCTTAGACTTGTGAAATGTTGAGCAATAGAATAATGGCATGTGTAGCCTTACAATTGGTGACATGTGTAGCCTTATAAGTAGTGACATATGGACGCTTAAATGAGTTACATGTGGAGCCTAAAGTAAGTGACACATGGACCAATAGAATAGTAACATATGGACTAATAGAAGGATAACATATGTACCAATAGAATGGTGACACATGGACTAATGGAATGAAGACATATGGCATAGCTCTCCATTTGACAAGTGTCCCACCTCTCCACCACACATTTGTACCCCACGAATTTTTCACTATAAAGATCATCTTTCTTCATGTTTTTGGTCTTATGTTTCCTCTTTCAATCCCTTACCACCGACTTTCTCACACCATCTCCCAAAATCTTGAATTTTGTCAACTTTAGTGGTCTACATCTTGTGATTGGCAAACCTTTGTATTCCATCTTACTCTTAGAGTATATTTGAAGACTTAAGAGGTTTGATTAGCTTGGAAATTGAGGAGACTTTGGTTGAACAAGTAACTGATTGATTGCCCTATTATGTTATATGTTAGCATGACATACATGATGATTGATTGGAGATGAATTGTATGTAAGGTTGCTGAACATACGTCTGTATTTCGACCGTATGTTGATCTTTAGGTATCCAAATGGGATGATTTTTAATTTAAATTAAACTAGAGATATATGGATACAATTTTCATGAAGGAATCAAATTCGAATTCTGTCTCTAGGGATCTCTAAATCGGGATTGAAGTTGAGAACTGTGTGCTGTGGTGGTATGAGAGCAGTCTGTAGTATTTTGGATATAACTTACAGAATATTGAACCAAACTACATGAATTTAGTGTCATTAGAAAACTAAGACATATAGAAACATTTTTGTAGAATAAGGTGTTGCCTAAATACCTCTTTTGCTAGGGAAAAATGGTCATACAAAATTGACTTGAAAATAGAGTTGGAAAAGTTGGAAAATGGGAATGACTTTTACATGAAATATGTTTCTTTTTTGTGATGTTTGAGACAACAAATGATAAGACACTTTCTTATGATGCATTTAGGCTTGAATGAAGTTTGACATGAACCTAGTATGATGCTTGAATAAATGATTAAATGTGTGATTGCTTAGGATGATAATTGAGGGTATAATTAAGGAAATAGATTGAGATTAATAGGATTAAGTAAATGGATATATTTTGGGGAAAGAGGTATAACTTTCTCCTTGGCTATCAAATTAAGGTCATTTAAGTATGCTTTCAAAGAAGACTCCGAGTTCTAGAACTTTAGTGAAGACTCCAAGGAGAGATTTTGTTGTCAAAAAGGTCAAATTTTCACATTTCTATAAGTGACCCGTAAATGTCTGCCTAGCGGACATGATGTCCCTCCAAACGGACATAAGTAGAGCTGAAAAATTGGAAAATCCGAGAATGTTCACCCAGTGGACATGAAGTCTGCCTAATGAATCTTCACTGGCCATTTAGACTGAAATTGCTTCGAAAGATAGTATATATAGGTATAGGTCCGCCCTATGAACATAAGATCCGCCTAACAGATATAGATCCAATGAAATTGTGAGAATGACAATATGAAATGAATGAAAGTGATCTTATGATGCTAAAATAACTTTAGTGAATGATTGAGTGATGAACTTAGAATAATCTTGTATAATTAAGGTGTAAACCTAAGTTTAAATTAAACAAATAAAAATTAAGATTACGAGATGTGAATTAAGGAAATATATCTGGAATAGTCAATTGAGTATGCATTGAACATGATACATATACATGTGCAAGGTTGAACAATGATATGATTGATCAACTTAGTAATATGTGGATTATATGTGTATTGTATGATATAAAAGTACCAGTTGATCGAAAACATCCAGACATTGCCGGATCATCAAGGCAATAGTTCACCCAGAGTACACTGTGAGTCAACCTAGATATGTCAACTCAATTATATATGTTTTTCTGTTTGAGTTATATGTGTAGTGAGATGAATTAGATATACCACACCATGTTTAAGTTGCTCTTGTTTAATATTTTATATATTGAACTTTTACTGGTTTGAATGCGATAATTTCGAACATCAATTGTCCGAGGAGACCATTATTTAGGACTGTATTGGAAGTGCTCATTGTATGTGAATTTGACTGACTAAGTGTTATTTGATATTATTATTGAGTGTCGGACCAAGGTCCGATGATAAATGTGTAAGGAATAAGTGATATTCAACTGAATGTTGAATGCCAGATTTTGATCCAATGTTTGTGATGAATAACTGTGCATACTGAATAAAAGTGATTGACAGCACATGATGTGAAATGATGCATTTCATGACATTAATGTGCATGATCAGGTAAAGAAGTTGTGACCGAAGTGACCAGCCAAAAAAAAAGCTCGGTATCCACAAGGGATATGGGTCAGTACCTGAAATAAACTCGGTATCCACAAGGGATATAGGTTGGTACCTAAAATAAGCCTAGTGTCCATAAGGGATATGGGTCAGTGCCTGAAATAAGCCCCGTATCTGCAAGGAATATGGGTCAGTACTTGAAATAAGCCCGGTATCCACGAGAGATATGGGATAGCATTGCATTGCATATATATTTCTTTACATGTATCATGTGAATAGTTGTGAAAAGTTATTGAATTGTGTTGACACAATAATGTGCAACATTGTATATATGTTGATGAAATGAATGATTAGGTTAATCTGAAATGATTATATTAGATGTTTGTATTCATAATGTGTTTATCAAAATATGTATATATATTATGAGTTGATATACACAATTGGAAGATGTGTTAAATGAGAACTGATTCTGAATAACATGATATACATGTGAATTTGGTTATTGCTTGTAATATTTATGTCCTGTCATAGGTGAGTACGTCTATCATGAAATGAATATATGAAATGCTTGTGTTCATAACAGACTTGTTGAAATATGATGAATACTGTAATCAGATCCTAAATTCTGAGCAATATGATATATGGGATTTGATTTTGAATAATGTGAGATACTGATTGAACTATGTTATATATTTGCGATATTTATGTCTACTTTGAGTGAGTACATCAACGATGGTTCACTCACTGAGTTCGTAAACTCATTAAAATTGCACAATTGTTTTTCAGATTCAGGAGAAATCTAGCTAGTCTAGTTGAAGTAACTTCTATATTCGAATATGGGTCAGTGTCGGGATGAGCTGTACTTGTAAATATCTTAGTTATATTGTATTAAGAATTGTATCTCTCAACTGTTGTATATTGTACATGTAAATTTTGGAAATGTAATGACATTTGAGACTGTATATGTTTGTGCTTAAAAATGGAACAATATGATTATTAGAATGTTTTATATTATATGCGATGCATTAAAAAGTAAAAATAAATTGATGTAACAGTCTTAACGTGCCATTTTCGTAGAGTATGTCCCCAAATATCCTTCCGTATGTCGGGTATATGCTCTATGGGAGTGGTATGTTACATGCCATGTCTTTTAAGAAGTTTAACAAATGGACCTAGACATTGTCCTATTTCATCATATTTTCTATAATATTCACTACCTCTATTAAACCTTACAATTTTCACTTTCTTGTCTAATTGCTTTTCAACCTCATTAATGTATACTTTTAAAGCATTCACTGCTTGAGATTTTCGTTAAGAAAATACACATATTTATAATATGAAAATCATCAATAAAGGTGATAGAATACTTTTCTCCGTCAAAAGATGAAGTATCAAAATGTCCACATACATCAGTGTGTATAATTTCAAGAAGCTAAGTGCTTCCTGTGGCTCCGTTCTTATTATGATTGGTTTGTTTTCTTTTAAAGCAATCCACACATAAATTAAGATCAGTAAAATCTAGATTATGTAGAATCTCTTTCTTTACTAATCTTTCTTTAAATACATGACCCATATGTTTATACCACAAAATACCTAAACTTTCATTAAGCATACTATGCTTAATTCCAATATTTTGATGCACAGTAAGTAAGGATTCATAAAATTGATCATTAATTTTCAATTTATATAAACCATCAATAAGATTACCATAACCAATCAGTATAGAATTCTTATATAAATTGAAACAACCACGTCTAATATTAAAATTAATTCCATAATCATCCAACTTTGAAACAGAAATAAGGTTCCTAGAAATTGAAGATACATAAAGAGTCTATAATAGGTCTAAATAATAACCAATATTTAAGACCAAATAATAAGTCCCTATGCCTTCAATTTGAGCCTTGTTACGATTTCCCATATACAAGAAATTCTCAGTTTAGCTTGTCATTTAGATCGTAAGGAATCCCTGCATCATATAGGATACATGAGTAGTAGCTCCAGAATTAAGTCACCAAGTATTACGAGGAACATCAATTAAATTAGATTTGGAACATATAAAAGTATTAGATATACCTTTCTTTTTTAACCATGCCTTACATTTAATGCGATGTTTCTGATAGTGTCATTCTTTCTTATAGAACTGACACCTATCATTATTATATTCCTTCTTTTCAGCCTGAGGTTCTTAAAACTTTTGACTTTTACTTTTGGTGCTTTACTAGCTCCTTGAAATGTGAGGTTGACTGAATGACTTCCTATGTTCCTTAGTTTGTTTTACTCTTGAATAAGTTTACTAGTCAATTCATTAACATCCCACTTTTTTTTAATAGTATTATAGTTAATTTGAAAGGCACCATATTTATGAGGCAGTGGTTTAGAATAAATTGAACTAGAAAGGAGTCATCTATAGCCATACCTAATGCCTTCAATCTTGTTGCAATATTAGTCATCTCAATGTATGTTCTTGCATACTCTATGACCCATCAAACTTTATGGTCATGAGTTGTGCAATTAGTGTACCAACAAGTGACTTATTTGCATAACGAAAGCGTTCTTCCATAAACTTTAGGTATTCCTTTTCATTTTTGTTTGTAGAATAGTAGTTTTGATGTTATTCGCTATAGTCATTCGCATAAACATAAGGCTGAATTTGTTAGATCATATCCAAGCTTTATATTTGGACTTCTCTTCCTCATTGCTTAAATTAGTAATAGCAGCAGGTTTTTCTTCCAAAAGTGTCAAGTCAAAATCCAACACACCTAAGTGGAAATCGACTTGTTCATTCCATTCAGAGAAGTTCAAACCATTAAATACGGTAATAGAAGAAGCTTGTGAATGAAACAAAATTGCTGCAAATAAAACATAAATGCTCATAATTAATTTTATTATAGATTCAGATCAAGCTTCAGAGTATATTGAAGAACACCTTTGAGTATATACTACAACACACAATCATAAATAAATGCCACTTTTCATCATTATCAAGAAATTAAAATTCTTAACAAAACACATATGTCATTTCTGGATAAACAAATATATTTGACTAAGAAATTTAAATTTCTTCAATTATGCTCATTGATCATAGAATAAATGATTTTCCTTTAGGCAAATCCTAAAGTTCTAATAATCAATGAATGTCATTTATTCATCAATTTTCCTAATTAGCATTGTAGAGTGTCAAGAATAAATGACTATTTTATGCATGATATTTTTATCACTCTAGCTTGGTCACTTTGATGATCACAAACTATATATTCTAACATAAGATCATGTATATATAAATCATAATTTATCATTTAAATGTATATTAGACAAAAGAACAACACATAATAAATATAATAATATCTTAAGTATTATCATAAAGAGAAACTTTCTACACCCAAAATAATTAATATGTGTACATCTTGGAAATCACACAATGTGAGAGAAACACATAACATAAAATTCATAACAATATCATCATACTTCTTCATACTGTTACAAGTGTAGAATTTATATCCCTCTCTTATTGCATTTATGGACATTTATTTTAGATTCCAACCCCGTAATTTTCAAAGATGATATATATGCAAATTTTATAGGTGGAAGGCATTATTCATCATAAATAGGTTCTTCAAAAATAATTATTCACTATTTTAGATGGAAAATTATAGGTTTCTAAACCATGTTTTAGTACCACATTTAAGAAAAAATTGAATTTCTCTGCATTGTCAAGGATCTTGAAACAAATAATTTTCACATACCTAGATTTGATGAAGAAGACATGATGTTTGACCTTGATAACAATTACCTTCTCTACGTAGAAAAATTGGTTTCTCTCCCTTCTCCCTTTCTTTAGTTTACACGCTCTTTTCTTATGGATGTGTAAGTTTTTCTTCATCGTGTACATTAGGGCAAAGAGAGGACCAATTTTATGTGTGCCTTTAATTTTATACGTCCATCAAGTATCAATGTGTAACGGATAAGAATTTTCTATATTAATAATTTTCCTTAATAATATCACATTTAAGTAGTTGCATCTGAAAGAGAAGTTATTAGCCTCAATCCTTAATTTTTAGGCCATTTGAGAAAGTTGCCTTACGACAACTTCCAACAAATTATGTTAGACTCTCATACTTTTTCTACTTTAATCCTTAATTTTAAAAAATTATGTTATACTTTTATAAAGTTTGGGTTTTATTTTACCTATTCTTTCTTACATTATTCTTCGTTAGAAAATATAACAAAGAATGGACAAATCACATCATATGGCTTAATTAAGTATTGTATGGCATAATCATGACTTTGATTACTATTGTCTCCCAAAGTCACAATGTCATCTAAGTATGGGACAAACTTATGGGTGTTACATCACTCAAACTATATGATGTTATGTTTTACATGGCACAAACATAACAAATATTTTGTTATGTAATACCTACTTAAGTCACACGATGTTTTTTTTGCTTATTTTTGTTAGAAACTTAATGCAGAATAATAAGAGGTTATGAATGAAACAAAAACCAAACCTTAGGAGGTATATGATGGTTTCAAAATTTAAAGACTAAAGTAATAAAAGTCCAAATCATAGGGGGTCCTGTGTAATTAACTCCTTTTATTTTATCTTTTCTAAATTGATATGTCGAGTTTCAGTGTTAATATTTCTAGGCATAACTTCAAAGCCTATAACACTTATAGGGTTTCGAATAAAGGTGAATTGATAAGAAGGGTAAAGGAATGACAATCTGGAGATAAAGTCTCCCGTTTTAGGAAAATAACAAAATTTGAAGCCAAGAGCTATATAGGAAAAATTAAGGCTAGCGATCTTTAAAAGATCAGGACATATTTCTTCATCCCTCCCTACAGAAAATTAATATCCTCTTCCTTATGAGAAAGGTTACTTACTCGAAAAGTAAGCATGTAAATGATAAATTCAAATGTAAAATGAAACTTTCATATTGAATCCAATACTAAATAGTTTGTGAACTTTTTTTTTTATTACAAGCAACTTTTCTTTTTTATTAAATACTCTCTTTTCTATTTTAAGGGCCTGAAGGAAGGATCCACTTTGAGCCTATGGTTGATTATGTATGAACTTATCCCCTATAAGTTTAAAGGTGACCAAGCAAAGATATCATTATGTTTAGACAAACGCTACTTCATTTCTTCCCTTTTAGATTATCATGTCCCTAAACTTTAGGATGTGTGCATCTCCTATTTCACTAACTTAGATGTGAACCTTCTTTTACAAGTTTAGTTGTCAATAATCACTTAAGGTCCTGTACATCTAAGTCTCAAATGGACAACTGCTCCTCCTTTTAATTTCCTTTTAGAGTAGCATAAAACACTACCGTACATGTTCTAGTCTCCTTGCACCTTTCCTACACCCTGTTTTATTGGGAATTTCATTGTTATTTGGTAAGATCTTATAATTTCCTCTATTATATAGAGTAGTGGTCGCTTGAAGATACCATGATACGATACATGCCATCATACAAAATAAATATATAATATTGATCAAAGGTTTTAGGAATTTTATTATTTATCATATTGATCGATACATAAATATATATAATAAAAAATATAAATATATAAACTAAATGGTTATGAATCAATTATCAGAAAAGAAGGTTTGACTTAGAATCTATAAAATATGGTCATCTATACGAATCTTCCAATACTACTCCATCTCAAGCTAGTGAATATATATTAATAATTCCTAACTTGCTTGTATTTAGCTCAAAACTTATTTTGACAAGTGCTTTTATGAGGAAATCATCTTCTTATGAATTGATTGGTATATTAGAGAAACAAATTTTTTTGGCCTTTGATATCATTATTGATAAAAATTATGTCAATGTGAACATATTTCATTCGGGCATGTTGAATAGGTTGTAAACTATTGCAATAGCCAACTTACTATCACTATTCATCTTCATTGGACTTGTTTTTGAAACATTCAAATTGTAAATCCAAATTAGTTCACATATGCATCATGCAATTATTATGTACCCTACTCACAAAAGTTTGTTTCTTGCTATGCCAAGTAATGACATTCTCTTAAAGTTTTGTACAATACGCTTAGTTGAACTAGTCCAATCAACATCTATAAAACCTTCAATCTCTTGACTTTCATTCTTCTAAAATGAAATGCCCTTTTTTAGAGCTCAAATTAAATAGCTAACTAAGTATTTGATCTACTATTAAATCTAGTTTTCTTCGAGTTGGACTTATGTTGTAAACAAAAATATAGCACCTAAAAATCTTGGTTAGAATGAGTTGAGAAGGAAAATAATGGGAAAAATCTTTTGAAGATAACTAATGGGAGTTTGAGGTTTTAAAGTTTCGATGGAAGTCAGTTTATTGGAATGGAAGTGGCTATACACTCTTACCCAGTATCTACTATGAATTTGGTTAGTAAATATGAAAGATCATTTACCTTCGAAATGATGGCAAATTTTTATTTTTTCCACTCCATTTGAAGGGTTTAATTACATAAATTCTGGTGGAAGATCCCATTTTCAATAAGGTAATTCTTGTAATCCTTAAAATATTCTCCCCTATTATTAGTACAAAGTGCGTGAATGCTATAGTAGAAGCAATTTTATCATATTGTAAAATTACTGAATAATATATTTATCCTTCAAAAGCTAGACTCAACAGATGCTATTATGGTCGTATATGAAGGTGTTGAACCATCTCTTACCTATTATGTCTATAACATGTGATGCTCCCCACATATCACTAAGAACAAGATGAAAGGGTTTTAAAAATGAAAACTTCACTCATCTTACCCTAAAAACTTTATAAGGATAAATTGGATAATTTTTCCTTAATTATTTTACAAGAATTTATGATTCATAATGAAAAGAAGAGACATTCTTATGAATAAATATTTTGGATATAAAAGGAAAACTGAGATGAATTGAACCTTTATGCCATAACATCACATCAAAGTTGGACAAAGTGGATAAAGAAAGGACTTTAAGTGCTTTTGGAGTGGAAGAAGAACTAGTAAGATAGTAGAGGCTATATCGTTCTTTAATATTCCAATCATCCTCTATGAAGAAGGGCCTTGAAATATACATTGACCATAAATTATACAAATATGAGTTAGAGGTTGATTGTTTACTTATAATACAATCACTACAGCCTTAACCTAAAACTTTTTCTAGAAAATCTTTCTTTGTTAATATACATTTTAAAGCTTTAGCAGTGGCTTTGTTATTTGTCTTTGTAATCTTATTTTGTTTTGAGGTACAACTTTTTATTTTTTTATGTCAAATGCCATGAAAGTCATAAACTTTCTAAATTTAAAAATGAAAATTCGTTATCGCAATCAGTATGAAGGGTTATGATAAAATAATCACTATCTTTTAACATCTTGAAATTCTGAAAAAATGGACTTCTGTTTCAAAAAATAAACCCATGACATTCTTGAAAAGTTAACTATAAAAGTAGAAAAATACTTACTCTTGCTTAAGGAAGAATTCTGTCTAGGATTGTAAACATCAAAATGAACTAACATCAAGGTTTTTGTGGTTCTAAATATATGCTCTACTAGAGAAACTATCTTGATGATGTTTTACTATAAACCCATGCTTTATATAGTTGCTTGTCACCTTTTATAATAGGAAAAACATAAACCATCTCTCTTTTATGTAATAATCTAAACTACTAAAATTTTGATGACCAAACCTTTTATGTGAAACCATATAATCATAAGATCAAATATTAAATGCATTAACACTCACTTTTAATAAATTAATATGTCAATTTTAATAAATTAATATGAAATATCTTATTTTTAGTCATCTTAATTGAGTAAACCAAATTATACTTCTTTTATCATAAGTTTTGCTTTCATCAATATTAAACATCAAATATTATCCTATTTTCATCAATTTTCCAATCAAAGAAACTTATGTGTTAACCCAAAAGCAAATATGGCATTACTGTTAGCAATTAGATAGCCTAGAAATAAACTTGTTTGTCAAAATATGCACACTTTATTGGTCACTTCTTACTACACAACTCGTTAGAGTTGGGAAATTCATAACAACCTCACACACTACAAAACCTTTCTTTCTCTCACTTTACTTCTTGATTTTGTACAATGCAATGTAATGACCAAATGGCCATATATATAGTTGGCTTGTTTATTTTGACAAGTCAAATACAAAACTAAGTTTACTTTCTAACATCCTCCCTTAAATTTGGTTTGGACATTCCAAACATTTTATTCTGCTTCAAGAACAATTCAGCCTTCAATGGCTTTGTAAAAATGTCACCAATTTGATGTGTTTGCTGCAACCATGAAAGACTAGGTTTTTTGTCAAGGAAATTGTTGATATATTGTTGCAGAAGATTTTTTTAGAACCAAGTTGTCGATGCTACAATTCTTCAAGAATTTTTCACAACTATACTGACTGTGTAGCGCAATTAAATGTTGTTATGTATTCAGCTTCTGCCATTGAAAGGGCTACTACTTGTTGTTTCTTGGATGACCAAGAATTTCATTATTAATTGGTAAGAGCTTATAATTGCCTTTATTATATAGAGTAGTGGTCGCTTGAAGATACCATGATACTATACATGCCCTCATATAAAATAAATTTATAATAGTGATCAAAGGTTTTAGGAATTTTCTTATCTATCATATTGATCGATACATAAATATATATAATAAAAAATAACTATAAATTTATAAACTAAATGGCTATGAATCGAGCATCAGAAAAGAAGGTTTGAGTTCATAAAATATGGTAATCTATACTAATCTTCTAATACTCCAACTCAAGTTAGTGAATATATATTAATAATTCCTAAATTGCATATATTTAGCTCAAAACTTGTTTTAACAAGTGCATTTATGAGGAAATCATCTTCTTATGAATTGATTGGTACATTAGAAAAACAAATTTTATGGCCCTTGATATCATTATTGATAAAAATTATGCCAATGTGAACAAATTTTATTCGATCATGTTGAATAGGTTATAAACTATTGCAATAGCCAACTTACAATATTCATCTTCATTGGACTTGTTTTTAAAACATTCAAATATAACAAGAGCATGTAAAGTCAAATTAGTTCATATATGCGTTATGCAATCCTTATTTATTTGCACTACTTTTAGCCACAAAATTTTGTTTCTTGCTATGCCAAGGAATATCATTCTTTTAAAGTATTGTACAATACGCTTAGTGGACTTAGCATTTTCAATTGAACTCTCCCAATCAACATCTATAAAACCTTTAATCTTTTGACTTTCATTCTTCTGAAATAGAATGCCTTTTCTTGGAGCTCTAATCAGGTAGCTAAATATTTGAACTACTATTTTTCGAACTCTTTTTGTGGGAGCATATATGAATTGTTTAACTATACTTACGATAAGTAATGTCAAGTTTGGTAAATGATAAATATATTAGCTTCCTAACAAGATATTAATAATTTTTGTTGTTAGGGATCGTCTGTATACGTATAGTATGTTTCCAATTTCTTTCTAAGGGTTGCTAATAAGTTGACAACCAAATTTCCCAATTTCCTCCAAAAAAATATAAGGTGTATTTCTTTTAAGAAATGAAAATGCACTTTACTTCGAGTAATTTTCATCCCAAGGAAATATTAGAGCTTATGAAGATCTTTAACTTTAAATTCTAACTAAAATAGTCTCTTTAAGTTTTTAATTTCATTATTATCATCTCCTATGATAACTTTGTCATCAATATATTTAATTAAAATTGATCTCTTCCTATAGTCAGCCTGATTAATGAACAAGGTATAATTTTCTTATCCTTTGTAGTAGCTAAAAATTGTTTCAAAGTTAAGTTGAACAAAGTAGACTAGGCCTTAAAAATGCTTTAAATCAAATAAAAACATTTTGAATTTATATATAGATCTTGCTTTCTTGCTATTTTCAAATTTATGAAGACATCTCATGTAGACCTTTTCTTCTAGGTTCCTATTTAGGAAAGCATTCGATACATCCATCTAGCATAACTTCCAATCTAAGTTAGGTAGCAAGTACAACAAAACCCATATAGTGTAACATCCCGTTTCCAGAGAACGGGTCGGACCAGAGAAACGGGTCCTGATGTGGTAAATTACCACATCTCATG
>JAOTAY010000001.1:18047702-18067961 GCA_025629805.1 Erythroxylum baracoense
AAATATAAATCACATATAATAGAATAAAATTTATTAAATAATTAATAATAATATTTTTATATAATTAATAATAAAATCATAAAATTTTTATTATTTTAAAATAAAAAATATATAAAAAATTTATTTGTCATAGAACAAGCCATAATCATAACTTTTTAATTAAATATAATTTCTGTTTTAAAATTACGAAATTAAATTTCTTGTAATAATCATTTTAATATCAAAGATATAATAATTATTTATTATATATTACGTTATATTTTATCAATCTTTTGAACAATATTTCATTATATTATATTATTAATCCTTTCATTCATTTTAAATAACTTTTCACTTTATTAGATTATGTTTTATTATAAATCGTTTGGTTTCTATCTGTTATATTCTATTTCATTAATTAATATCCCACTAAATCGGCCTTACTGTATCGTATTTGCTTGGAGATAAATTCGTAAATACCCAGACCCACTGCCCATAAACGGTGTCTGACTTACGGCGATGCCGTGTGTTTAAACGGAGCCTGTCATTAGATGTACGGCGGCGGAGAAGAAGGTACCAGTACTACCGTCCTTTGTTTCGATGGTACTCAAAAAACCTTAAAATTTATACCTACCCCACAAGACATGAGTCGTCCAACTAACATAAAGCTTGTTCCATACGACAATGGGTATGTAGCGGTTATTGTTTCAGGAACTATGGTTCCAACTTCCAACCAAGGACTCCGAGTTCCACTTTCACGGGTGGGTTACGAAGGAGTACGAAGTGGAAGAGTCTTGGACGAAAGTAGGAGTGGTTGGACCAATAATTGGCCACGTCGATCATCTTGGGTTGTGGAATCATGGGGTGTTGCTGTAGGATTTCAGTGGCAGTCGGGCATTACCTTCATACTGGAGAGGTGAAGAAATTTGAGCTTCAGTAAAAGCAAGCAGTATATAACATCTTCATAGTTCCTGAGAGCCTGATTCAACTTGGGGGAATCTTTGAATGCTTGATAGTTGATACGGTAGTTAATTTACGCATTCTTTATGTAATTAAGCATTAAATCGTGAAGAAGAAATGATTTTCTACATTTTTAAGCATAAGGGCCTTCAATTCTATTGTAACAAGACTGCTCTTTTACTATTTTTTTATAATAAAGTTTAAGTAACATTACAACCATGCTTAAATGAAAAAAATCTATCTTCAGTATATGAAATCATACAAACTCTTAAAAGTTTCAATGCCTCCACTTCATTAAACTCAAATGCTTCTTTTTGTCTACTTTCGTTGAGGTCAAAACTCTTGGATTCCAGAAATGGTAACTTCTAAGGTTTGACAGGCGATTGCATCATGCCATACAAACTATGGCTCCGAGTGAACTTCTATCTGTTCTACGATCTAAATTCTTTGCTTCCTTCCTCTCGTACGGAAAATTTCTAACTAAATTTTGTAAGGAAATAATGATTTAATTCTTGGTTATATATTACAAACAAATTGAAAGGCTGACAGAGCGGATTGGACCATCATCTAAAACTAGAGTTGGGAGTTCTTTTATCTCCGATCTCGTGGACAAAAGTTTGTGTCAGCCCATGTAATAAGATGTCATGTGACACTCGTACGTAGTTACCATTGTTTCTCGTAAGGCATCAAATCTTCTGTACTCCTCATTTAACCTGACGCAATCTATGGCTGTCTTAAATTTATTTACAGAAAAATAGGTTTGGAATGGATCGGGTATTTTAAACCATAAGTATGGTAAATGATGTTTTTTTTAAAGTCCATGAGGTGTTTTAAGAGTCTTAACTATAAGAAGCTGTCTTTAAATTATTCACATCTAAATTAATCTATTCTCACATTAAATCAATTAATAAAAATAAAGTACTCACCAAATAAATTTCTCCGTTTACATGACCGAAATCAGGCTGAATGTTTATCCTGAACATCTGAAAGGATCAAAGGAAGGATGCTGACAAGGAGCGGAAGAAAACAGTAAAAAGTATCTAACTAAGAAAAAGAACGAAGTTGGCGGCAGCAACAAGGTAAGAGCGGACAGTTATTTAAGAAAAGTTCACAGGCAAACTCTAACAAAAGCAAAGATGAGGGCACCCAAAGTTCATAGATTCCGTGTTGGTGTTCCAGCGGACACTCCCCCTAAAGTAGCCTCAAAATGTTTTTGAAGTTTGAACAACTAAGCTGCAAGCCCCCATTCCTCCATTAATCTACTGCTCAACACTAAGTTGTGCTTTCTTTAGTACCTTATCACATTTCCACCACCACAAACAGTTCCTCAGAAAAGCAGACTTCTTTCAGTAATTTTTTCGCCTTTTTGTTCGCGTCGTCTCTTTTTCTTCAAGTTACTTTGCGTCTTTCTTTCATCGAACTAATCCCATTTTCACCACCTACATTGCCCTTTTATTACTCAACAATGCTCTGACAATGTAATGCTATGTTCATCTCAGTGCTTAAGCTAAATCTTCGGAAAAGGTTTCCTGGAACCCCACTTCTTCAAATATTTTTCTTTTTCCTCTTTTTTGGGGTCGTCTTTATTGTTGAAAACTTTAACTGAACCCCTAACTGCCCAATACTTGTTTCTTGTAGAATGGAATGTTTAAAGTCCAATTTACTTTTATCAAACGAAGACCGTCTTTCAGATTTCAAAAAAGTTTCAAAATTGGTTAGAAAGGTTTGGTCTTTTTGGTGGCAATAATGTGATTTGAGGTGATATATTAGGGAAGCAAAACCTTTTCAAAAGGAGGGTGAAGATGGGATCCGGTGGAAGCAAGTCATACTGCGGTGGTGGATCGTCGTCGTCGTCGTCTTCAAGCGGGAGTGGGCGTGGAAATGGACAGAAAGGAAGATATAAAGGGGGTAGGGTGTTTCAGTCTTATTGCCTGCGAACTTCATCGGGATCTCGTGATGATACTTACAATGGTGACCATGTCAGTCAGTCTATCATTGTTCCCTTAGTTCCGTTCTTTTATTTGTTTTACTTTTATCCGCGTGTTGCTTTTTCTTATTCGATTTCTCTAAAGAATGCAATGGTGTTTGCTTACTTCTAATCAGCTAAGTTTATTTTTTTCCCTCATATTCATGATTTTTTTTTTCCGGTTAATATCGTGTCCTAATTTTTGTTTTCGGATTAGGATGGCACTATATTTGAGATAATGAGTTTCTTTTACTATTTGGAGCTTGTATTTCACCCTTAAATACCTTAAGTTTCCGTTTTGTATGGGACTCAGGTAGTAGAGTGAATGGTTTGTCGCAATGGAGGTTGCATGAGAAGTTGAGTTTTCAGGGACTTTGGTTTTCCTACTTGAACAAAAACTGGTGTTCTTATTTGATTGTGTGAGGAGGAATTCTGATTAAGAACACTTGTATGTCGTCTTGAGACATGATTACCCTTGATCGTTTTCATTGGAATATGGGTATGCACTTTTTTTGACACTTTGTGAATGACAACATATTGGAGCGATCATTGATGTTTCTACCCAAACACAATTTTAACAACTAGCTTGTGCACCTTTGAAATATGTTGTCATTTTCTGTTTGATCATCAGCTATCTTTTAGTAGGTATTGTTGTGTTTACGGCTAGCTTTATGAAGAGTGTAAGATTCTTGACAGTCAGTTGTGTAATTCTTCAGGTTTGTGATCATGAGAACGAAGAAAATGAAGGCAATGGTTCATCTAGAAGTCAGGCCAACGTTGAGTCATATCGGGTGCAAAATGAATACTACAGGAAGCTTAAAATTGAGCAATCCAATAAAATGCCCTGTATATCTTCTAATGTTGAGCATGATGAATGGAGTAAAGCAAGTATTAGAAATAATACCTCCAGAACTGCCAGCAGCTCCATACAAGCTCATTCTACCCAGTCTTTGCCATCCCCAAGTTGCTTCCCTTCACGCTTTAGCTTTATTCCTGGTAATATGAGCTTTAGGTTAAACAGAGCAACTAGCTTAGGCTCCTCAAGAGCGTATTCCATGCCTTCTGGAAATCCAAGAATGTTTACTGATGAGGATGAGATACATAATCTTCCAAGAACAACCAGCAGTATTGTTAATAGATGTGAAAGTCAACAAAGTTGTAACCCACTACCTATGTCCCTCATCAGTCCAACTCAAACACAATGTGATGAAGCAACTTCTAATGGCCTAGATTTTGATAATGAAGCAGGTAATTACTTGGAAATTCTGCGAGAGAACAGGGCAACTTCTTCTGTCCACGATGTTGATAGAGATGGTGTCAGATCCACAAGTGGACTTGATGGGAATTTGCATTCTCCAAGAATTTTTGGTGATGTGGATATTGTTGAAACAAGACTTTCTGATAGACGGCCTGGATCACAAGAACCTGTTGAGCATAATGTTCATTTTAGCAGAACTCTTAGTGTTGGGAGACTTCGTCATAGAGTTCTTCGACGATCATCACTTACTGATATTTCATTTTGTCCATTGCAACCCGAGAGAGAGCCAAGAGATGCTAGTCAGGGTAATAGGAGACAGCCCTTGGGTGGTGGGATGAGGGTATTGGAATCTGAAGGTAATATTCGTGTTTCTCCAACCACATCTGGCTACCATCCACCTAGCATGTCCTCCTCCTTGCTCAGCATCCAAGACAATGATGTGGAAACTACACAGTCAAGAGAAGATAGATATCATGATCTGCTGGAACATAGGTCAAATTTCCTGGAACGGAGAAGAAGAGTACGATCTCAGGTTTGTAGAATCAGTGATTACATTGTTGACTGGCAGAAAATCAAGATGTTATACATGGATTTTAAAATTAATTGGTTGTGTTTCAAGTTTCAATGAGTAGATATAATGTAAACAGAGATTATATTTTGAGTAGAGTTGTACCTGTTGTTTGGAAACCCACTTTAGGAGAGTATAGGATAAGCCTCTTGGATCATCTTAATTCCCTGCGTGCCAACTCCCTGAACTATTTTCTACTACAAGGCAGTAAAAGTTCCCAGCTGACCTTGGACTGTATCATTTTTCTATCCCTTTCTCTCCACATGATTCATAATAACTTCAATGCCATGGCTTAGTCACCAAAACATTGCCACTGTGTAGGTACGTGCTCTTCAGCGGTTGGGCAGCCGCTTTGAGAACTTCTCTGGACATGAGAGGTCTTGTATTTTATCTGGTCAACACAGAACTGGTCATTGTACATGCCGTGTAAGTAATCAGGATACCAATTTAAGTGATACAAGCGATAGAGCTAGCATTTCTAGAATTGTCATGTTAGCTGAAGCTCTATTTGAGGTAATATGCTGTTTACTTTTTGTGATGACTTTCCTCCCTTGTTTCAACCCTTTTGTATATAATTTTGATTTTATATATGTACATAATTAGGTTCTGGATGAAGTTCGCCAGCAATCAGTGGTATTGTCCTCTGGCCCTTCTGTCTCTTCTCTTGGATCTGTTCCAGCACCAAATGAAGTTGTAGAATCTTTGCCTGTGAAACTGTATAAGAAGAGAGAAAAATATCACAATGAGGAGGCAGCTCAGTAAGTATTTATGCTTTCATGTTTAATGAAGACTTCAACGAGTTCTCTGGGTTCAACTGGGACATTTATAAATTTTATGTTGTTTAATGGAATAGTTTGCTTGCTGTTTTACTTGTGCTAAACTTTAGCTTTTGCTTTACTAATACTATTTATATTTTGTGGTGGGGGTCTAAATGTTTCTATCATCGATATTTCAATGTAATCCAAAAACAAGGAAATTTGACATTGTATTTGTGAAATTTGAGGCTATTATTTGCCTTTTGTTTTGTGGTAGGTTCCAAGGTAATTTATATATTCTCAAGCCACAAACAGTAGTGAAATGCATATTCATGGTTCGTCAATCCTGCATTTAGAACAATCATCTACCTCGATATGCTCTATCAATAACATAATTCTCAGTAAAAGATCTGCAAATTTCTAATACATTCAACTCTTCCAATTAACAATGTATGACACCTCCACCTTCAATACGTGCAAACAGGTATTGCAGAGGGCCATTAGTAGTCTTAATGACAATATGCTATTTCAGCAGACATAACATCATAATTAGTGGCATAATTATTTGGAACAGTTTTCTTTGAATTCAGAAAAAGTTTTTCATTGCCTGTAAAATGCGAGTAATCAGTTGCATATGCAACAATTAGATTACCCTGCTTTTCTTGGTTTCAGATTAATTTAGTGTTTGAGAATGCACTCAGTTGTTTACCTTTAAGGGATTCAAGAATTTTGCATTTGCATGTCTGTGGTGCTTAGTGGAGTGAAGGGTCTTTATCTTGCCTCTAACTATTCATTTGTTTGAACACAGATGTTACATATGCCTTGTGGAGTATGACGATGGAGATTGCATGCGGATACTACCTTGCCATCATGAATTCCACAGTACATGCATAGATAAGTGGCTGAAAGAGATTCACAGGTATGAGGTAGAGTTGTGATATTGCATCTTGCGCCTTTTGACATCCTGCACTGCATGTGCTACTGGCAACATAATTTGTAATGTTCCTTCGTCATCTACATATCATTGCACTTGTCTTATCCTTTAAGTGCATGTAGGCTTTGTATATATCGGAAAGAAGAGTGTTTATGGAAATTTAGATAAGTTTATCCACGAGTAGTGCATCCTTATCATATTATAGTTGTTGATATTGGTACGGACAAAATCCCGGAAACAAAAAAGTTGAACAGAATTGAGTGACATATAGTATACTTGTGAGTGGAGGAGAGGTTGAAAATTTTCTGCTAGTTCTACTTAGCAGTCATGTTCTTGATTGATGTCATATCTAAAGTTTTATAATTAGTTTGAAAAATGAAACGTACTACATCTTTCAAAAAAGTTTTGCTTTCTTGTGTAAGTTTTGCTTTCTTGTGTAAGTTTTGCTTTCAAGTACTCTGCATATTCAAAGTCTGCCATTAGTGTCGTATTTTCTTTATTGTTTGAGTTGATTTTGTTTTTGTTTAGCAGAGTTTGTCCCCTTTGCCGAGGGGATATTTGCAGAATGGGAGAAAGATAAGGGCATCAGATTGTTGCCAACTTGCCAAACTGCATCTTTTATGTCCACAACAGGAAAAAATATTTAAGTGCAGCCGTGGACATAGTTGTTTTCTTCTTTGTGGTACAAATGGATTGAACTACTAGTTGTAGCAATTCTTTCAATAATAATTATGCATTCGACTTGGACACACATGGAATGTAATATCTATTGAGACAGAAAGGTAAAGGTGGCAGTGCTTTAGTTGTTCACTTTCAACATTGAACCGACATATTGTAATAGACAACATTCATTAAGTATATGTATACTAAGGACAAATGGGATAGACAATCACGAAATTCCATCTCATTGTCCATTTCATCAATGACGTGGATTCTTTCTATGGTCATGCTTGTGACTTAAATAGTCATAATTGTGACTTATGCCATTTATTTTTTTTCTTAGGTTTTCTTCCTACATGCATCTTCACGCTTGTGACTTAAATAGTCATAATCGTGACTCGTGTCATTATTTATTTTTTTCTTAATTTCTGTTCCTATATACATGTTACGACCACGAAATTTCATGAATCTTTGTCCCACCAAAACAAACCCTTCCCATTTTGCTCGTAATATCTAAACTTTGATTTCAAAAAAATAGTGTTCCCATCAAATTGCATGTGATACAACAGCTAACACACGAGATTTTATGATGAACCCAATTCAAAAAAAGATAATGCCCAACAATTGAGATCAAGAAGGAAATGAGAAATGCAGAGAAAGATGGTGGCTTTGATTGAAGAATGAAGATGGAGCAAAGAAGGTAGTTGTTGGCTGAAGATCAGGGCGTGAATCGTTAATAAACTCACGTGACAAAATTTTCTTAAACAACCTCTATTAAACGCCGACAAGGAAAAAACAAGTGTTCCCATCAAACTGCATGTGATATAATAGCTAACAAACTAGATTTTATGATGAATCCAATTTAAAAAAAGATAAAGCCCAACAACTAAGATCAAGAAGGAAACGAGAAACTGCTTTATTTTGTCATCAGTCATCATATCATCTAAGAGCAACAAGAAGCATAAGCTAAGATCGGACTAGACAAGTACTTATTGGATGGCTACTCTCTCTTGTGAGTGTATCTCTCTGCACGACCCACGTCCTACTAAGAAAACCAAACAACTAGACAAGTCTTCTGATCAATACCCTCCTTCGTTCCCCACCGGGTATTCCACTCCTCATAATGGTTTGTCAACCTAGCATCTGGTATCTTGGAAGGATAAAGTTATTAATCGAGAAAAGGCCAAAGACGTGCCTATGAAGCGCAGGAAAGGATCCTAGTAGATCTGATTGCAGAGGGGATTGTCAAAAAAGAATTCAAGAATGTTAACACATTGTTACCCACGTTTCAGGTTTATCCTAGTTATATGGACAAGCTTGAGGCTCCATAGCGACAATCGATGATCATTAAACTTCTTGGTCGCGCTATCACTTTTAAAGTTTTAGACTCAAAGATTAAACACCTTTAGTCACCTACTGGTGGTTTTGATCTTCTTGATCTTGGTCATGATTTTTTTTTGGTCAAGTTTGATTTTCTTTCAGATTTTGATGATATAACGGAGGGCAATCTTTGTCTTATTTTTGATCATTATCTAATTGTTCGTCCATGGAAGCCTAACTTTAATGCAGCTCATGCAATAATGGATTCTACAATGGCTTGGGTGAGAATTCCCAATGTGTCTGTCCAATATTATGATGAGGACCTTTTAATAACCTTTGCCTCAGGGTTGGTTGTCCCATAAAAGTATATAGAAATACTATCCTGGCCAATCGAGGTCGTTTTGCATGGGTATGTGTTGAGATTGAACTAGATAACCCATTGGTAGGCCAAATTGAGCTCGATGGATGCATTTACAACATGGAATATAAGGGTCTTCATACTATATGTTTCAAATGTGGCAAATATGGACATCGTGATAGTCTTTGTCCAATTACATTTGCGGTAAAGGCTTCTGTTCAAGACAAGTTGCACCAAAGAGATGGCATGGTAATGGAGGAGGCTGCTAGGGTAAATCTTCTAGATTACTCTACAAGACGAGTTGGTGAGAATAGTGCCCAAAATCTAGGATTTAGGGCTTGGATGATCGTTGAAAAGAAAGTGAGGAGACCTTCTAGAGCTAAACAAGTGGAACATATCCCTACAAATCAGTGATCTGATGTGAATCACTTTGGTCCGCTATGTAATGAGGCATGTGACGCAGAGTTGGAAGCTTTCGTAGAGGCAGGGCTAACAATGATGATCGGGTTAGATTCATTTTCAAAGTGGGCTCAAGTAATAAGACTAAACGGGGAGGACGACCTACTAAGAAGATGGATTCTATTCTTAAACAAAATAACCTCTCGATTGGGCCAAAAACAAAGTCTCTTAACATAGAAGACCAGATCAACAACCCGGTGAGTAAGGAAATTGAGCATGAGCAATTTGGATCTCTTCATGGTGGCCCATTAGTAGCTCCCTTGATTGCTTCTTCCTCAAAGAATAATAACAATATTTCAGCTTCTAACCAACCGAATGACGAGAACCTGGTGCATATGGTGGCGTCCCATTTTCGTCGAGGATTTCAAACTACCCAACCTTCCCCTAGCTTAAGGCATTCTACAGCAGTTCTTCATAATGACACTCATCAACAGCAAGTGAAGGTCTTCTGTTGTGATGAACCACCAGATATAAGACATCGTAACGTACAACAGTAGGCCATGCCTCTATTAATCAATTCGGAGAATTTGATGGACAGTGATGATGTTGCTACTAGTTCTTCAAATGATTTAGGAGATATGGATGAAGTTCCAAGCACTCTTGCTTAATTGGTTGGCATTTACTTCTTATTTATTCATTTATTTAATGATGAATATGAATATACTAGCTTGGAACTGTCGTGGTGCAGCTAAACTTGATTTCATGAGTTACATTAAGGAGCTCATTTGCTTGCATAAGCTAGATATTCTAACCATAGTTGAGCCGCATATTTCAGGAGCCAAAGTGGAAAAGGTTTCTAAAGCTCTTGGTTTTGATCATACGTTCATATGGATGCTACAGGATTCTCTGTAGGGATTTGGTGTTTATGGATAGGATTATTATTACGTTTACAGGTTCTTGATTCGCATCGCCAATTCCTCCACTTTATTGTTTTCGATGCCCAGCAGAATCTTTGGTTCCTAACTGCAGTATATGCTAGACCTCATGCATCTGGGAGAGTGAATTTTTGGGAGGAGATTAACAGACTGTACAAACTAATCGACCGTCCATGGGTGCTTCTTGGTGACTTTAATGACTATGCTTGTCCTAGTGAGAAAAGAGGTGGCATTTATTCCTTGAATAGAGTAGCCAAATTTCATCAAAACTATTATCGGTGTGGGTTGTTAGATTTGGGATTTAAAGGCAGTCCTTTTACTTATTGCCAAAAACACAATGGCCTACTTTCTACTTTTGTCCAATTAGATAGGGCCCTATGTAACACTGAATGACGTCTTCAATTTCCTAAAGCTTTAATACATAATCTACCTCATACACATTCAGACCGCAATCACATTCTTCTTAGGTTGCATGGTTTCATTCCCTCTATTGCCTCGAGACCACTCCGTTTTCAAGATGCATGGACTCTACATGCGGACTTCTACTCTGTTGTTGACAAAGCTTGGAACTCAAGGCATCAATCACTGGCTGAAGCTCTTACCAATGTTGAAAAAGTGGCTCTGCATTTTAGTAAGGAAGTTTTTGGCAGTATATTCCAACGGAAAAGGATAGTTCTTGCTCGCCTAAAGGGAATCCATAATTTCTTATCCATTAGACATTCTGCTTTCATTTATAAGCTGGAACATGAACTGACCCTTGAATATCAAAATATTCTCAAGAAAAAGGAAGTTTTTTGGTATCAAAAGTCTCGGGTGCAGTGGCTGCAACATGGCGATAGGAATACTAGATTCTATCATGTTATGACTATTTACCGCTATAAACATAGTAAGATTGAAAGACTTCATCTTGCAAATAGAGGTTGGATTGTTGGTGAGCAAGCAATTCAAACAAAGGTTCTTCATTTTTTCAGAATTTATTTTGTTCCACTGATGATATTGTTATGACTTTTCCTCAGATTCCCAATCATCTGATGATTTCACATAAGGATAGTCAGACTCTTTTACTTCCGATTTCCAGGGAGGAGGTTTTCACAGCTATCCAGTCTATTAACTCATATAAGACGCTAGACCCAGATGGATTTCAACCAATTTTCTATAAGAAAATTTGGCCTATTATTGGTGATACTATTTTTCAAATGGTTAATAAGCCTTTTTAACTGGTTCTTGCCTAGAGGAGATAACCGATACTTTAATCTCTCTTATTCCAAAAGAAGAACATCCCATATCTATGAGCCAGTTCCGCCCAATTAGCCTTTATAATGTTATCTACAAGATTCTTACTAAAGTTCTCGTCCAAAGGATTCGACCTATATTGGATTCTATCATTAATCCAATGCAGGGAGCTTTTATTCTGAGGAGAACAACTGCTGATCATATTGTTCTTGCTAAGGAAGTGATCCATACCATTTGTAGAACCAAGCGTAAATTAGGTTGTCTTACTATGAAAATTGATTTGGTTAAAGCTTATGATAAAGTTTATTGGCACTTTCTAAAGCAGACTTTGGATAATTTTGGTTTTCCTTCTTTGATTATTTCTCTTATTATATCATGTGTTACTAGTTCACGACTCTCAATTTTATGGAAAGATTGTCATCTTCCAAGCTTTGCACCTGCTCGTGGACTTCGTCAGGGGGACCCTATTTCTCCTTATCTTTTTGTCTTATGTATAGAGAAGTTGTCTCTCCTCTTTTCTTATAAAGTGGCCTGCAATTAGTGGAAGCCGATCAAAATTTCAAATCATGGTCCTACAGTCTCTCATCTTTTATTTGCTGATGATGTTCTCTTGTTTCCTCAAGCAGATGTTCCGCATTGCCGAGTTGTTTTAGACATGTTAAGACAATTTTGTTCGAGTTCTGGCATGGCTAAGAGAAGTCTAAGTCTTTTATTTCTCCATATGTTTCCTATGTGCATAAGGAAGTGTTAAGACGTCGTCTTCAACTCCAATTCACTCTGGACTTTAGCACTTATCTTGGTGTCCCTTTGCATGGTAATAACAGTAAATATGATTTTAAACGTGTATTGGATAAAATTCAATCTCATTTGCAAGGTTGGAAATCCAAGTTGCTAAATAAGGCGGGTCGTCTCACTCTTGTGAAATATACTATTTCCACCATTCCTATATATTCCATGCAAACTTGTTGGGTGCCAAATGGGGGTTTGCATGATCAGACAAAGCATGTGGAGATTTCCTATGGCAATCTGGAGATCATGGTAAGGGTATCCATTTATTGAATTGGGAGGCTGTGTGTAGTTTAAAACATCGAGGTGGTCTCGGCATTCGCATGGCTCGTGATAATAATATAGCTATGCTTGGCAAATTAGTGTGGTCCCTTGCTATAAAGGAACCCAAGCCTTTTGTGAATGCTCTGTTTGGAAAATACATGCATGACGCTTCATTATTGGATTCTCGTTTGCTTACCTATTCGTCTCCGTAGTAGAAAGCTATACATCGAACAATTCCTTATTTAAAGGATGGTTTTTGTTGGCGCATAGGAAATGGCTGAAATTTCTCAATTTGGTATGATAGATCGGTAGGTCAAATGCCTCTTATCAAGCAAATTTCAATGATCAATGATGCGAACTATACCCTCATGGTTAGGGACTTGATCTCAAGTAATAAAACTTGGGATTTAGACACCTTATGTTCTTCATTGCCTTGCAGGGTGGAAAAGATGATTACAGCAGTCCCTATTCCTCATTCCTTGGATATGTCTAATGTGCTCATTTAGGGAGAGAATGCTAATGGTGCTTATTCAATGAAGTCAGGCTACGAGTTTATAACTAAGGTGCCTTATCTATGTGATCCTACGAAGAAATGTATGTGTCTTTGGAAACTTAATGTCCCTGAGAAATTTTGTTTCTTCTTATGGCTGGTCAAATGGCAATGCCTTCCTACAAGTCTCTTGCAGTATAGTCATGGTGTGAGTGAATCTCCCCTCTGCTGTCAATGTTGGGGGAGGCAAGAATCTATCCCTCATGCTCTTCAGGATTGTATATGGGCTTTTTAAGTCTGGTGCTTACCCCTTGCTGATGTTGGAGAATCCTTCTTTCGATTTAACATGGATGATTGGATAGTTACGCATGCTTTAGATCCGACCTTACCCCCTAATTATGTTCTTAAGTTTCTAGTTGGTGCCTAGATTATTTGGTGTGTAAAGAACCAGGCGGTGATCCAGGGCAACACTATATCAACTATTGTACAACTCCAGTGGCACACTAACCTTTTGAGGGACTGTCTGTTGGCATGCACGTCTTCTCTTCAGCATTGCATCCAAAGCGAGGATAAATGGATTTGTTGGTGTACCCTTCTGACTGAGTTCGTGAAGATCAATATGGATAGTAGTTCCTGTGGCAATCCTGGTGATGCTGGTTTTAGAGGTATTATGCGAGATAATCATGCCCATTAGATAATGGGTTTTATGGGGTTTATTGGCTATGCCACCAATCTCAATGCTGAGTTGCAAGCTATCCGACATGGGTTAAGTTTGGCTTGGGATCATGGACATCAAAAAGGGCTAGTGGAATCTGACTCACAAGAGGTAGTCTATTTGATAAATAAATCATGCTCGCATACTCATCCATACTTTAGCATTGTTATAGACATTCGTAGATTACTTGCTCGTGACTGGTCTTATTCTCTTTCTCATATCCTTCACGAAAGTAACCAATGTGCAGATTTCTTAGCTAAGCTAGGATCGTCGAGTGCTCATAATTTAGTCCTATGGGACAATCCGATTCCACGAATGCGTTCATTGCTTCAAAATGATGAGAGGTCAATTGCCTTCTTAAGGTGTTAGTTAGTTTGTTTTTTCTTGTCCATTACACCAAAAAAAGAGGAAATAAGAAATGAAGAGAAATATGGTGGCTTTGATTAAAGAATGAAGATGGAACAGAGAAGGTAGTTGTTGGTTGAAGATCAATGGGTGAATAACAAGATAACAGGTGAGAATTAAAATAAATAGAGCAGAGAAGGTAGTTGTTGGCTGAAGATTAATGGGTGAATAACAAGATAATAAGTGAAAATTAAAATAAATGCCTCACGGTTGTCATATTTTAAAATTCATGGATCATCTCCTAATGCTTTAGGTCGTTGGTTTATTAAGGTAAGCCTACATGCATGTTACCAAAGGATGAATGTACGACCACGTTTTTCTGCATGTTGTAATGCAATGGTTAAATAAAATATACAACATAAGTTAAACAAATATTAATAATATTGAAGTTACAAAATTTCAATCCATCACTTTTTGAAAAAAATTTCAACCCAAATTACAAGTCCAATTCCATAAGTTGCTCTTCATTGATGTTACTTGATATAACAATTCATTTACGATAAAAGCTTGTTATAAAAGAAAGGAGATTATAAAAAACATATTGAAATTTGAAACGCGGTGACATACAACTATTAAATATATATATATTAAGTATTAAGTATTAAGTATATATGTATATTAATTATTAAGTAAAATACCCAGACTCTCGAAGTTTCTACCATTTTCACAGAGCCCTTTCTCTTTCTCCCTCTTTGAAAGTTCTAACAGATATTAAGATATCTAAATTCGAAGAGAGAAACCCTAATTTCTATGACCCTATTTGTAAATGGTTGCAGTCTCGCTTCGAGACCATAAGAGGTCTTGTCTTATAGCTACAAATGGATATCGAACAAAGGCAAGCAGAGCCAATCGATCACTTTGTGAAGCAAGCATCAGCTTTGGAGGGCTTAGCCCTTGTGCCCATTGTCGTTGAGGCACTTTGCATCCTTCTCTCTTCGCTTTCTCTGAGATTCTCAATATACCTTTAATTGCCCAAGTCAGAATTGGACATCCATTCTTGGGTTTTCCTTACTTTGGTTCCATTCCCAAATCCGTTCCTTTTTTGTTACTTCTTCTATTACAGAACTAAACCAAAATTTTATTCGATTCTAATCCAAAGCTTTTATTTAGATTTGGCAATTCCTTCGCTCCGCGGATGATTACACGACCGATATGGGACTTGGGGATTTGGGCTCTGGTGAATGACTCCATGAGTAAGGTGTTGCCAGTTGCTTTGAAGGAGAGAAACCAAGGGAGGAGTTGGGAGTTATGACACTTGTGACTAGAGACATGGAGAGGTTAAGCGAGGTGAGTGTTAGGCGTTTGATCTGCAAGTGCATGTCAGGACTTATGTTACTCCGGTGTTTGGTGTTGTCAGGAATGGAGCACAATTGGTGGTGGTTGACCGCGAGAGGGAGGTTGCAGAAGCGAAGTATTTTAATTGGGTCAGGTTAGTTTTAGTATGGGTCTTCTTATTGTTGCTATCGTATGCGTTGTTTAGAGAAATGGAGGCCTCCTTTTGTCATTGAACTCTTGTTGTCTAATGATGGTGATTTGATGTCAATTTTCTGCCAGATTCCTCTTCTTTCTTATCCCTTGGTTGCTTATCTGGCTCTTTAACTATATCCTATTCTTTTACCTTTTATCACCCAATTTGGCAAAGCGTATTGTCTTCTTGGAATTTGATAATTTTTGGAAGTTTTTATGACTTGTTATAACTACTGGGCTCTTTGTTTGTGCAATTTTTTTGTCTGCTTGAAATTTGTTGAGCTGTTTGTTATTTATATCAACCTACATTCTTTCAGTTTCCTTTATCATGGTCATATACATGCAATGGATTCAAACTTCATTTGGTTTTGAATGAAGGATGCCACAATTGAGCAACTTCTTCCTATATTTCTTTCCCTATTGAAGGATGAATTTTCGGATGTTCATTTGAACATAATTAACAAGTTTAATCAAGCGAATCAGGTTTGTAACAACTGAAGACAACTTATTATGTTTAATGTGGTAACTTAAATCTTATAAATTGAGCATAGAATTTTCATGGAAAAGACCCTACCAATTATCTTTAGGCACTATGACCTTCTTATAGTTTATTTTTTTCTTTTGGAACTTTATCTCTTACTATTTAATCCTTTGAAGACCATGGAGTTGCATGTCTATGACAAAATGAAACATGCTTCTATTACATCTTACCATTTATTGTAACTCAGAAGTAGTTTCTTTGTAAAAATTTCATGTCCTCTTAAAAAGGATTCTTTTGCACTATTGCACTATATCACAACATTCACATATGACAAAAAATATGCTACACTTGCAGGTTATTGGCATTGATCTACTATCCCAATCTTTATTGCCTGCCATTGTGGAGCTTGCAGAAGATAGGCATTGGAGGGTTCGATTTGCAATTATAGAGTACATACCTTTACTAGCAAGTCAGCTGGGAGTAGGATTCTTTGATGATAAACTTAGTGCTCTTTGCATGCAGTGCCTACAGGATAAGGTTTGCTTTTCATTTTTTTATGTACAAAAAGTGGCGTTTAATAGTCACATTCCTTTTTTTTGTAGTTCTCTCCAATGTTTAACTTTTGTTCTCTGGTAGGTTTACATATTAAAATTCTTGTGGTATTAGGATGGATATTCAGAAAGTAAAATCATACTTTGTGATGTAGATGTACATCTAATTTTGATGATTATCCTCACTGGAAATGTGATGTAGGTTTATTCCATCTGTGATGCTGTTGCAAACAATCTAAAACGGCTTGCTGAAGAATTTGGTCCTAAGTGGGTAATGCAGCACATTATTCCACAGGTTTTTTTTCCTTCATCCTATTCTTGACATCAGATTCTGCATTCCACTGTTTTATCTATTGTTTGCGATAATTTTGTTTTTATCAATTTTCCTCTCTCTAAAGAGTGCATTCTTAGTAAATATAATGTATGCCAAAGACACTAAAAAGAATAAAATGAGGATGCTTGATGCGCAATTGTAGTAAAAAATGCTTCACTAGAAACTTTTGGATTAGCAATGCATACCGATTTCATTAAGGTTGGCTTCTTGTTTTCCTTGTAACATGTATGAAGTTCTTGAAATTGTTTCACTAGAAGATACTTGTTCTTTGCTCTGGCCTTATTGTGTGTGCCATTTGTATACATTTGGATGGTTATTTTATACTCTCATTTGTGCTTATCTCCCATTTTAAATTGATAGAAACTTTCTTCCAGCTTCCTTCCAACAAAATGAGAGTTTTATTATCTTGTGCATGTTTTGGAAATGGTCAACCATCTGCATTATTTATATCGGATGACCATAATATGTTCTATCTCACTCCTAGCTCTAGTTATGGGCTAAGAAATTACGTGCTCCAAGCTGCTTCCAGTAGTTATCAATTCAGAAAAAGACAGGTAAAGATAGTGACCTTTGTTAACTGGGTAAGAGCAGAACTGCCACATATAAAACTGGGTGTTTCTAATTACTGAATCGGTTTCTGTATACAGGGTACCCAACATCAAATTTAATGTAGCAAAGGTGTTGCGGGCCCTCATTCCAATAGTTGATAACTCCGTGAGTGCCAATAATGAATTTTCTATACCTTTCTCTATCTTTCTTTTTCTCGAACCTTATGCCCTTTTGTATCAATCTTTTTGTTAATCCCCTATACTTTAATGTTCCCTCAATAGGTTGTCGAGAAAACAATCCATCCTGCATTGGTGGAGCTGAGTGAGGATCCAGATATTGACGTCTGCTTCTTTGCTAACCAAGCCTTCTAGTCGATCGATAATACGATGATGTCTAGTTAGATGTGATATGTTCCATACCTTGAAAAACTTAGAACCCAAATGCATATGTTGAAGATATCCTGGCCAGAAAGAGCTGTAGTTTTGTTTCCTCAGATGAGTCCCTTCATTGTTGACATCTTTAATTGTAGTCTTGTCTCTATTTCATTTTGTTGTGATGCCATAATGTTTTTTAGTTTTTAGGAAGTAATTGACTCTTAACATGTTCATTAGCATTTCTTATGAATTTATTTCCCACTTTTCTTCTTTGTTCCATGTTTCCATAATCCAGAAGAAAAGATATGTGAAGCTTTAATATTTTCTAGTTATTGGTAAATTACAAATTTTAATCAGTGCCTCTGGTTATTGCCATTTTTTGTCTTCTCTGGACAATTTGCCTATTTAGGAATGGATGGAGCTATTCTCCAATGCCATGGGAAAGAGGTTTCTTCTCATCTCCTGCTTTGGTGTGGCTTTTTTTAATTTCAATTTTTATATTTTGAAAATTATCATATTGTTTAGTCATTATATAATATCATATTAATTATTTATTTTTCTCAAAATGATACAATGTTAAAATTTTAAAAATATATCATCATTTTATAATTAATAATAAATAAAAAAGTTAATGAAATATGACGGAAGATTGAAAAAGAGGGAAATAAAGCTTTATACCAAATTGTAAAAATTTTATTGGTCTTAGAAAAATTATTATATAAAATGGTTTTTTATTATTTGTATATTGGTATGGAACAAAAGTATGACTCGTGACTAGAACAGGAAGAACTGACAACACTTGGTTCCATTACAGGTAGTATTCTAGTCATTGAGTAAGGTTTGCTTCTTATTGGTTCTCCCCAAATATGGAGCAGGTTGTAATAATCGAGTTACAATTACTATGGACTACACCACAAAGGCATTCACAACTATGTTCTTTATTCAAATTGTTGTCTAAGGTTTTCAAGATTCTTGATAAGTATATAATCAAGTCTACTATCACTAATATAACTGTTTTGTTTTCTTGGTTTTACTGAGAGTGAAATCATCAATCACTAAATGCTTGGATACTTCTTATTGTACCATTTTGTGAATAAGTTTACGCCTCTTTGGTAGTGGGATTGTGTACTTGACCAATTTGGATGTTTGGAATCTTATACTATTCAATGGCTTGAATTTTTATTTTTACTCAATTCAAGCAACTTTGAAAATGACTGAACTATTGCTACCTATAACGTTGTTGTGGTTTATCTTTACTCATTGTTAGTTCTTCATTTGTGATAGGGTGTGTTTGAATAATGAAATTCCTTTTCAAGAAGTTACACCATCATGGTCAAAGCGTGAACTTTGGCAAGAAGCTTTTGTTACAAGTAAAATGTTATTATTTGTAATGTGTCATAGTATGTAATTTATGTTTTAACTATTCATCCTATTGATTCTAGCCTATTCTAGTTCAACTTTTGACATTGGGGACAAACTTTTTTTTTCTTTCAACTCAATGTGATTTTCTATCTTAATCATCTAATTATTAAATTTCTTAGTTCAATCTTTGAACTATACTAATCCTTATATGTTAGGTGATATAGAATAAGTAGAAGATATATCAGTGGCTAGAACCCATAGAACTTATAAAATCTGCCTGTTGGAATTTGAGTTTTAGGTTTGAAATTTCAACTTAAGATTGTTGAAATTTCAGGTTCCTATAGCTACAAATTTAGGGATTGATTGCCAGAAATCTAGGATAGAATTTTGTGGTTTTGGTTGATGGAAATTCAAGCTAGAGTTGTTGGAATTTTAGTGAGATAAACAAGTAACGAAGGGTAGGGAACTAAGAATCACTTGTAGAGTTTAAAAATTACTCTTAGAAGAAAGCATCACACATTTTAATTGAAGAATTAAGTTTATAGAAAAATATTGAAGATCTCCTATTGGAAGGTTAAGTACACACATATATTAAAAAATTCTTGGAACCTTTTCTAATTAAGATTTTTATTCTAAATAAACTTAAGCCCTAAATAAATTAGGACAATATATTTATTGTTATTACTTATTTAATATGGAAACTTAACATAAAGTAAATTTCAACTTTTATTGTTTTTGTTGTCACCTCAACTCTTGCTTTGTATTCCCCCAAATTAAACTTGTGGTTGAGTAATTTGAACTCTTATTTTTTTACAAACTCTAAATTTTATCACATCAACTTTCCCTAGCTTGCCCGAAGTTGTATTTGATATAGAATGTGATACATATTGATCATATACGTCTTGATTCAACATTGAAATTTGTATTCTAATATTCAAGTACTGTTAGAAATTTGTCTTCCTTTCCACTTATCTTTGATATCAACGAACTCTTGTAGCTATAATTCGTTCATTAAGAATATCCTCTATTTCTTATTTAATATGAGGAATGGTTGAAATTGTAACACCCCACTTCCGCTAGACCCGAACCCGATACCGATGGTGATATCCGAATCCGTGCCCCTCGAGGGTGGCGTGTCACATCACTTAACATTTAA
>JAOTAY010000001.1:18068061-18079689 GCA_025629805.1 Erythroxylum baracoense
GCATGTACAGACATTTTTCATGTGCACATATCACTGTTCACAAATGCATGAGCATGAGATGTGTTTTCCTAATTTCTTCGATTAATCTCTCGTGTACCCATTTTGTATAATTCAACCCGTTATCTGGAAAAGGGATGTTACAGAAATTCTCAAAATAGTTGTAGCAGGAGATTGTGCACCATCATAAATATATTTGTGCTTCCAATTTCAAGAGTCTTCAACTTGCTGACCCAACCTCCTATTTGTTTTCTCTTGGTTAAATCTAAAGAAGTTAACATTTACCAAGTTTATTACCATGTTTATATGATGATTAAGGAATATTTCATACTCTGCCAAAGAGAACAAGTTTTGTTTTAGATCCATAAGTCGCCTCCACTGTACTTATTTGTGATCATAAGTCTTTAATTTGCTGAGACTATATCCTTTAATACATATGCAAGAGATAGATAAGCAAGAGGAAATAGAATCAGAGGAGATGAACGAAACTATAAAGACCATCTCATTCACTCTTACTATACAATACCTAGTTAACTAATAATAATTAATAATTAATAATAACATACACGATTGTAACTTAACATGCACATAAAGTGAATAATTAATAACATGCAAGTCAAAGTGAAATTGGAGCCGTTAATTCCCACAATTAATTCAGCATTATATATTTCCAAATTGCACTTATCTTTTTGGATTATTAATTTTTGCTTTCTACTTTTATTAACCCAATTTAAATATTCAACTTTTATATTTTTTCTTCGTTTACAAAATTTTCTCCATAATCATACACTTTCATTTTTTCCCTCAAAAATTTAACTTTAACAATAATCATTCATACATAACCTATATATATATATATATATATATATCATTAAGACATTTAGCAAAAATGACTGTTCTGGGAGACGCTAGAAGGGGTACTGCAATAATTTGCTGATACGGAGTAGATCATCCTTGGAGGTGATTTTAATGGACATATAGAAGCTAGTACGGACAGTTATACAAGTGCACATGGGGGCTTTGGATACGGCCTTAGAAATGAAAATGAGATTGCTTTATTAGACATGGCTGCGACTTATGAGTTAGTCATCGCGAATTCCCTTTTTAAGAAAAACGAAGCGCACTTGGTAAGTTTTTAGAGTAGCTCCTCCATAGTACCAGATCATGGTGCAAAGATTGCAAAGTCCTGCCGGCTGCATGCATATCAACTTAACATAAATTATTAGTTCTGGATTTCGATGTCAAAGGATGGCGGTCACAGCATGTTACCCAACAGTGTCGCCAAATTAGGTGGTGGAGGTTAAGAGGGGACAAGATAGAATGACTTAGGTCTCAAGTTAGGACAAATGTCACATGGTCTGTGAGCAGGGTTGCAAATCTGATGTGGGAGGGTGTTGCCTCTGTAGTACGTCCAATAACAACATATCATCTTGGGGTTTCCAAACGGGTTCCCAAAGGGCGAGGAGGAGGGCGGATGGAAGGTTGGTGGTGGTCAGGAGAGGTACAGGAATCGGTTAAAGCAAAGAAGAGAGCTTTTAGAGACCTTTTAGCTAGTCCAATGGAGGCGGAGAGGGAAATTAACCGAGTAAGGTATGGATTACCAAAACAAAAGGCTAAGAAAACCATCGCAGTGGCTAGAGGGGAGGCATATGAGGCCATTTACAAGGACTTAGATACGCTAAGAGGAACACAAAAGATTTTCAAGCTAGCACGAGATAGGGCTCGCGGGACGAAGGATTTCAACCAAGCTGGTTGTATTAAGGATGAAGTAGGAAAGGTACTCACAGAGCCCTAAGAAATCAAGAGGAGATGGCAGAGGTACTTTCAAGGCCTGTATACCGAAGAGATAGTGGGCTACGTGGAGTTCGGAGACCCCTCAGTGATTGGGCATGTTCCGGATAGGTGCATAGGGGTAAGGATCACGAGAGGAGAAATTACGAAGGCGTTGAGAGGGATAAGGAGTGGAAGGGCAGTGGGGCCTGACGAAATCTCCATAGAGGTATGGAAACGATTAGGAGGTGTAGGTATAGTATGGTTAGTTCATCTCTTTAATGCAATTTTCGAGTCGGCCACAATGCCAGAGGAATGGAGATTGAGTCGGTTGATCCTCGTCTACAAAACCAAAGGGGACATCCAAGAATGTCACAACTATAGAGGCATTAAACTATTAAGTCATACCATGAAGCTGTGAGAGAAGGTTATTGAAGCGAGAATCTAGGGAGTTGCGTCTGTATCGGCCAACCAATTTGGATTTATGCCTGGTCGGTCCACGACAGAAGCGATCCATCTACATCGTCGACTCATGGAATGCTGTAGGGAACGCCAATGAGATCTGCATATTGTTTTTATCGATTTGGAGAAGGCGTATGATAGGGTTCCTCGAGAACTCTTATGGAGGTGTTTGGAGGCAAGGGCATTCCTGTAAACTATATTAAAGTAATTAGGGATATGTATGACAGAGCGTTGACTAGCGTAAGGACGATAAGAGGGGACACGAAAGCATTTTCTATCAGTGCTGGTCTCCACCAAGGTTCTGCGCAGAGTCCTTTGTTGTTCACTTTAGTGTTAGATGAAATTACCAAGCATATCCAAGTAGAGGTACCTTGGTGTATGTTATTTGCGGACGATATTGTCCTAATAGAGGAGATTATGGACGGGGTCAATGCCAAGCTGGACCGTTGGAGAGACATGTTAGAGTCGAAAGATTTTAAAATGAGCAGGTCTAAGACGGAGTATGTAGCATGCAACTTCTCTAGGGACTAGTTGGAGAATGAGGGGGTGGTAGCAATTGGGGCCGACGTCATACCACAGCGGACGAGTTTTAAGTATCTCGGGTCTGTCATCCAGAGTAATGGTAATATAGAAGCCGATATAGTCCATCGTATTAGATCAGGTTGGGCCAAATGGAGGAGTGCATCAGGGGTTCTATGTGACAAGAAGATTCCTTTAAAACTCAAAGGGAAGTTTTATAGAATGGTGATTCGTCCCATCATGTTATATGAGACAGAGTGTTGGCCTGCCAAGCGTAGGCATATAAAACAGTTGTTGATAGCAGAAATGCGTATGCTTCGGTGGATGTTTAACATTACCAGGAGAGATAAGGTCCGAAACCAGGTGGTGAGAGATCGATTATAGCTAGCCAACTTTGCCGCCAAGTTGAGAGAGACTAGACTCGTATGGGCATGTGCATAGGACGTCGGCCGACGCTCCGTTACGAAGCTGCGAGGGAATAACTATTAATGAATGTAAGAGGAGAAGAGGAAGACCTTACAAGAATTGGCGGAAAGTAATCAAAGGGGATATGTCAAAGTTGGCACTAAATGAGGTAGTGGCTAGTTATAGAAAAGTTTGGAGGGACCGAATAAGGATAAAGGATTAACCGTGTAACGGATTAGCCGTATCAGATATTCAAAAGCAGTACAGTAATTCTTAGGAGCTGCTGGGGGACATTGTTTAGTTTACAAGACAGGTGCAGAGGGACACAAAGGGGTCACCCTGTTAGGGGTTCTGAGGATGACCACCTTACCTACTGCGAGACAAGGAGGGATTGGATTTGGTAGCCTTTTCGACTCGCGCAGCCTAACCCCCTTCAGGTATTTTTCATTTATTTTCTGTTAATTTTTCTGTAACCTGCATCATTCGTATATTGTCTCATTTGTATGTGGGTTCACCGGAAACAGCCTCTCTACTGTGTAAAGGTAAGGTTGCGTAAGACAGGACCTTCCCAGACTCCGCTTAATTGTGAAATTTTGGACTAGGTGATGATAATGATGGTGATGATGATGATGATAATGATAGTGACAATGATATTACTCTTTAATTCCAAAAATAACGACATCTTTTCTCGGGAAAGCAAAAAGCCAAAAAGGTCGGTCTTCCGTTCTATAATCTGTATGTACACCACCCCCTCAAATGACCCACATAAATAAATGACTTGGATGAGTTGAGATAGGGTTGAGACAAGATTAAGGGCCCAGAGGATCAGGTCCTGTACACCACCGCATCAGTATGATTACTTGTTAGGAGCAGCAGTCGAGTGTAAAATTACACTTCAGCCCATAATAAAGAGCCCATTTGTAGAAGAAGAAGACTATTTCAAAGGAAAACATAACGAGTTTACGTATTTGTAAAACGATGAACACATCCCAAAACGACAACTCCCAGGCGCAATTCCCTAACCAACAGCGCCGCCCCCGGGGCTTCGCCGCCACTGCTACCGCCACCGCCACCAACGCCACTGATGCGCCGGGGAAAGGCAAAAGAGAGAGGGAGAAAGAGAAAGAGAGGACCAAGCTTCGCGAACGCCACCGCCGCGCCATCACTAGCCGCATGCTCGCAGGACTCCGCCAGTACGGCAATTTCCCACTACCCGCTCGCGCCGACATGAACGACGTGCTCGCCGCCTTGGCTCGCCAGGCCGGTTGGACAGTTGAGCCCGACGGCACCACTTACCGCCAGTCACCTCCTTCGCAGATGGTTACTTACCCATTTTTCTTCTTTTATTCTGATTCTATAGCAAATGAAAGTGAAATATTTTGATTCGATTGATTGTGTTGTTGTGTGAAGCCATCATCATCGTCATACGGTGGTGATGCTGTGAGATCATCGCTCGAAAGTCCGGTTTCTACGAGTTCTTTGAAGAGTTGCTCCATGAAATCTGGTGGTGGTGCATTGGACTGTCAGCCTCAGCCATCGGCTGTTCACCGATTGGATGAGAGCATGTCGCCGGCGTCCCTTGATTCGGTTGTTATGAGTGAAAGAGATGGGAGAGGGCAAAAGTACCCAACTTCAAGCCCTATTCATTCTGTTGATTGTATTGATACTGATCAGGTACGAATCTTTGTTTGTTTGTTTTTTTAAGGTTTTCTATTCTTGTTTGATATGATGGTGATTGCATTTACACTTGATTGATTGAGTTGTGTGGACAATATGGTGTGCAGCTTATACAGGACGTGCGTTCTGGTGAGCATGAGACTGATTTCACCGGCACTCCTTTTGTTCCAGTTTATGTAATGCTTGCAGTAAGTTCCAGTCGATTCCCTTAACTTTTTATTTTATATATGAGAAAATGCTTTGTCTTCTTAAGTATATTCATGTTTCCTTTTCGGAAATTTTCATTTGCTTAAATCAAAATTTCTCCTTTTTATCATCCCTATTATAGTTTGAATTATGCCATGAATTGCTAAATTCACATGTTCAAATTTCTAATGGACTTGACTGGAAAGGACTTGATTTGTTTCCTTTTAAATATCTGAGGAGCCAGGACTATGTCAGCGGTAGGATTGACTATTTGGTTCACACCATTTTATACAAACTTGGACTTTTAACGTTTTCATCGCAGTTTCTTTTTTATTCAACTTTTTTCTCCTTTATTTTTGTTACGAGTTTGTAAAAGGTTATTGATTTCTGTGGCAGACTGGTTTCATCAACAATTTCTGCCAGTTGGTTGATCCACAATGTCTGAGAGAAGAATTAGGTTATATCCAGTCTTTAAACATCGATGGTGTTGTTGTAGATTGTTGGTGGGGAATTGTTGAAGCTTGGAGCCCTCAGAAATATGTATGGTCTGGCTATAGGGAATTGTTCAACATTGTCCGAGAATTCAAGCTGAAGTTGCAGGTATTTTCATATAATTTATTGAACTATGTGTATTCATTTAGATGCTTTTCTACACTTTCTGTTTAATCCCAACCTTTTGATACTTATGAAATCTCCTTTAATTATGAAGGTTGTTATGGCATTTCATGAATGTGGAGGAAATGACTCTGGTGATGTTTTAATCTCCCTCCCTCAATGGATTTTAGAGATTGGGAAAGAAAATGAGGACATATTCTTTAGAGGTTGTGAAGGAAGAAGGAATACCGAATGTCTATCTTGGGGCATTGACAAAGAGCGAGTTCTAAAAGGAAGAACTGGTATCGAGGTACTTTATATGTCTTTAAAAATTATCTATTATTTAAGCAGCTTCTCTCTTTCTGTTGTACTGATGCCTAGTGAATTGCATACTCCCTGCTATATACCATCTCATACTCAATCTCTGTCTCTCTCTCTCTAAGGATAATATATTGGTCCATATATATATATAAGTGATATGTGTTTTTGCTTGCAAGTGTGTAAATATATTCTATTGTTGATGCACAAAAGTTGAATGCCATGCAAATGTTATTCTGACTGGTTACTACTTAGTCTACCCAAGTGTTTGTTTGCATAATTGGTTTTTGTTTCTTGGTCATTGATCCTACCAGAAGATATTATTGTTCACTTTGCTTTACTGCATTCATTTTGTCTTGCCAAGTTTTATAAGGTTGGTAGGCATTACAAATACGTAAAGTGAGTAATGCAATCGAGTGGCCGGAAGCACTGTTTTGTCTTGTTGTGATGTTTTAGCCTTTGCCAAGCGAGACAACCTTTCTTTGGTGGAGAAAAAATTGTGCCTCTATGTTTGGTCACTAATAATGTTTTTCATTGTGCACAGGTTTATTTTGACTTCATGAGAAGTTTTCGGACTGAGTTTGATGACTTGTTTATGGAGGGTGTGATCTCTGCCATCGAAATTGGACTTGGACCATCTGGGGAGCTGAAGTATCCATCTTTTTCAGAAAGGATAGGTTGGAGGTATCCTGGTATCGGTGAGTTTCAGGTATCTTTTAAATTGGTTTTATGGTGTGAGCATCTCCCCTACCTGTTATATATCATAAATGGAGAAAGTATGTATTAATATTGTTTAGAGCGGGAGAGAGGGATAGAGCCAGCTAGTAATTGTAAAACTGGGGCTGTTTCATCTTAATTGTACTTGACCTAAAACTGATCCCTTATCTGCAGTGTTATGACAAATATTTGCAAGAAAATCTACAGAAGGCAGCTAAATTGCGTGGGCATCCATTTTGGGCTAAGTGTCCTGATAATGCTGGCCAGTATAATTCTAAGCCTCATGAAACTGGTTTCTTCTGTGAGCGGGGCGATTATGATAGCTACTATGGCCATTTTTTCCTCCAATGGTATGCTCAGTCACTGATTGACCATGCTGATAATGTTTTATCTCTTGCAAACCTTGCTTTCGACGGGACAGAGATTGTGGTTAAGGTATGCAAGGTGTCCTTAAATGTTGTAATTATGATTGGTAAGCTGGATTCACCATGAATTGCAGCTATATTATGCTAGTGGCTGAAAATTAAATCCTTACAGTAATCTCTTGATTACTAATCCAAAGTCAAGGAGGATCCATTTTCAAACTGCTAGTAATGTTACCACTGCATTTTTTCCTTTGTGATGCTACCACTCTTAGTATGTAGTTAGAGCCACTTGCAGTGTTGTTTTTCTACTATTGTTATTTGACTTTCCTGTTTTCCACGCATGCATATGACACATCCATAAAGAGAATGTGACATTATAGATAAGTTTTGGGCTTCTCAAGTAAAGAACAAAGTCAGCTCAAGAAGTTAATGGTACAGATATGTGTTATAATATAGAGAATCCAGTCCCGAGCCTCACCCACCAACTTAAACTTATGTGTTTGCCGGTTTTTGACATGATATTACATCTCTATGACTGAAATGTTACTTGTTCAAATGTGTGAAAGTATTTAGTTCCCAGTACACACACATAGAATTCACATAGTATGGAGCTGTGCTTTTGCTATCCGTTCAAAACGGTGGATTTTTTTCTGAAAAGGCATGTTAAGGTCACATATAATCCAGTCTAAGCCTTTAGTTTGAATGATTTTGTCAGAACATGTGCCTATGAGTTGACCATTTACTGATAATCTAAAACCTATAATTCTTTCCTCCCAAATCTGACCCAAAGTTTTTGTTGAAGCTTAAGGTAATATTGCCTACTACATTTTTCACCTTGAAATAACCAATGACCCGCGGTCCTCAGTATTAGTCACCACATGCTGCTTTCTTTCGAGAAGTTATATTGTGGTCTTTATGTAAACTACTTCCTGAGTGTTGTTGGAAAGAGATAATCAAAGAAGTTGCACAGGTTGAGTCGGTAAAAGATCAAACTGGAAAGAGAAAGAAGAAAAGTTTATATACCCTCTTTTAGACATATACTAAAAGCCTCTCTTATAATGGCGACTAAAAGGAGTGGAATGTCCCTGTTAGAATTGTATGCATGTGATATTATACACGTATATTTATAAATTATTTTGTTTTTTGCTCAGTCAATACAAATGTGTACATTGTTGGGGTCATGAAGCTCAATTAGAGGACAGCAAATTACTCCTGTGCAGGTTGCTGAAATGGAATTTATGACCTGCAGATTCCTGCTGTTTATTGGTGGTACAAAACTTCAAGCCATGCTGCAGAGTTGACGGCTGGTTATTATAATCCTACAAACCAGGATGGATACTCTCCAGTTTTCAAGGCCCTGAGAAAACACTTGGTGACAGTGAAATTTGTATGCTCAGGACTGCAAGCTTCAGGTCATCCAAATGGCGATGAACTTTCTGATCCAGAAGGTCTAAGTTGGCAGGTGATGGTTCTTTTGATTTCCTCAACTTTGTTCTTGATTCCCTAGCTTGAAAGTTTGGAAGCCTCTTTTGGGCAGCGCTGGGACTTAAACCTTTTAATTTCTGTTTTTGTGAAGGGCATAATTTTTTCCTTAAATTTTTAGAGAACTTACCGTGCTAATTGACTATTACTTGTCAAAATAGATGACTTCAAAAGTCAGTAGATTATTGTTGCTCCGTACAGGTTCTGAACTCTGCTTGGGATAGAGGATTGACAGTGGCTGGTGTAAATGCACTCTCATGCTATGATAGAGAAGGATGTCTGAGAGTGGTTGATACGGTAAAGCCAAGGAATGATCCTGATCGACATCACTTCTCATTCTATGTGTATCAGCAGCCATCTCCCTTGGTTCAAGGAGCAATGTGCTTCCCGGAGCTGGATTTTTTCATTAAGTGCATGCATGGTATGATTCAAACCTGTTTTGTTGATAAGATTCCATTTAAGATGCTTCATACATTGAAATGCAAGTGCAAATTATATCATTTTACATATATTGTGGCCATTGAAATGTCCTGTTAAAATTATATTGAAAAATTTTCATGTTTGTTCTCAACAAATTTTGTTTTAGTTAACAACCGTGCTGAATCTTCTGAAAAAATGATCCGTTTCATCTTTGCATTTTGAACAAAGCAGGATATGGATACTGATATGGAAGAGACGTTACCCAACAAGGAAGCTGTTATGAGTCCGTTAAGTATGTATGCTGTAGTTTGTCCCTTGGTGATGTTTGTTCCTGATTTCAATTTTTGCGGGAGAGATATCAGGTGTCTAGTTTCCTGAAAGCATGCAGACTTATCCCTTTTGTAGATGGTGGAAATAAATAGTCCGAACTGCAGGTCATAGCTGGAAGGATACTGACGTAGATGTTATTGGATAAACCATAGTCTAGTGTCCGATTATTTAAGCGTTGTGTGTGATAATCTTTAGTAGATAATTACCCCGGTTTTTCGTTGCCATGTAATGTTAATGTATTTTGTCTTCCGCCATAAGCAAGTAGAGGTGGTGCTTTAGAGTAGTGATGATTAGCACATTGATTTGATCTAGTTTTCCTGTGACATTCAACTATCAGAGGTCCAATTCCTTCATGGCTAAGATGGCTTCAAGCTCCTTTCTTTCCATCTCTTTAGGACATTCTTGTGGTTCGGCTGCAGGCTGCCTACTGCCCAATATTGTATAACCGTTCTCAGCAGTGTTCAGGCAAACAATATTTGGAACTGATTTCTGCATAAGAACAGGAGCCTTTAGTAACTTCTCTGATGTAAAATTGGTCATCTTTTTCATAACCCAATGGAACCAAATTGCATTAGAGAAAAGGTCGCTTATTCAGTGATGATCACAAGAGAAATGATATCTCCAGTGAAGAATCGAAATGCAACTTCTACAGATCATGATGTGCATGAAATAAGTCTCAAGTTTCTCTTATATATTTGCTTGCAATATGCACAGGCAACATCTTATGTGAACAAAAATGTCATTTAAGAGGCAGGTTGGTGCCTAATACTGGACGGTAATACCATTTACAGAACTGATTTTAGACTCCTTTCAATCATGGCGAATCCCTGGGATAATAACATACACAAGCCTCCCTGGACTCCATTTTGACTAGGCATAGCATTCAAAGAGATTGGTTTTCGGTTCAGAAGCATTAATTTGCTAATACTTTCCATTTGCTTTGCTCATTTGATCAAGTAAGAGAATGCCGGCGTTTCGTGATTCAAAGCTTATTTCTATTCCTGGAAAGTAGCCTGTTCTCGCGGGAGAATTATGATTGCTCACAATTTCTTGTTTCACGATGTCTCCCATCCTAGATAAGTATGCTGTAACCCAAGTTTCCAAGAACAAAGATCCAATGCCAGACATCGCACATAAATAAAAACACCGATCCTGATCTTAAAATTTTATGCATCATTGATTTGATTTGCCGTATTATCGATATAAAAGAAAGAAAAAAGAAGTAATTTGCCCAAAGTTATAGATTTCATACAATTCCGGCCGGAATGTACCGTATTGGCCAAAAAACGGTACAAAATCAGTAAACGATAGTACCAGCCTCAAATACTGGTCGGTATCGGCGTTTACCGGTCGGTATCGTAAGTTTCAGAAATTGCAAGGACTAAATTGCAATTTCTGAAACTTAACCCTAAAATCGCGATTCTTCTATTTGCTACTCTGCTCCTCTCTCTGGTTGCAATCTCTCTCTCTCCCTCACAAAGTCGTTGTCTCCTCCTCAGCCATCTCGCCGTCTCCTCCTCACCATCGACTTGGGCTGGAGCCATCACTCCTTCCTCATCCATCACTCCTCGCGATCTCTCTCTCTTCCTTCGACCTCAGCCATCACTCCTTCCTCTGCAGCACGTTGTCGCTGTCCGTCGCAGCCACACCGCACCCGCACCGTCCGTCGCACCTCAGACACACCACCAAGATGTGACCCGACCTCAACCGGAAGACCCGATTGTTTGGGTGTGTGTTTTTTAATTTTTTTCATTTTTCATTGCATTTTGAATCTTTGATTGTGTTGGTCCGTTGGATGATGAATTTGTGTTGTGTATGTTCTGTTTGGATGGTGGATTTTGGGTAAGAAGTTTTGCGTTGTGTTTGTGAACATACGGTGTTAGATTGGATGGTGGATTTGAGTCACAAATTTTGCGTGGATGTTAGATTTTGGCTGGGAATGGATATTAAAGTTGAAAATCATGAATAGGTTTTGTGAATGTTGAACTGAATTTGGATTTGGATTTTGGAAGTGGAATGCTGAATGTATAAATTTTTTGGCTTGTGATTTACGGTGATATTGAATAAGAATTATTAATGAATGAGATTGAATTTGAGCAATTGAACTTGAGTTGAAAATTTAAGATGTTGAGTTCAATTGTAAAAGTATTTTATTTAATGATAATTTGGTTATAGCCTTGAGTAAGGTGAGGGTTAGGGATTAGTGTTTAAAGTTAAATTGTTGATGTTGATTAATTGATTGTTAAAACTTAAAATTGAAAGTTGATAATTAACATTTAAACCTAAATGTAAAATTGATAAACAAATGCGAAATTAATAATTAAATGTGAAATTGTAAAATTGATAATCAAAATTGGTAAAATTGAAAAAGCTTAAATCATTAATT
>JAOTAY010000001.1:18109208-18141098 GCA_025629805.1 Erythroxylum baracoense
CTACATTATTGGAAAGCTCGCTATCCGGAAGAGTAGCTATCGCTAGGTCGATGAGGGGACCCCTGTTGGCCACCCAGTTGTCTAGCCAAAATCGGATTCGGTGTCCATTTCCCAAAGTCCATGATAGCCCCCGGCGGACAATAGGCCACACTGCTGCTATGCCCCGCCAGCATGCTGAGGCACGTCCTCGAGCAATCGAGCAAGGAATGGAATGTGTTTCTAAACGGTATTTCGCTCGCAGAACCCTGACCCAGAACGCAGTATGGTTGGTAAACAGTTCCCAACCGAGTTTGGTGAGAAGAGCATCGTTTGTAGAACGTAAGCTCTTAATCCCGAGGCCCCCGGCTACTTTAGGTCTACAAACTTCCTCCCAGTTCACCAGATGCATTTTTCGCTGTACGCCCGTCGAGCCCCAGATGAAGTCCCGCATAATCTGTTCGATCTTATCGCAGAGATGACGGGGGAGACGCACAGTCTGCATAGTGTAAATAGGTAGGGAAGCAATGACGGACTGAGTTAGAGTGACTCTGCCAGCAAGGGACAGGGAACGTCCTTTCCACCCTGCCAACCGGTTGCGTACTTTCTCAATGATGTATTGGTAAGTGCTCCTATTGGTGCGCTCATGAAGCAGCGGAACGCCTAGATACTTCCCCAGATTGGGTGTACTAGTCACTTGCAATAGCTGGCTGAGACGGTCCCTCTCATGCCGCGAGACATTGGTAGAGAAAAAGACCTTGGTTTTAGTCGTACTAACTCGATGTCCAGAAGCCTGGCAAAAAGCTGCCATCGTTCGCCTGATAACCTGGGTTTGAGCTTCCGTAGCTTTGGCAAACAGGACAAGATCATCCGCATAGAAAAGATGGGATATAGGGGGGCCTGTGCGACTTAGCTTTATCGGTTTCCAATGATCCTGAGCCACCTCCTTGGAAATGAGATGGCCTAGCCTTTCCATACACAACACAAAAAGATAAGGCGAGAGGGGGTCCCCTTGGCGGATTCCCCTAGAGGGGGTAAAAGGCTCAGAGGGGATGCCTTGCCACAGGACTTGCAATGACACCGTAGTCACACACTTCATTATGACGGAGGTTAGGTAAACTGGCAATCCGATCTCCGACAGAGTGTCGCGGATAAAGTCCCAGTTGAGCGTATCATACGCCTTTTCAAGATCCACTTTAAGGGCTAGATAACCGGTCTTGCCCTTAAACTGACGCATCGAGTGGATGATCTCCTGAGCGAGGATGATATTATCGGTAATCTTTCGCCCTGGAATAAAACTGCATTGATTGGCCGCCACGAGATAGTCCATATGGGGTTTCAAGCGGTTCACCAGCACCTTCGAGAGGGTTTTATACATCACCGTACATAAACTGATGGGGCAAAATTGGGACATATGTAAAGGAGAGGGGACCTTAGGAATCAGAACTAGGAGGGTTTGGTTCAGTTCGGAGTCCCAGCGTTCCAACCGGAATACTTATTGGATAAAAGCCACCACCGACAGGCCTAATGTCGACCATTGACTTTGGAAGAAGAGCGCGTTGAACCCATCCACTCCGGGGGCTTTGTTGGGACTTAAATCAAAAACCGCATTCCGAATCTCATTGGCATGTATGGGTACTTCGAGATCGTGCAGTCGCTCAGCAGATAACTCGGGAAATGCTCCTGAGAGTGGGGACGTCCATGGATGCTGCTCGTCGCTCTTATAGATCTGTTTGAAATAAGTCGAAGCTAGACGACGCAGAGAGTCGGGTTCCGACACGAGTACTCCTCGGTGGTCTTTAAGGCTCGTAATAAGGGTTTGCTTGCGTTTGGTAAGAGTGATGGTGTGGTAATACTTAGTGTTGCGGTCTCCTTTGGAAATCCATTCACACCGCGCTTTCTGATGCCAACTGATCTCCTCCTCGCATAGCACCTGCATCAGTTCCTGGCTAAGATGATCTTCTAAGGCCAGCAGGAAGTCCTCGTTGTGATCGTTCATGGTTCGCTGAATACCGGCCAGTCGGGCGAGGATGCGTTTCTTCCTGATAGAAATGCTCCCTACTTTAAACTTGGACCAAGACGTCAGTTTGTGGGCTAGAATTTTTAGTGCCTGAGATACAGACCCCTCAGGAGGGGACCAGTTTGTGGCAACCAGCCCCTCGAAATTACGCCGGGTGAGCCAAGCATTCTGAAACCGGAATCCTGCGGGCCGCCTGGAGTGAATAGGTTGGGTCGTGATGGAGATGAGGAGAGGCCTATGGTCCGAACCTAGGAAGGGCAGATGTCGGTTCACGGTGTTGGGGAAGTTCTCCAGCCAATCGGTAGAACCAAAAACTCTGTCGAGTCTGGCTTGAACGTGTCCTCTACGCCATGTGTATTTAGACCCTGAGTATCCCAAATCGTGGAGAGCACTTCCAGATACCCAGTCTTGAAAGTGGGGCGACACTACCCGCGAGTCGACAGCTCCACCCCTTTTGTCTGACCGTGTCAACTTAGCATTAAAATCGCCCCCTATTATCCAAGGCGGGGACTGAGTAGTGCGAAGCCACCGTAGAAGAGGCCAGAGATGATTTTGGGTGGGGATTTGAGGACTAGCATAAACGATAGTAAACTCAAAGGTTCGGTGATCCAGTCGGACAGAGGTATGAATAAATTGGCGATGGGCGATACGCACAGAGAGATTGAAAGGCTTTGACCAAAGAAGCCAGATACCTCCCGAAAATCCCTCCGCTTCAACATGGAAGGAATATTCAAAACCTAATTTTTTCAAAGGGTATGCTTACAACCCATGTTGTAAAGAATGTGAAAGAGGTGACACTTAAGAATATCCTATTAGTTTCAACTATTCATTTAAGGCTCTTCTTTGTAAAAAGTCTTGAATTCGAGTCATTAAAAAAGAGAAGAGAGGGAAAATTTTTTCTATTGATAATCCTCTAACTCTTTAAGCATGCACCTTGATCGGATCAATTGCAGATGTTTCGCTTCCAGCAGCAGTGTAGGAGTTGAAACCACTAAAAAACTTGAGGTTGATGAAAACCTGATGTTGAATAGGGCCAATAATCAATCAGTAACTGACTAGTTAGTATTTGAAAACTCCTTGTATGCCGAAGTGTACAGATAAGAGAATTTAGAGTCCTAGACAAAAAAAATGGAACAATATTTCGGATTATTTTAAGACATTTTCCACTCAGCTACTAATCTTTGCAGGCATATACCACTCATCCACCAAATGCGTGATGTGGCCTTCAGATCATCAGAGAAGGTTACAATACAGTCAAACATACGCCAAATTATCAGTGATCTATATATGCTTATATCTACATCATTCAGTTTTATTTCACAATTATAAAACAGAACATGAGATCAGCAGAAAACAAAGAGCCCTATGTAACCATGTGATCAAGTTATATGTTTCTTCCTGCAGCTACCTAGAGACCTATCTAGTGAGAAATGGGTTCACGGCCCAGTCTTAGAAAGTCAATGCCAATGGAGCATATGGACTACCTTTGGCAATGTTGGATATGTGAGCGTACCAAGTATAAACCAGTTGAGGCTCAAGAGTGCAACGGCATCAGAAGCAGGTCTGTTCCTTATAGTAGAGAATAACTGAACCACACTTTTCAATGACACGACAACTACACCGAAGAGAGCTACCACAAGAGGCATGCAAGGATCCTCAGCTTCCCAGATGATCATTCCAACCAAGAGTGATAATACTGCACTGAAAAGGGACTGTGAAAGTGCAGCTTTTCGTCTTCGGTTCAAAGACTCGGTCCTGTCTATTTGCCGTGAGAAACATCCTGGGATAAGTACCTCTTCTTTGCTCTTGCGTTCAGTTCCCCAGGCATCTTTTTGCATCATCTGTTTACTTGCTTCATAACCAGATCTCCATGATGGTATTCCATACAAAATGTCATATGTGCGAGCAATGTCCGTGCTTTCTGAGTTGTCTGAGATGTCTTCATCTTTAAAGTCCCACAAGTCCTTGCGCTGAATTGCCTTCAGCTGAAGATTTTCAACCTTCAGATGCCGCAACTGTTAGAAGGGGAACATGTAAAGGTATTAATGGTCGTGCTTGTATATGAATATTTAGCAGCAAACATATGTTTACAAAAGCAAAAATCTTTTCAGTCTAAGCTGAGTCATAACGGTGATTATGGAGGATACAGAATGATCTACAATATTGTGTCTTCAATATGTAATAATCCAGAATTTGTTTGTTTTGATACCCTGTTGATGTTTGTGCCTCGACTTTTACTTAAACAAAAGTCAAATCAACTATCGGCTTCTACTCCTAACCATTTAAATGTTGCCTACTTTCGAAGTAGAAAGGGAAAGAATGAGATAGCAAGATATCTATCCAGGATTCAAGTAAATGATAGCCCCTACTACTGAAAAACTTTCAAATTGGTAGCAGAAAGTCAAAATTAAATGATAAAAGAGAAGTTTTATGCCGTCGGCAGTGTGAGTAACCACCAAAAGGAGACAAGGTGCAAAAACAAAAAGCAGGCAATTGCACAAGAAAATATACATATACAAGGAACCTGTAGTGCCAAGTTTCAACAGGGTATCCCCAAGTTTCAACAGGGTATCTTCTCCTCCATCCTCATTTTCACTTTTTACTTGATATGATATACAGAATCATTTAGGGCAGGTGGCATAAATGAGAAAAGTACTGGTAGTAGATAAGAGCCAATTCAGTAAGAGTTCAAAGGTTGTCATAGATTGCCCTTCTTAATAATTACCGGCAGTATATGGTAGTAAAGTATTACAGTTGTAAGCATCAAGCAGTCTCCAACGGAAACAAAGTTGCAATGTAAACAACACAATCAAGAGGGGATTCAAGATAAATCAGCACTATCAAGGAGAAAGAACTTTCACCTCGTGCTCTAGCAGTTCAATTTGGGCAATGGCCCTGTCATTTTCTTCGTCAACTTCTACTAATATTGATTGCAAAATTTCACGTTCTTTAATGGCTATTTGAAGCTGGTTTTGAACTTCATTCTTGCGGTGGACAAAATCACTCACGACATTTTGCATCTCATGTAAGTTCTGCTCCAGCTGAAAATTGTAGCAGGAGACCATAGAATTATAAAACCAAAATCAACCAAAGTTCACTCACTCTAAGGTACAATCAAGTTAATCAAGGCACAGGGATGGGAAAGATTTTTCCTCTCCAAAGAGTAACTTTATCTAAATATTTGGTTAAAACCATTAACCAATTTCTAAATGCTGAAAACAATAATTTGAAATCTCTTCAAAACACTCGCAACATAAAGATACAAGCATGAGAAAGAACTCGTGTAGTAAGCCGAAGAAACACTAATGAAAACTAACCAGCCTCTCCCTTTGCAGGGCAGTCACAATACGTTCAGGAAGAGAAACAAGAGCGATTATGCAAATAATTGACTTGCGTAAAATATCCAGATGCACGCTGATTGCGGTTTTCACCAGATCAATCCAAGTTTGGATCATAACTAGAAGAAGCCTCAGGCTGAACACGAATACAGACTTGCAATATGCAAGAGGCTTCAAAGCCAAGGTAAATAGAGCAGCCATTAACTCTGGATATAGCAGTTTCAGATTCACCAGTAACACTAGATTATTTTCTTCTATTCTTCATTTACATGCTCATATAAGCTGCATCAATGTTCAAGAACAGTCTGTTTAAGTAATATCCTAAAAAATTTCCCAGGAGAATAAACATTTCTATAAATAACAAAAAGTTAACATAATTTATATGACTTCTGTTTGGTAAAGTTAAATGGAGAGCAAACAGCAAAACAAAAACCAATCCAAAATTGTTAAAAGTTTTGCTATATAAAACACAAGCGCAGAGCTACCTCTAGTCTATGGATTTTTGAGAGATGAAATCCCAATGTCCCACATGCTCCAAGAAGTTAAACGCTCTTTCTGAGGAGGGCTGTAGGACAAATTGATTAAGAACTATAACCGTGAGGAAAGTTCCAAAAAGAGATAAAATACTCATATCAGAAATAAAGGCGAGTATTTCCTCAAGATTGTGTTCCGTTACTGTTTCACTAGTTAATCATCTATTTTGATTTCTGTTATGTTGCATCAATCTGTTACGTAATCAGCAATTGGTGCTCCTTTAGAATACAGAATGAAAACTTCAATCGTTCTTTTGATTAAAAGAGTTTCATAATGCTATACAAAACAATCGATACTAAAAAGCCCAATCATCATAACAAAAGAAATCCTTTGGTGCATTCTTCTTACTTGATCATGAAAATATTATGGTCACATCCAACCAGAAAAAACAAAAACAGGTGAACCATGAAAGCAATTAAGAACACAAGAAAAGTATATATAAACTGCATGCATCTTTAAGTGAATTATTAACTAGGGATGAAGAGAATAAAGAAACTGAGAGAAAGAGAAGGTTAAAGGGGACACTGATTGGAAGTTTGAAGGGGCACTTACCTAAGCAAACTGAGCAAAGGCAGTAAGATAAACGAACGGGAAAAAGCAGAGCGTACTCCGGAGTTGAAAGTTTGCATCTTTTTGAGGGAAAAAGAGGAGACAGAAGGAGCAAGGTGGCAGCAAGAGCTTTGCCATGGCTGACACCTGGAGGAGCAGAAACAATAATTTGATAGAACAAATTTCGATTTCAAGTAAATCACGAAGGATAAAAATTTGGTCTCTACATTGATAAAAAGCTATCACATGCACATTTAAAAGCTTTGTTATATTTTGCAATCTGTGACAATATAGTCATGCATTTGTTTAAATTATCCAATATTACGAATTGGTCTAATACATGCTTGCACAACGTCTTTTTTGTTGACCCAGTGAGATCATATGCACAAGTTATGAAATAATGCATACCAAATGGTTGAACACTTGAACTTGTTCAAGCCTTATTTCCGATAAAGCGATTTTAGCTCGCCTTTTATATAAATTCCTCCTAGATGTCATCAGCTCTAAATTTTGATGTGCCAAAAGAAAACATCGATGCCTCGGCTTCTAGCATCTATAGATTAAGAAAATAGTTTGAACACAAACAAAATTAACTAGGATATTTATATAAAGAATTATGATATAAGATATGAGAATTTCATGTCCTAAAATATTATGTAGTTTACATCGATTTAATAACAAATCATTAATTTAGCCCAAATTATAATATTAAAAATAGAATTTCACACTATCATGTTGATTGATTCCCTTTTTAACTACGTAAAATTGGTTTAAATAAAAGAAATTAAAAGAGTTGGGAATATGTGTTTATATTTGAAATTAATAAGCATTATATGATTTTGAATTTTATCTAGAAATTAAGTAAATAAATAATTTTTTATGCATATGATTAAGGAGAGTTTTTAGGAGGCTTTGACTAGTTCTTTTTGTTGAAAAGTATAGGCTGTTATTTTCTTTTTAACAACGTTGCACTTTATTTAACTAATTCTATTTTTTCTTCCTGATTTTTTATAATATTAGTGGCATCTTTTCTTTTTAAACTTAGCACTGCACATGTTTATTTTAGTTATTTGTAAAATAGTTTTCTACTATGCTTCCCTTGTTTTTTATACATCCGTTTCTACACCTTCTTTCTCCGAATTCTCATCCATTTTTTATTAAACAAACACACGCAAGAGGGGAGGTGAATTGTATGTGACTTAAATAATTTTCGCAAGTTACTTTCAATTCGTACAAAGACAAGGGCCTGTTAAAAATTAAAACAATAGGAGCTTATCAGATGATAATAGTTTGTTAAATGATAGAAACCTGCTAAAGTATAAGTCATGTTGAAACAATAAAAGAAGGCTTCTGTTAAAATGAAAGGAACAGTCAGCAAGTCGAAAACAGAAGGAAGCTATTATAAAAGTGAACGAGTCTCTTGCTAAAATGAATACACACACAATATAATGCGAAAATATAAAAGATAAGGAGAGAGAGAGAGAAGAAGAAGGACACAGTCGATTTATACTGGTTCAGTTTATAACTCAAGCCTACGTCCAGTCTCCAAATATTCAACTTGAGTGTTTCACTATAAAAATCCGAGTATTAAATTTGATGAGCCTCTTCAAGCTTACAAGTACATATTTTTCAAGGTTCTCCAACCTTCCACATTCGAAGTGTATAACAAGGTTCATAGGAAAATAAATAACAATTTCTCTCTTGATAGAGTAATTTCACTTTCTAAGACACAATAATAATGATATGATTCTAAAAAATATAGATGCTGCTCAAATGTTTCGACAGTCTAAATATGTTCGTTACTTCACAAGTATTGTTGTTCTTTCTTAAATAGTCAATTTCTTCAATTAGTTGTTACTTCACTTGCATCTTTAGTAAACTGGATGGATTTAAATCTGAATAACTTTGATGTCATCTTTGCCAAAAAATCTTCCAATAATCACAGGGTTAATATATGACCTTAATAATTTGTAGGATCTTTTCGAAGAAACCATTTCTAATAAGGTAAGTTCATAATAAAGGTTCTTGTAAGAAAGAAAGCGTATTTCTTATGATTTTGTTTCCTTTCTAGAATAAGACTATTAATTATACAAGGAAATAAATCTAATTTAAAATTTGAAATATTATACAATTATCATCAAAATCGTTAATCATAATCCTTGAGCTAATAATCTTCCTCTTTTTGATGATGACAAGTAATAATAGATATATTTTTCAAAATTCAAAGAGATAATAGATGATTTCGAAATATACTTGTTAGGATATATGTTTTGGCATTATTTATTAATTGGACATATAAGAAATTAGTTGGATATTGACCTGGATTCAAAAGATATTTAGATAATGGTTCAGTTGTGATAAAATTCTATTTTAAGTGGGACTCTTAGTTGAAGTTGGGCTCTTATTATTTGAAGGATTTTGTGTATATCAAAAATCTATGACAGAAGTCTATCTCTTGGAGTGAGTGTGCGGTAATTCAGTTGATGTGGATATGTGTGGCATTGAATCCATGTGACTGTGCGTTAAGGTGAAAAAAAATCTTACAGTAGATGTGGGCAGCGTGAATGGTAGAAACCAAGTGAGTAATTGTCTGGGCTGTATGCGTTTCAAATTAAGAAAGCTGAAGAAATTGTCATTCAATTATATACGGACTGCTTGTGTGGAAAGGTGAAGTCACGTGTGTGTGTGAGATAAACTTCGTAGGAGTGTTGTTTAATGGTGCATTGATTACGTTGTGCATTGGGAAGGAAGATTATAAAACAATGTTTGATGGGTGTGGAGTGCTACTGGGTAATGGGTTATTGAACAACCATCATAGAGCGTCAAATGGCTGAGCCTGAGAGGTTTTTATCTACTGCTGTAAACGTTTGCGTAAGCTGTGACTTTGTGTTGGTGTTTCTCTGAATCAGCTCATTGTTGTTGCGACAACTTCCATATCTATTTTAGTGGAGCGGAACTTATCGGAAAGTTGTTCTTTTTATCTCAAGTATTATCGTTTTTGTTTCTAGTTATTTTAATCACTTGACTTGTTCGTTTAATTATCTTTATTGTTAAACGGTGTGTAAAAATCCTCTGTCAAGGTTAGTACGAGGCGGTCGTACTATTGGGTGTGAAATTCTTTCACGGGAAGTGAGGTTGAGAGATAGTGTCAAGGGTTGAGTGGTGTCGGCTCAGTAGAGCCTTGAGTAATTCTATTGTACTTTCGTGAAAGTGATTAAGCTAGGTGAGGGCCCAGCAAACGTAAGCAAGGAGTGCCGAATTACGTTATTAAATTTTGGTGTTTCTTTGTTATTTCGATTTTGCTTGTTTTATTTTATTAACGGCAAAGAAGTTTGCAGAAAGCTGCGAAATAATTAACCCCCTTTAATTTTTCAACTAATAATACCAATCATTGAGGTGGATGTAATGAAAGGCTTGATTGATTCTTACATACAATTAAGTACGAGAAATCAACCCTTAGGATCAATTATTTAGTTTTAAGTTTCAACTCATTATTAGCCAAAAATAACATTAAGTAGTTTATAAAAAATAGACCCACCTATTTGATATTAATTAAGGTAAAAGACATATACTCATTTAGTTTTAAAAATTTCAGAAAAACTCTTTAATCTTTAAAATTTTAGAAAAAAACTCGTTTTAATGTTCAAATTTTCGAAAAAATTTCTCTTAGACATCATTTAAAACATAAAGATAAAAATATACAATATGAATCAAATGTCATTAATATAATAATCCAACTTAGTTCTTAAACTCGAACGAATTCAATTCATTTTAAAGTTAATTAATATTTTAGAGTAATTATAATAAATTATTAATTTTAGTTAGATTAATTAGTTTAAATCAAGTTTAAAAAATATGTTAAATAGTCTTGTAAATAGCATTTGATTAGTAAATGTCTTTATTCATTTGACACATATATCTTGTTATTATGTTTTAATTGAACTATAAGAGAAAATCAATGACTTTTTTGAAAAAATAAAATTGAAAGAATTTTTTAAAATTTAAAAAATAAAAGATTTTTAAAAAAAAGTTCATCCTATACTAGGCCGTTATAAAATCGGTTAAAAAATAAATAAATTAATAAATTTGAAATTGTTAAATAAAAAATAATTGATTTACAAAATTTATTAATTTATAAAACTAACCGATTAATTAATAAACTTGTCAATTTTTTACAATAAAAATTATTAAAATAAATCAAATAAAAAATTAAAAACTAAAACAAAAAATAACCGATTTAAAACTTTTATGATCAAATAAGTCGAATCTTTTAATCAATAAAAATGCCCACTTAAACATTCTAGCAATCCGACGGTCCAAAAGAATTAATTAATTTCTGTCTGGTGTTCCATTTCTTTAAACTAATCCGAATATTAAATAACCATTTTATTCCTTATTTATTTTTAATTTTCAATTTCATTCTTTATCGATTAGACCGTGTGAACCACACAGGCTATAAAGAGTATGCCGTTTGAGGTTTAAACAAAAGGTTAACGTGAGCCGTTACTTCCCGTTATCCGATAGGGTATACAAAAAGCCTGGAAGAAACGTGTAAAGCATTAGAATTGGAAACTCTCAAGTAACGGAAGTTAACGGCGACGGTCGGCGCTATTGTATTCGTTACATATGAATCGACCGTCCCTCCGTCTGTTATATTTATTTTCTTCTCCTCTCTGTTTCAACGGGCGAGAATTTTCGAAGCTAAAGCACTTCGCTTTCGTGTGAATTCTGGAAAAACGCTTTGTTTTTCTGTTTTTTGGCTCAAAAGGGTGTGTGTTTCTGCTCTTTTTCGATGAGCTCGACTTCAATTCCCGCCACTTCCGTACAAGTAGAGGTAAGCTTGTGTCGACTTTCAGAAATAGAAAGTCGTGGTTTTCTCAGAGAAAGTTGCACCAGTCTTATGCTTCTTATGCGTTTAAACTGATTTGATCATGGAACCCGTGTTTTGTTGAGCCTTAAGTAGCTCTGATTTGGTAAAGATTTCAGCTTTATTGATCATAAACCCTAGAATTATATCTCGTTTTCTGATTTAGATGGGGTTTTTTCTTGATCTAGTTGTTGATTTTAAGATCTGGGTTTTGTTTGATTTTCCCTTGTTTGTTTACGAATCGATGTATGTGTCAAAAAAGTTGTGGTCTTAGGGTTACAACGGTCACTTACTCATTTGGTTGTATTGATTTGTTTGTTTGATTTATTTGTATTCCTTTGTTGATTAGGATTTTGGTTTTGGGAGATGACTGTAGAAGGAGGAGATGGATGAGGTGAAGATAGAGGAACGTTGCCTTGAAAATAAGCAACTGACGGCTGCCTCAAGCTCTTCTATATCTGAAGGTAGTAGCAGCGCAATTGTCAAGTCTCCAGGTGTATCTAGTCCAGCCACAGCATCACCAACTAATAGGTTGCTATCAGTTAAAAATTTTCACACTTTGAACAGTTAGTGCTGTATAGATATACCTTTATTTTGTATATGGCTTGGCATTTATCAAACTTGTATTGGATTTTAATATGCCAGCGATACTGTCTTATGCATTATGCATGATGTTACCTTATATGGTTTTTGTTTGAGATAAATATACAATTGGTTTTTGCAGGAGAACCACTGGACCAATTAGACGTGCAAAAGGTGGTTGGACTCCTGAGGAGGTTAGTGGTTTAAAACGGAGATCCTCAATCATTTATTGCTTTCTAACACGAGAGAAGCTTTTCTTTTACGCTTGCCTGTTACTCACTGGTTTATTTGAATCGAGCTTGATCCACCTCATTCTCTTTTGATGTTATGCGAAATATGTTGATTTTTTAAAAATGTTGTTTGTCCTTGAGATTAAAAACTACATATTCCACAATTATGTGGATCAGAAATAATTTGAAAATTTTCTTTGTATACACGTGACATTTTTGTAATATTAATGCACTTATGGTCATCTGTTCTCATTGGCTGCTGTTGTTAAGTTAATTTGATTTTTGTTACTAAAATCTCGTTTATTTCATTACAGGATGAAACATTGAGAAATGCAGTTGCAACTTTTAAGGGGAAGAGTTGGAAGAAAATAGGTTTCTCTTTTTCATCTAAAGTGCATTTTCTATTATTTTGTAACTTTGCTTTAGTTGGATCGTGGAGATGAATCTTTTGAAACATGTAACTTGGAGACGATTTTGTTTGTGAACTATACAAATCTATTTCACGACTGTTAGCAAGTCTTTTCTGGTTTGTTGCTTCTTGTTAGTTGAAGAGATTAGTACCATGTATTTGGAGGGAAAATCATCAACTCGTGATGCTACATAAGGTGTGGCTCCAATGGACGGAGTATGATGAGGATTTTGACCATTTCTTCCCTAAGATATATTTTGTTTGGTGATATGCTATGGCAAATTATGATGTTTCCATATCATGTGCATTTGTGTCTCTCCATCTGGTAGAAAATATAGTTAAAAGCTCACTTTAGGAACATAATTAGATGACGAACAACAAATCTGACTTGTAGGTTTAGGAGCGCAAAGTTATCTTGCATCTGGGAGAAGAGAATACTGTGTTTATCTTAAATAAGAAAAGATATTGCAACATATCCCTGGGATGATGTAGAAGATACATTTTTTTGTCTGTCAGCAATATTAATTAACTTGTGTTTTCTTGTAAATATATTACCATAAACATTTGGTTGATCTTAAATTTGTCGTGCATGTATGCAGCTGAGTTTTTTCCTGATAGATCAGAAGTGCAATGTCTGCATCGATGGCAGAAGGTTCTTAATCCTGAACTTGTTAAAGGACCATGGACTCAAGAGGTTGGTGCCTTGTCCCACCCCTTTAATGTAAATCTTTGTTTACTTAGGCTATGTTTAAAATTGAAAGCTGAGTTGTTTCTTGATCTTCAGGAGGATGATAAAATAATTGGACTGGTGGCAAAGTATGGACCCACAAAATGGTCTGTTATTGCAAAATCTTTGCCTGGTCGCATAGGGAAACAATGCCGAGAAAGGTAATTTTATAAATAAATATGATATTTTCTGTTCTATGAAAATTATTCTATTCACTAAACATTATCCTTCTTCTGTTCCTTAGTTGATATGGTTCTAGAACTGTTGAAAGTTTTGTGGAACTGATAATTCTTCTTTTTGCCTTTGGTAGGTGGCACAATCATTTGAATCCAGATATAAAGAAAGAGGCCTGGACATTAGAGGAGGAATTGTTACTCATGAATGCCCATCGGATGCACGGAAATAAATGGGCTGAAATAGCTAAGGCCTTACCTGGAAGGTACTCAAATTGCATAATTTGTCTTAAGGAGTTTGGTTTGGTTTCTAAACTGAGTTATCATACAAGATCTCAACTTGGATTTTCTATCATTAGTGAAATTCTGATTTCGGAACTGTCTTGGCTGTTGCAATCGGGTTAACTTTGCTAAGTAAGGAGAGACTTCTGTTGCTTTTTCCTGGAAGCTAAATTTGAATTTGAATGATCTTTTCTTTACACAGGACTGATAACTCCATAAAGAATCATTGGAATAGTTCCTTGAAGAAAAAATTGGACTTCTATTTAGCAACTGGAAAGCTTCCTCCCGTTCCCAAAAATGGTGTCCAAAATGGTATCCAAAATGGGAAAAAGGATATGTTTAAACCTGCCTTGATGAAAACAACTAGAGAATCAGATTCTGCTGCACAAGCTTCATCAGGAACTACTGATGGTTATAAGCTAGAAAGTGATGTCAAAGATTCAACTCAGCTGCCAGATATGGCAGCTTCATCAAGTGGACTTCCAAATGAGTCTGCTGATTCTGAAGGGACTGAATGTAAAGCTTGGTCATCTCCTGTGGGTCCTTGCTACTGCCAATCAGAATTGCTGCAAAAATGTCAAAATTGTGAAGACAGTCATGAGATTGGGGAAGGCAAAGTCGTGTCTGGACAGCACCTAGAGACTCCACCTTATGGGTCATTATGTTATGAACCACCACAATTAGAAACTTGTGTAGCACCAACATCAGATCATTCAAATGGCAATCCTGCTCAGAGTGAGTACAACTCTACACCAGTTTCATCTCCTGTTAGTTTCTACACTCCACCTTGTAGGAAGATTAGTAATTTAAATGCGCAAAGCCCAGAATCCATCTTAAGATTAGCAGCTAAAAGCTATCCCAACACTCCTTCCATTTTTCGGAAGAGAAGGAGTGTAGCTGAAGTGCCTGATATTCCAAGTAAGATCGGAAAAGTCGGTCAACAAATGATTGAGGACAGGTTTCATGTTTCTGATGACAATGAAAGGCCCCAGAAAGCTTCAAACAGAACTGGGGTTCAAGATCAAAGTTTTGATGAGGTACCTAACAGCAAGGCGTTCAATGCGTCTCCTCCCTATCGATTAAGATCGAAAAGAACTGCTGTCTTCAAGTCTGTGGAGAGGCAACTTGCTTTTACTTTAGACAAGGAGAAGCATAATGGTACTAAACCAGAAGGAACATCCTTGAAGCAGGTTCTTGTTGTTGATAATCAGAGATAACAGTCTGGGAGATGCACTTTTTGATCCTTTGGTTGGGTTGACTAAATTTACTGTGTCTTCCATTCCAAAGGGACTTGCACACCCCTTGTTTACAGTATACTCTGGGGTTCTTTTTATCATCATACAATAATCAGCTGGTGCGTTCGTGTAGAATAAATAGATCTTAGACAACAGACTGCTTGTTGAGAAAAATATCAAGTGTAAAACTTTTGTACAGATAGAGAAAATTTCTTAGAAGTCTTTATCTTTTGAACTTGTTTATTCTGAATTTCACACCCTTTTTCGTTGTTCTATTATTACTATTTTACCAATTACCAAACACCTGAACCTCTATATGTGTTAGAATTTTGAACAACATGCAAAATAGCATAAAGGGCATACAAAACATCCAATGTTTGAGAGACAGCGCTGAGTTATTTAAACCTTCAATTTTAGCAACGTTAAACGTATCCTTTTTAATTTTTAATCCCTTTTCATCATTTTTATTTACTTAAAATTTTAGAACTTTCCATAAACAGTAGGAGAAAAGTAATAGCAATGTTACAAATATTGTATTAGAATTAATAATAAAAATGTAAACATAGATCAAGGCAACACAACAATAGCTAATCACATTCTTGATGAAATGTGAAGTTTAAGAAGGTCTAATATTACGTTAGCTTTACTCCTATATAATAAAGAAGTTGTTTTCGATACACTCGCGTATAGTGCAAATTAAGGCAATGGACTTAATCAGGTTATTTAATCAACCAGGCACAGGTCATATATTACATACTCAAGCAAGACTCTAGCTTGTTCATCTCTAAGCTAGAGCTTAACAACACTGGTCGAATTGATTTATATTTCAGTATGAGCTAATGTTGAAGATCCATGCATCGACTTCCATTTTGTACCTGATTTCCGGGCATCAAGTCACCATTTCAGGATAGTTATCAGGAGCATGGGTAACGCTAAAACATGCTTTCTACTAATTGGAAGTAAGGTTGTGAACTTTTGAATCTTTTCAAGCTCCATGCATCAACAAGATTAAAGACATTCCATGCTGTTTTGGTCAAATAGTAGATATTTAATTGATTCCAGGGAAAGAACTTTGGAGCTCCAATTATTAATTAGAAGTTTAAGGTCCCCATGTGATGGTTTAGTAGACAAGAGACACGAACGCCAACATAGGCAGGTGAGCATGCTTGAAGCCTGTGAGATTGGAAAGCCATAGAGCTTGGTGAGCGGCATTTTTGGATGGATACAGTTCGCTTTTCAGCTTCTTAGCATTCAGTTCTAAGAGTTTACTGAAAAATAAAAATAGCCAACACAAATAAAAATCCATTTTAAATTTTATAAAAAATGAACTCCCTGTTGAAATTTAATTTTATATTATAACTAGAATTAAACATTTCAATTCTATTTATTAAAATTAACATCAAAATAAATTTTAGACTATTTTAAGAAGTATCTTTATATTTAAAAAAATCTAATCCTTTAATTTTTTAAATTTACAAATTTAACTAAATATTTATCAGTGTACTATCCTACAATCTAATTGAATACAAAATAATAATAATAATAATAATAATAATAATAATAATAATAATAATAATAATAATAATAATAATAAATAATACGAAATTCAAATACATTGCGCAATAGCAACCCCAAAAGTTCTTCCCTATCCTCCAAAACTAAAAAGAAAAAATAAAATCCAAAAACTGCTACATTTATAAGGATGAGATATATACAACATTTACATTATTAAAAATTAAAAATGTTTACCAATTCCCTTTAACCCAAGGCAACAAAAGAACCCAAGGCATGGCAAGGGAAGCACAGTCCAGAGAAGAGAATCAACAACAAACAGAAAATGAATGAGAGAAGAAGGCAGAAGGAAAAAAAAAAAAAAGAAAACCTTTTCTTTTACACTGCCCTTGTCTTGCATCATCATTTCAATGATCGAAGCAGCAATACCAAAGCTTGAGAGGTGTCCATGACCGTGACCATGACCCCATCTACAGTATTAGCTTAAGGAGAGGATAAAAACAAGCTCCCTGCAAAAATGTCGTTACCAAATGGGGTCAGTTTCTTGTTATATTTGGGTTCTAAAGCATATGTTTCATATGTCAAGTGCTGGTCAAGGGCTCCATGTGTCCATCTGTTTTAACACTGTTACGTTTATACTAATGAAGCTTCCTGCAAGTAAGTAAAATACAAACTAAGGAACCTACAAGTCTGTAACTTTAATTGTTCTACAGAGACCTTTTTAGGTCGATAACGCTTCTGTTATTCTGCAGGTAAGTAAAATAAAAACTAAGGAACCTAGAAGTCTGTGACTTTAATTGTTCTACAGATACCTTTTCAGGTCGATGACGATTCTGTTATTTATTACGTGTGACTAATCATGTTGAGCAAAGTACTTGCCTTTACCCTTGACATCGCAATTCGGACGCTCTAAATTTGGCTTTTGGAGACCATCATACACCCAGATAACAAAAGAGAAGTAACGAACCCAAACAAGCTTCTTAACCCGCTATGATAAATCCACACCTTACTTCTGGATCCTTGGTAGCTCCCACCCGTTTCAAGTAAGAACAGTTGGAGAATAACAGAAGCATCCGCGCCTTAATTACCATTCTGCTTGATAATCCATCACTTTCTAAGGAAAATCAAAGTTCAGATGAATTATTTGGCACTATACTCTTAAATGATAAAATACAAGCTCGTGGAACCTTTACAGAACTTAACAATCACCTACTCAATTACATCAAGAAGAAAGATCCAACAGTTGTTTGTCCAAGAACCTTAGAGCTTCGATCTAGCCCATGAGAAGCAACCTAACATGAACAGTTGCTATGTTAATGAAACTGCCAAAAATGGTGATAAATATAGGAACATAATAAAACTTTAGATAGAGACCATAAAATTTATGCAAGTGGCACAATCCCAATTGCAAAAGCTAATCTTTTTTCCATTAGCATAGGTCCACTGTTAAGCACTCCATACATTTACTTGTTATTCAATTTATCTCTATTGTTCAGGGGAAAAAAATGGTTACAAGAAAGAGAAAACAAAGTTCAGTCTAAAGAAACCAGAACCATGGATCTTTATCTTCCTTGTAGTTCTTTTTAGGGAAATATTTTCTGATTGCCGTGACACTAAACATGTGATACTTGTACAACATACAGAAAGCAAGGCTGTGAAGCATTATCTCTCACCATGTAAGTTAGTGCAGCATAGCGCTCCTCATTAAGGTACAGTGGTTTTCCTCTAACCATTTCATGATCCTGTGAAAAATAACAAATTATATATATACATTTATATCCATGCAGTCACGATAGGAAACAATCCATCTTGCAATATCGCCAGCAAGAACAAAAAAATCAATCAGTGCATGTCTGTAGTGAGAGTTTGAGCAATAATTGAGACAAACACAAAAGGACAGTAGCTAAAGCAATGGCTTTATAAAAGGAAATATCTCTATTCTCAGTTGGCTGAGTTCATAAAATGACAATCCTTGAAATTCTTAACCTCAGTATAAGAGCACCAAAAGCAAAAGTGATAACATGGATGCACGCCATATTGCATCAGAAGTATCATTTCTTTAGGAAGCCTTACCAGGACAGATTAAATAGAAAAGTCTTACTATACTCCTCTACTCCTCTCGGAGGATCAGAAAGCAATTTACCTCTTCACCAAATGCATCCAGGTATAGCGATGGCCAAGGAGCTTGGCGTGCACATCTTTGTAACAGAATTGTAGTTCTCTGCAAGAGGCACAAATAAAATGTATAGTCCACCAGGCAGCAAGAAAATGATAGCTAGAACCACAATGGATTATACCTTGATCAACAGAAATACACCAGTTCCAGCACCACAGACCATTGCATGACTTTGGCACCCATTATCCCTTTGAACAAAAGCAAATGAGAGGATGTCAAACTACACATAAAAGATTTTGTTAAAAGAAATGTAGTACACCTAGAACAGATGTGCATATCTTGATGATTGCTTGTAATAGGAATGAAAATGGCAGATACGAACCTGCAGCATAACTTCCAGCCAGGAGAACACAATCTACCACAGAGAAGGCACAGAGCAGGGTCATCAAGAACTGTATCACAGTCAACACAATGCTGTTTTATGTACCTGAAAAAAGTAAGTCTCCATAACTGTCGTATCCAATGTCAAGTAGAAATATTTGTAATGTAAATGAAGAACAGCCTCCATGACAAACCTCTGCAGTAGATCCTGGTAAAGGTGAGGTAGCCGCATTAACATGAATGGGACTGCAGGTGTGGAATGCAAAGCACCAGGAAAACTATACATTTCATACTCTTTGCAGAAATGTTTGAACCAGCCATTCGCTACAGATCGAAGCACTTGATCCTTTAGAATGAAATCTAATGGAGGAATCTTGAACATCTTTTCAAGCTCTTGAATTTCATTCAGCTCGATTAGATCACAGGCATTATATACTTTGTCATTGAAGGCACTGGAAATATAATCCGGATCACAAAATGGTGCGGCGATTGAACTGCTCAGTAACTTCCAAAGTAATGCACACCTCCTCAAATAAGGGAAACTCAGTCTACGAATCATATCCTTCATATTAGAAGAGGGATCAACATAGTTTGAAACAAAATATTGTTTGATCCACTCAGATTCACCCAAAATTTTGGAGATGTCAGCAACAAGGGAATCATGAAAACCTAGTTCTTTAATTTCATGCTGCTGTTTTGCAAGAGTGGTGATAGTAGCCTGCATCCAACATAAAGGATTAGGAACCAGGCGATGTAGGTTATTAAGTTAAAAGTAAAGAAAGAACAGAAAAAAGCAGAGAAAGTAACCCATATCACACCTGAATTATGGAAATAGCATAGAACAAATGAATCAGGGACAATAATGATTCCTGGCATGATAAAAAGAGTTCTGGAAGACAAAAGAGAATCCACATCAATGATGAAAAGGCATCATGAGCTAGGATGGGATCAGCTGCTCGATTCCAAAATTGCGTGTCAGGATACGATGGGTCCTTCTCAGCATGTTTCCAAATAGATGACATGTTACCTAGTAAGCATATACACGGAGAATGTCAGAATCTGAGGAAAACTATTCAAACTCAAGACAACCTCCTTATAATCCTATAATTTTCCTCCACAATTACAAACACTTATTTCAGAAGTATTCTCCTCATGAATGTTAGACCAATAGCAGTTATAGGAAACAAATTAGCAGTTGAAGTCTCCGAGATTCGGAATGTCAACAAGTTTAATGCACAAGTTGTTTGTGAATGGAATGGTATCTAAAAGCTAAAGCCCTCAGAAAACAGCAAAGATCACAAGAAGAAACCATTGTGAGAGTCAACTCACCTCCATGTCCATCTATGCTGCCAGTATAATTCATAGAATATCCTGTGCAAAGAGAGCCAGCAAAGAGCTGAATCCCTCTAAATCTCTGAAGCAGATGAAGAAAATTTTTACCCCTCACACTTCGTACTGTTTTTAGCAACAAGGATAAAATAAATCCACTAGATGATTTGAGTTCCTCATACAGAGCAGTAAGGCTATAGTTTGGGGTCATCTGACAGCGTCCACACCTTGCAGCAATCTCCATTGATACAAGGGAGTACTTAAATGTATCCCACATAATCATGGCAAGATTAACCCGTGAAGATCCCGAGAACTTATCCCACGTGTTTGGAAAATACATTTTAAGGAGCACGAGACAAACTGACTCAAGATTTCGCTCCGTCTTTCCATTAGTATGCCGGGAAAGTCTTTTCAAGACGTCACTTTTTTTAATCATTCTTGCTGCAGATTCCAAGATAGCTAGTCCTTGTTGAACCCAGACAGAATTATATTCTTCACCTGGTACACTTGAAGCTCCAGCACGATGAGCTGAAGAAACAACTGACATCATGGGCTGTTTGGGAACCTTCCGGAAATCCCCAGACAAAGAAGGCAAGGTAGAATTTGCCAGCCGGCGACATACAGGACAAAGAAATTCTCCCTAGTAAAAACACAGAAAAAAGGAGCAAGAAAGAGAATTAAGAACAAAAATATTCTTCAAGATTGAAAAAGAAAATCTGAACAGCATGAAATAACCAAACAAAAGGCACCTGATCTGGGTCAACGATATGCCCACCTTCGAAAACAATTCTTCTCACATGTCTGCATCAGTACATTGTTGAAAAGCCACTTTATAAATAAAAGTACCAACAAACATCAAAGCATTGGATCATGTTAAGTCAAATATTCATATAGATAACAGGTACAGCAACAACGTAGTAAAGGAATGTTCAGGATATGCTGAATGTCTGATCCAGCTCAATCTCGCCGATATTTATTTCACTCAACAACTATCAGCAGCATAGAACATAGTGAGACAAATTGTTAACGGCTCAGTAGTACGTCCCACAAGGATGTTTGAATGGTCATAAAAACGTTCAAGTAATGTCATGGAAAAAACAGTTGAAGCACACTTTTACAAAAATGGTTGTCAACACAGCATGTAGATCCAAGTATAGCGAAAGAAACTAATGATTATGCATTCAGACAAGAAAAATTGCTGCAAAAGATACCCAAAGTTTATTAGCGACAAGCTTCAGGATTTATGTCGGCCCATTACCTTTCTCTCAATGATGACAAATAGCGATCTAGACATCTCTGATGCACAGCATGACCACAGGATGATAGATGGATGCCATCACAATTCATAGGACCAAATCCATCGTATGGGAGCTGTGAGGTTGATTCTGTTGATACGTTGTCGACAGAAGCACTGCCAGAAGCTGAAGTGAGTTCTGCTGACACTCTAGAAAGGGTTGCTATATATTTTCCAATCAATACAGATTCCAGAGGCCCATTCTCTGGGACACCTACTACAGCTTTACATTTCTTATTCTGCTCTTTGCAATCACTAATTAGCAAATTCTTTTGCATCTCCTTCCGAATAGTAAAGTACATATCTTCTTCCAAAGTATCAAAAGAATGTACAGTAGTCAAATTGTCATCCTTATGTGCACAAAATTGTGTATTCTTTAATGAAGGAAATCGAGCCCGAAGAAATTCAATAACAGCATTTACTTCTCCTGCTTGAGCATAATTAGAAAACTCATCAACGGCATTTTGTGCCAACAATGCCAATTGAGTAGGAGATATCCCCCCCAAACCAGCTGGAGTAGGGATCATTCCAACTGCCTTGTTTTTTGGTACAGAAATATGATCCTCACTAAACTGTTGAGATTTATCCCAAGATGGAGGACTGCTGTCAATGAACCTCAAAATCCTTGATTTCTTGAAGAGCAGCAAAAACATATTTATCGAATTCAGTATATAAGCTGTTATAATCCAACAATAGAACCTACCAATTACCTCAAACAAAAGCAGACACAAAAAGCACTTGTACCTGTAGAAGAATTAAGAAAGACACGGGATTTTTGGAATTTGGATTATGGCAGAGAGAACAAACATCTTGCACAGTCTCTTCCAAATCCTGCTCATCATCAGAATTACTTTCCTCCAATTCATTTTTTGAATCAACTTCTGAAACGGAGTTGATGCTTGACAAAAATTTGGACTGTTCAGCTTTCATTTTAGCCTGCATTTGCGAACAAGTAAACCCAATCACATGCAAATTCATTACTGCGAACGTTCCATTCACCTTGTTTTCAGTTAGGCAATAAATTGCGGTAAAATAGGACCAACAGGAATCTAATGTGAAATTACATGTAGCTAATTGTAGGAGAACATAAATGTCAACCAACAATTATCCTTCAGCAGGAAGCAAGCATACATTACTTTCATTGTCCAAAAAAATCAAATCCTATATGCAGTAAAATCTCACCAAAATAGCAGCTTGTCTCTCACGAGCCTTGGCCTTGCGTATCTCAACATCAGATGCTGAACCTGATGCATTTTTTTCACCAGTATGATTGGATTGTGATATATGAATAACTACTTCAGGAGCAAGTTCCTGCAGTTTCATCATGCATTGAGAATCTAGCTCCCCAAACTTCTTCAATAAACTTTCAATTAAAGAAGAAGGGTCACAATTTCCAGCTTCCACAAAGTTTTCTAGACTTTCCTTCCTGTGTATTCTCATTAGAGAGACCAGGAGTGAAAGCAAACTCTGCTCACCAGCCCCATAACTTAACCCCTCATGAATTTCTTCAACAGCAAAAGCAAGCATGGTAGAACAACCTCCATTATAAAATGCAAAATCACCAGATTCCCTGTGCTGAAAACATATGTCTAATGCCAACGAGAGCAAGTGCAATGAAGTTAGAAGAACAACATCAGGAACCCGTGCCTCAGTCAACTTATCAGAGAAAATCGCATAGAATAACACAGATCGTATAAATTTAAGGACCGTTTTACAAGTTGCTAGTCCAGCTAGGGCCTTGAGAGGAGAATAGATCTCTGTCCACCTGGGCACCTGAGTGGTCAATGCTGAGACACCACAGTACCTTGTATATCTTTCTTCTGCAACTTGCAAGTCCCTTGAGTGCCAACGAGGATGATAAAGGTCCAACTCTTTCCAGCATATCCAACGTAGGGAGTACATGCCCTGCAGGGAGCACATAAGGTCAACTTAAGAAAAAACAATAAGGGAACAAAAATTCAAGCCATAAAACAAACCTGTGTGAAGCCAGATGGATTGGAGTATATGGCAACAGCATCCAAAATTTCCTGAAGCTTATCAAGCTTTGCCAGGTCACGAGGTATAGATTTCACCAGCTGACTGCGAGTGGCATCTCCAATAGACAGCTTATGAATCAACTCTCTTCTCAAATTTTCAGCAGCTGTTAGGCCAGAAAATCGCCTTTCTTGGACAATTTGTATGATGAGAGTCAGCATTTCCTGCACCAAAATTGGCTCATACCTGAAAAAACAGATTGTATGCTATGTCTTCAGTAGAACACAATCATACTGATACCCAGCAACTTTAAAAAGCCTACAATTACAAAGCGGATTGCGAGAATCTAGAAACTTTGAACCATGAAATTAATTCAATCAAGTAAAATAAGAGTAATTTAGTGCATTTAGAGATTGATGCAGAAGTAGCAGCTGCAAATAGTCACAACCTGACACATGTATACCAGGAAGCTTAGTGTACTCCAGAGTTTTCCCAGAAATTAGACGGTGAAGCAAGTATTTTTCAAAGATGAAGGATGAAGCATGATTCCTATGTGCATATCTTAAAATTCAAAAACGCCACAACTAACTAGTAGAAGTAAGATCTCAAGTCAGCATTGAATTTATGAATCAAGACTTGAAAAACATCACCTTCTTTCAGGCATCTAACCAGAAACTGTCACCCTCAACAAAAAAGCAGTACCAGAAACTCATAATAAAATGCACACGTGTGACGGATATGAATGCAACTAAGCAGAAGTAGTAGTTTTCTGGAATGCAATATCAACAACCTAACGCAGGGGGGGAAAAAAGGCAATATCAAGTGTATGTTCATTTACTCATTGGATCTTTCAGGCTTCAGAGACATATAGTCAGTTAGGGCAAAGCGTTCTATGATTCTATTAACATAGAAGTCTGCTGGAGCCAACGCAGCACAACATTGCAAAAGAAAAAGATCCAGTTCTAAACCCTGTTCAGACCTGCAAAAGCGCAAAATAGGAAAACATTGAGAACCAGCAAGTATGGACCCTTAGTCCCCCAACCCTAAAGGACAAACCAAATACAAAGCATGAATACTAACCATCGTACAGTACGGTACCACTCAGATGACACAATTGCAGCATCACCATTCTTCTTCCACATGCCAGCATGCACTTGGGCACAGAATACCCTGTTACGCAAAGGATGCTCCATAACAAAACCAGAAAACCCACGAGGATGGAAGCTCCCAAGGATATGTGCAAAGAAATCATAATTTGTTGAAGATGGAATTGGATTGCCAACAGTATTCACATTGGGCAACTCACTGTAACACCTTTTCATTGCTCTTTGAATAAGCAACGAAAGTAATCGATGCAAGGTAATAAGTACAGATACATCCTGCGAACTAACATCGTAAATTATATTTGGCCACTCAGACCAACTTAACAATCTTAAAGTATCTACTTCAGCAGAACCTACTACTTCCATCAAATTGTCATCAGAACTTGCAGAATTAGTCTCACTAGGGACCATTGTTATATGATCCTGCCCTATACCCTTTGAATTCTCAGTTTCAAAATCCATATGAGATCCACCATGTGGAAACGAAGAACGCTCTTTTTTCTGATCTTCACTTGTGCTAGTGAGTCCACAAAAACCTTTCCTAATCAGGGCATATGTTTTCTTTAAATCTAAAAAGTTGCTAACAGCACTGCCACTAGTACTTGAAGATGATAGAACTCTAGATGCATTATCAACTTCAAGGGAATTTTCAATGGCCCTCAAGCACTCATATGTCAACCATTTAACTGATGAAGGAATCATATCTGACTTAACTTCAACACCAGAAGCAGAAATAGATCCAGCACTCCTTGCTACCGCACTACCTACAGAGCTTTCCTGTGTAAGCCGTCCTACTTTTGCATGTCTTGCATTATCTCCTTCGTCGACATCTTGCTCATGATTGTTAAGGAAAACATCACTGCCTATTTCTGCACTTGCAGAAAATGCTCCATCTACCAAAAGGGAATGAATATTTGCCACAGAGTGACTTAAAATGAAAGGGTAATTGGTGTTTTCATTTTCTTCTTCAATGTGGAGGCCAGTTTCTCTTTTGAGGGGACTCATCCCCTGCAGAAAAGACAAAAGCTTCATCCAAGTTCTCAAAATATCTCTCCGCTCATTGATTATATATTTTGGCACCACAGCGTGGCTCATAGCAAACCTGATATCTTCAACAACACGATGAGTTGTCTCATTAATATTTCCCCACTTGTTAACCTGTAAAGACAATAACCAGAATTACCATATATTATAGAGATTAAACAGTCATAAGCCTCAACCATGTAAAGATACTACTAAAATTAGCACCCCAGTCACCATCTCCTTACCTAAAAAATTATTATACACTTAAAAAGAAGAGAGGCAATTTGAACAAAGTCAGATGCCAACAACTGTGATTGCAGGTCGATTCAAAATCATCAGCTATACTGATCATAAAAATTGTGAAACTTTAAAGAGTAACTTTGATATTGAATATGATTTAGAAGGGAAGAGAACAAAAATTATTTGGTTATTAGGAAGTATTTGTCTGGTTGAGGGGACAAAGGTAAATCTCCCAACAACTTTGATATCAGGTGAATCTAGTATTGAATTTCCAATCCAAACAAAACAAAACAAAGAAGGAAGTACTGGAATAAAAGTAATTCATCTACAATCCTTATGTTCGTATCCAATTCAAATTGATGGGCAACCCTAAATGCACAGGATTAGGAGCCATATTTTGTGTGAAAGAACTTTAAGGCTGAGCTTCGTAAAACCAGAATTTAGGAATAAACAAGCCAATGGTCAAAGACCAAAAGGGCATGGGACAAAACACAAAGGAAACAAGGTTACATAAGAGTGCTGGATTTTAACTTGATGGAACTCCTTTTAAGGTGAAGTTGGTAAAATTATCTTTGAATTCCTTTTCAGTTATGATCCAAAAGAGCTTACATGTATAACTCTTTGCTAGAGATCTCATATTTCCTTCTAGTCAGGAAAAAAGCAAACACTGAGATCCATCAAGTAGTAAAAAGTAGATTAATCAACAGAAAGTTCATCTCAGATATTGCCCAAGCCTTCAGAAAGTAATCAATCGGACAATGAGAACAAAATCATCACACATCATCTTTTATATACCGCGCAGGTTTAACTAGGACATTAAAAACTACTTTGACATGCTATGGGAACAAGGCAAAACCTATGCAGGCAATCTTGTGATCTTTGTAAGCTCAGGAATATTATGAGACAAGTGTTTTCTGAGTACGGAGCAAAAGAATATTTTTCCACTCTTTTCAACAACATGATGCAGATATTTATCAGGTTAATGAAACAGTGAAATTAATGTATTGAGCTATATAAGTTGGAGAAGGCATGGGGCATTGAAGAAATGTATCAAGACTATAGAGTAGACATGAATGCAAAATCCTGTAACCAGGAGATACCATCATGAAAGACTAATAAACTATATTGTAAAATCAATAGAAGTCAAAAAATGTTACCTGCAAACGACCATCATCTCCAGCCCAAAAAGCAAATATATCTTCCAAGCACCCCAATAGAACAGCCAAAAGATTCATCTCCTTCACAAGTCGAGGGGTCAAAGTGGGCACTGTGAAGATCTGCACAGAGAATGTAGATAGTAACGGGTGCTTCTTGAGAGCATCTTCAGTCCCTTCTTTTAAGATATCATGTACAACCAACGGATAGTAACTTAAAAACACTTTAGCAAATTCATACTTGAACGTAGGTTCTCCAAGCAATTTGAGGAGCAACTCATGTAGCTTCTTTGTAACATCCCCACTCAAGAACCCCTCAGCTTTAACCAGAATTTCCAACAAACCAACTAAAGAAATCACACTCCTAGAAACAAAACTAAGCAAACTTTCACTATCCTTGCAAAACTCTAAAAGCATTTCAATAACCACAAAAGAAAGCTCATTTGCGACCTTCTTCTGCACTGAGGCCGTTGGCCTCAAATTTTCCTGACAGATAGTTTCTGCCAGCACCAGTTTACTTTTCCAACAATGTAAAATGGCATCAAGAACAGGACCCACAGACTTCACATACTCTTCTGGAAGGGGCTGTATTTGTTCAGCACCTTGATGCTTTGAACAAAACCCCTCCCGTTTCCATGCAGTCACATCCCCACAATCACAGCAACCCCCACCGGTGTAAATGATTGAATAGTCATGATCCTTATGGTTCCCATTCTGGAAACACGGAACGCAAATAGCACAGGTTGGATCATGCTCGCAAGTCCTGCACCGATATGCAATATCATTATGGCCCCAAACAGCACCACAAACGCCACGTCTAGAACTCATGTTCGACAGATGATCCCTAGCACCAACTGGCTCACCCAAAAACATCAACCACTGCAACCATAACACCGATTCCTCAACCCAACTCCTTACAGTAGGCTCCAGATACGCTCTCAACTCCGACTTTGATTCTAAAACCACCTCTGCAACTTCCTCCTCACTAGGCAATATAGCAGACACCAATTCAGGTATCCAAGACCTATTCTCCTTAACAAAAGCCACCAATCCCTCATAAGGCACCTCAAGATATTCCTCAGAAACTCCCAACTCACCAAGTCTCTGCACATAACACAAAAATAAAAAACCAAACAGCTAACCAATTAAACAAGCAACAATCACCCAAACAAACACACACACAATAGAAATTGAAAAATCTTTACCCGTATGACGCGATCACGAGGCTCTGGAGGGCTAGGGTACGGTGGCGAATCGATGTCCATGAGATTAGCACTAATGGTGTTGTTGTTGTCCATTGAACAACGCCAAAGTCGCAACACCCAATCGGCGCAACACAGACCCAAACACCGCCTGATTCTGGAACTTTCGCTCCCCAGCTTTCTTTATTCTCTTCACTCACAAACTCTGTTCAATCAGAGAAGTGAATTCGGTAGGCGCCGTCGTCTTCTTCCTCCTAATCGCTCCTCCGTCGAGTGGCGGTTTCATTTACTCTCTGGAAGACTTAATTTAGAAGGCTAGAGAGATACCATTTGCTTGTTTATATAGATAACGTCTCTTAGGAGGTTAATAAGAAATTTTTACTGCGACTTTTCATTTTACTGTGTTTGGTTCTTCAGTTCAACCGACGGGTGTTAGGTGTGACTTGAGAGGCAGTGCTTGCTCAGATTCTCATAATCGTATCTGCCTGGCTTTAGGGATGTCAAAACGACCCGACCCATTCGGCGCAGCCCAATTTTAGTTTGGATCGATGAGATCACGGGTTTATTTTAAAAATAACATCGTTTTTGACATTTTTCTTTTTAAAAAATATGATGGGTCATGTTGGCCAGACCTAGGGTCCGACCATTATTTCAAAATCGACCTCATTTTATCAAAAATAACGTCATTTTTGACATTTCTTTTAAAATATAGTGGGTCGCGTTAACCCAGCCCGCCCGTGACCTATCTAGCCGCAGGCTGATCGTAACCCAGGGTCAAGTCAAGCTGGGCCAAGAGCAACCTGTGTAATACCCCATGTTAGGAGTTAGAAAATTTAGGAATTTTCAGTACATCATATGCTTTGCATAATTGAGTATTCACTGATATGTGCATACGAATTTTTACATATACAAATAATTGTACATACATTCATGACAATTTCTGGGTATAATTGGTTTCTAAATGCGATTAAAATGTGAATTGTGGATTATTTGCGTTAAAATTTTATTTGGAGACTATTAGTGTTATTTCAGAATTTTTGGTGAATTTTAGGAAATTTCTAAAAATTTAGGATTTTTTTGGACTAAGAAAAATAAGAGACAAATAGACCAATAAAATTGTGTCATTTGGCAGCCTTGCATGTTGACACATGGCCTACATGTAAGGGATACATGTATTTTCTTAGACAAGAAAAGGAAATTTTCGGTTGTTCTTCACTGAAAGCATGTAACACTAAACTTTTCTTTCCTTGTTCTTTGTTCATAACCGAAATATCTACTTTTGGTTCTCATATCAAGATATACCTTGCAAAATAAACATTTCAGCCCAGCTATTGTGTTGTTTCTTTTTATTCTTAATTTTTCCCATTCACTAAAAGCTCTTATTCACTCTCACTGCTAGAAAATTTTGCTGAGATCAAGTAAGTGAGCTTTCAATTTTCTGATTATTGTGTATAATATTTGTATAATCGATTTTTGTGTTTTGAATATAAACTTAGATTTGAGTTGTTTTGGGACTAAGTTGAGTTGATATAGAAGTGAATAAGAGGGATAAATGTAAGGGTATAAGTTTGTGACCAAAAATTTAGTAGAAGAGAGGAAGCAGATGGAGCAGAGTTTCCGCAAAAACATGCAAAATTACGTGCAAAAATCGTGATTCTACAATAGAAGGTGGTAGTGCAAAAATCAAACTTTCTAATACTGAACAGTTCTGACTCTTTTTGCTATAACTTTGCCATCCGATCTCCACATGAATTGAAACTTGAACAAATAGACTCCTAAGACATTGTTCTTTCTTTCCATAAAAATTTGGAGCCATCTAAGTTGATTAAAAAAAGATTGATTGACTCAAAGTGAGGGTATGTGTTGGAATGTTATGAACTAGAGATTTTCAATAACATGTTTTGGTATTTTAATTATAGCTTGATCTGTAGATTTCTAAATGGATTGATTCTTAATTCATATTAAAATAGAGACATATGTCTACAACTTTCTTGAAGAAGTCGAATTTTATTTCTATCTCTAAGATTTTCAAAATTGGCATGAAATTGTGTCTTGGCTTAGGTTGTAACACTACAAGGGATAGAAATCATGTCCTGTGGTTATTGAATAAACTGTATTGATGTAGGTTGACTTAGACTAAGGTGTCTTTCTAGCTTATTCTCTTAGCTTTAAATTGGTATAAAGTTTGTAATTTTTGGATATTGGAATTGAGAGTTATGAGGTATACAATTTGGAGGTATGATCATGCATTAACCAAAATTTCAATGTACATAGTCTGTGGTATTTTGAGCATAACTCATTGAATACTAAACCAATTGGATGAAGTTGGTATCATTGGAAACCTAAGACAAAGAGGAAAAACTTTCTAGAAGGAAGTATTACCTAATGACCTCACCTTCCTGATGAGAATAACTGAGCAAAGTGGACCCGAAGGTGGATTGTGAAATAAATATGGATTGAGGGATTGAGTATGATTTCACATAATCGATCATGTGAGAAGATTTACGATAAGAAACTCAGATCTTTGTTGAAATGAACATGCATCATACATATTCAGTATACATGAATGTGCATAATTAAATTCATAATTGTGCACAATAACGATATGTGTTTGTATTAAATGTTTTATAGGAACCTATCGAGCGACCGATTCCAGATATTGCCGGGACATTGAGGCAATAAGCAATAAGGGAAATTTTCATAAGTATTTTAGACAGTAAAATTTTGATGGGTATTGTGAAATCGAACCTGTGTCTTTATGGCCACCGCTGAGTAATCTCATTTTATATACTATTTTTAAATTGATTAAAAACATTCAGCTTCTTTTAATTTGTTTTTTTTATTATTGAATTAAATTCGATATAGATGAATGTGTATTGAATTGTGCACTAATTTCGGACAAGAAGGTCCAAGGTATTGATTGATGAATGTGATATTGAAATGCTACTTGCATGAGAATATGATTGACTACTTGCTTTGTATGAAATGTCTTAAATGACTTTGTTTTGTTTTAAAACTGTTGAGTCCTAGTTGTGGATAAATAGGCATGCCTAGAAGGATCTGCAGCTGCTTCTGTGACACTTTGGTGTCTTCTGTTATTGACACTTCGGTGTCTTCTGATATTAACACTTCGGTGTCAAGACTTCGGTCTCTTCTGAGACACTCGATGTTGAGACTTCGATCTCTTCTGTATAAGTCCCATTACCCGCTTTTGTAAATAGATTTAGGAGTCTTATGATTTTGTACTATGATATCAGTTTGATTTTGGCATAAGCTAAATTGTATTCTGTTTTTGAAGGGTTTATACCCTCTTATGTTGAACAATTCTATTATTTATAAAACTCTGTTTTGTTCTAAATTTCTGTATCTGTTGTTGGCTTATAGTTTAGTTATTACTTACTAAGCTATATGCTTAGCACGGTGGATTTGCCCCGTGTAGGTTATGAAAGAGGGACGTAGGAACTGGGACAAGACAACCACGATGGCCAAAGGAGTCTGATTTTTGTTTTGTTCATATGTATTTTGAGATTTTTTTTGATGAATTGTAATAACCTTAGTTCATACTTCTTTCCAAAATTTCGATATGCGATGTATGTTTGTTGAGATTCTGGTAATGCATGTATAAAGTGTTTTGTATGTT
>JAOTAY010000001.1:18152835-18163573 GCA_025629805.1 Erythroxylum baracoense
TATACCGACTTTTGTTTAGTGAAGTGATGTGACACGCCACCCTCGCGGGGCACAGATTCGGATATCACTGTCGATATCGGGTTCGGGTCCAGCGGGAGTGGGGTGTTACATCTCTAGTTCCTTTTACTACCCAAACAAGAAGAAAAGATGAAAGTTACCTAAAGCTCATCTGAATCCTATTGCTTCTTCTTTCTCCTTTTTCTTTCTTTCCTTCTTCTTCTTTTCTAGTTCATTTTCTCCTTCTCTTCTTCTAGTTTCTTCTACGTTTTTCTTTTCTTTCTTACTAACTTTTCCAGCACATTTCACTCACTCTTCACTACCTCTTCCTTATTTCTTTTCTTATTATTTAAGAACATTTTTTGTCCTTCCAAGTTTACCCTTCCACATTTAATTTAATGGTTACTTGACCCTTTAATCTCTTATGTCTATTACACACTAACTTAATTCTAATATCTCTATTTAATTCATGCAAACACATGTAAATATGACTAAACTCCAATATATTCAATTTTAACAAAAATTCTAATTTCTATTCATGCTTGCTAAATTAATAAACTAAATTCTAAGAAAACAAAAAATTGGGGTCCAAAACTGTTACAGGTAAGCGATGCAGAACCAGCATCGTAACCATTGATTTATATGTAATGCTATCATCGTTATGAGTAAGTGATGCAGAAAAAACTTCTTAAAAATTGGTATATAAAGGTTAATCAGGCACGGATAAGCAATGCAGAAACAAATCCACGGCCTTACACCTAAGGGTACCATATGGCAAAGAAAATTAGTGATATGCTATGTTTTAAAAGAAAGTTCATGAAAGTATTGTTTGCCATCACTGTTTATTTTATAAGAAAAGTGGAACTTGATCTCAGATAAATATATATATATGTTTTGTTTTACGTATGCATTGATCTTATGAAAGGAAAGAATGTGTTTTGTAAGAACATTGATTATTACTTGAAAAGAAAGGAAATTGTTTTCTTTTATGGAGATTAATATTTGTATAAATGTTTTTTTATTGGAAACCAATAACACTCACTGAGCTCGTTTAGCTCACCTTTTATTTTCTGTTTTTAAACAAAACCTCCCAAGTGCACGCTTAGGGGCTTAAGTAGTAGGGACTCCACATCGTGAGTAGTCAACTTCGTCAAGTGTTTCTGTGTAGGCATTTTTATTTTATCTTGTAAATATTTTTGAGAACTGTTGCATATCTTTGAACATGTTTTGGAAAGTACATTTGTATAAAGAATGGATGTGTACAAAAGTTTTTTAAATGAAATGCATGACGTTTTTTTAAGCTTTTAAAAGTTTATTGATGTAACTATTTAAGACTGCATGTGAGTGGATTTGAAGTCCGCAATTTAGAGTTAAGCAATTGATGTGATAATAAAAGTGTTTTGAACTTTTACAAGGACTTTGAAAATTTTGAGATGTCAAAATATAGCCCTTGTGCTACCGAAATTTTTACTAAATTGAAAAACAAAACTTCATTATTTACATTTCTTATTGTGAATTGAAGCTTTTCCTTAATAAAGACATTAGACTTAGCTTCACAGGAACTTTCTAGCTAACTCGGATATTAACTGGAGAGTCACCGTGGAGTGTCGGGTAGGTTGCCCAGTCATTATAGGATAAGGGCCTTTCAATAGGTTTGACCTTTAGCTACAAAAAATTATAGCTAAAGGTATAGAAATTGTCAATAATAGTTATTTACAATGATTTAGTTTTGTCACTCAAAACGTCACTAATTCCCTATAGCTGAAAGGTATAGGTAACGTTTCTGGTAATCATCGCTAATAGTTTTTTACTATGCTTTATTTTGGTAGCAAAAAATCAGTGATATTTTAGGAATCAATGTTAATATGTTTGGCTATGCTAATAGTTTTTAGCTATGTTTTCATAATCGTAGTCAAAAGTTTGTAGCTACGTTTCTAGAAACGTAGCCAAATATTTTTTAGCTATGTTTATAAAAACGTAGCCAAAAGTTTTTTGCTATGTTTTATAAAATCTAACTAATGTTTTTGGCTACGCTTAAAGGAAATGCTATGCCATTTTGGAATTAATTATTTGTTATACTTTTAATTTATATTATTGTATATAATGTATTTATATATTTTTACTGTTAATTTGTTATAAAAAATTGTCAAAAAATAATTGATAATTTGAAGCATTGGATATAAAAACAAAATATCATTAAATTTATTTGTATACAAGATTTTAATTACAACTTCAACAATTCTTAAATACAAAATAATAAATACAAAGATTAATTTACAAATTATAAAAACTGAGATAAAAATTATGACATGCTCTAATAATTTAAAAAGCTTAGTTAAAATATTGTGATCATTGAAACAATATTGCCTAATTAAAGCAAACATCACATAACTTTGCCATTCACGACATAATTGCTCGGCCGTTACATCTTCTTCGATTTTGTAATTTAAGAAAATGTTAGAGTAATACTCCAAAGGCAATCACCTTTAACATTTTTGTACAAACTTTATTTTGATTAATAAAGCAAAAGGCATTTTTCATTGATTTGATATTCGTTTATATATGAATTGATATTGATCTTGAATCGAATTAATGAAGTCCATGATACAAAACATAGCATGAAGGAAATTATGATGAGATCATGATAATAAGGTTCCTATTATGTGTAATTATGTTAGTATCGAAATAATCCCTAGTCATAGGATTAATAAGACAAGACATATTAATCCGGACAGACTAGCACATGTTATACTGATAGGATTGAATAATCTTATATTTTCTTATGTATTTACATGTGATTTCAATCATATTTTTGAGATAAAATGTTCAATTTGTGTTCAATTTGTGTTGACTGTCAGGTTGGATATATTGATAAATTTTTTAGACTAAAAAGACATATTTTCTAAAACAAATTGAAAAGCAATTGTTAAAAAAAATTGCTATACTACGTGAAACGCAGCAACGCATGCGTTTGACTCATGCGCTAATGCTGCGTTACGAATCGTTTGCACTACTGCGAAGCTGCGTCAACGTAAACGCAGCTAACGCTGCGTTTAACCCACGCAGTATACGCAGCGTTTTTCTTAAAACGCTGAATGCACAATTTGTGCGTTATAAAACACAAGAGGAAGGGTTTTAATTGAGAGTTTTTTTTTTGTTTTGGCAGGCTACAGTGGCGGCACAACAGAAGAGGCTGGCGCTGGAGTGGCTGCGGCTTGGTGAAGCAGACGAGGAGAATAACACAAGGGAGGATCCAACATTAAATTGTCTAATCATGAGCAACATATAGAAGAGAGTAAGTCTGAGATTTCCAAAGCCAATGAGTGATATGATTTGTGGTTGGATCGTGAAAATAGAAATGGAAGGTTAGGTTCTCGATGCCGGTTCCACAAGAATATCGACGTCAAGTCACAGTTAAGCTATCTCTATCATTCTAAAGTTGTAATTTTTTTTATTGTTATGTTGTTGGCATTGATTTGGATGGTTTTAGGATAAATGATCTTAATATGTTATTTTAATTGTTTATTTTGAACCTATTGCTAAAATATCGATTATAATCCGTAATCGTTACTTTTGATGTTTGTAAGTAGCGTCTAATGATCATTAATCGTTAGGAACAACATAACTTAGGTTGGATAACCTGAACGTGTGAGGTTACTGCCTATATTGATCGTTTTCCAGTTTGAAATGCGACAGCCAAATTTAATCTAGAGATCGTATCCTAAGTTATTCGGTAGTTAGGTTTAATTAATGATCATATCTTGATTAAATTCAACCTAAGGGAAAACCAAGATTTGTAGAGCGTTAGAGCGTTCTATTAGTCTTAGATCAATAGTTCGAAAAGAATTGTAAAGACTTTAGAATGAAGGAATATGCTTGATTGTGATTAGGCCGAGATTGACCCTAGAACCTGACTTTACTTATACTCACACTTTTCTCATTTTCGATTAATTGTTTTAATTTATTTTCAGCAATTTACCTTTAATTTAATTTTCTAAATTGTTTGAAACCCAAAAACCCCCCATTTTCTTCCTTGCATCAATTAATTTCATCACGAAAATTAACTGAACATTCCCTATGGATTAGATCCCGACGTACCGCAACTACAAATTTTAGTGTACAGAGTCAGGTAAATTTTGCAGTGTACTCGACATGCGTTGTCATATGTCTAAACATGCATCCTATCTAACAAAATGAAAACAATGCAATTACTAAATTCAAAATCACCTCCCCACACTTAAAGTTCACATTGTCCTCAATGTGACAAATCAACCACTAAATATGGGAAAATGACCTCAAACCAAACAAAAGAAATTGAAACACACAAATGACATGAAATCAAACAAAAGATGAAATTGAACCAAATAAAAGAACTAATATGAAGCCAAAAAAACATGAAATGAAATGAAAACAAGCAAGAGAAAAAACAAAATTAAAAGTAAAAGGGTAAGAAAAGCTTATTCAAATGATGGTAGCGATAGTGTTGGTGAAGGAGCTTTAAAATTGTTCCTACGACAGTGTTGGTGAAGAAAAGCTTATTCAAATGATGACGCTGCTCCTTATGAAATGTTCATATTTGGTTGCCGAGCTCATTTAGTTGGAATGTCATTTGTTGAGAATTGACAGCCATCTGGTCGAGGGTTTGTTGATATCGGTCGACCTCAGCTGGCACACTCTATTCTTCCTCTACTACTTCTTCCTTTGGCTCTGAAAATGCGCGAGATGTGGAGGGTTGGGAAGCAACTGTACTAGTGCCCCTCTTACTCCTTACTGTAATGCCCGTCTGAGGATTTCGAAGTTCTAGGAACTCCAAAATCTCAGAACGTCTCAAATACGATATGTCAAACATATCATGTGGAGTTGTATACACCTCCCCCACATCAAGGTGATAAAACTAAGCTAAAGAAGTAACAACATGAGACATTCTAAAATATGAAATCTTTTTATTTACCACACTCACTATTGATCAAAAAATTCTAAAAGGTGTGTTAATTTTAACTTTCCAATCTATGCACCATAAAAAGAGTTCTTTAATCGAGCATTTGTTACTTTCAGTTTTATTGAACACAGTTAAGCACATAAATTTATGTAAAAGCAAATGCTTGACACTACGAATTAAAGAATTTGGTTCATTCTTAGAGTCAAAGTTTTCTTCCCCATTTAGAGTTTTCCAATAATTATCCAAATAAAAATCATCGTGATCATCTAAAATTTTAGTGTTTGGCAAATCAAAAAGACCACGTATGACAGTATAATTTAAATTTGTAAGCAGTACCAAAGAACCTAAACTAGAAAACATCCATTTTATTAGTATATCGAACTGTCGTGAAAAACTCTATGGTTATCACAGGGTGAATAGGTACGTCACATCGAACAAACCTATTCCAACCTATGTTCACAGCTAATTGTTTAAGTCTTCGTCTTACTCCTATAGTTTCTAGCAGTTCCAAATCAAAATACATAGGAGTGACTATTTCTCTATCCCTAAGGTCACGAAAACACATACCTTCTTCTTTCGAATAGATTGGGAAGGGAGAGCAGTGAGTTGCTGCTAAATCTTGCTTATCTTCACCGGAAACTTATGAGCGGAGTTCATCAATCAGTTTCCTAGACACCATCTTCCTTGGTGCCATTATAAGAGGAAAATCTGTAAAAATTGAGAAGAAGATGAGTGAAATTCGTATTTAAGAGAGAGAGAGAGCAAAATCTTATTCAAATCCTTGTGTTTTTGAATGTTTAATGCATGAAAAGATGAAAGGATTGTAAGATTAATGAAAGGGAGTGAAATTTTGAAGAATGGGTGAGAGTAGAAAAGGGGAGGATGGAATTCCCATAATCATGGGAATTCTCTCCAGAAACTTTCTGGAGAGATTTCCCACGATCATGGGAATTGGTAATTCTCACAATTCCAAACTTTCTTCCAAGCTTGATATTAGTTCTCATGATCCCATAACCTACAATCACATCAAATTAATATCAGCATCAAGAATTTCGAAAAGAAAACAAGTTGAAAGTCAAACAAAACCAAATTTAACATCAATCACACTCAATTCAAGTACAATCCTAATTGAATAAACCAAAAAAACAAATAGACAAAGACAATCAAAAGGAAGTAGAATTTCATGGGTTACCTCCCATGCAGCACTTCTTTTAACGTCAGTAGCTCAACACTTTTCCTTGGAAACTCAGCCAGGATCAATCATAAACGGCTTGCTTCCACCTTTTTCATTTAACATTGGTTTCGTAACCTGTAAGTAAGCTACAAATTGTAAAATAATCAAAAGGACAATATGGATAACGTTATGAAAATTAATTAAGCTCAATAATGTCTTTTTTCTAAGTGAACTATCAATATAACAGGGAATAACAAAACTCCTTGAATCTTCCATTGAATCCAACAGTTTGTCCTGTACAAAGGTGAGTTTCTCTCTTTCTTCCTTAATCACCTTTATCTCCTCTGCTTCTTCTGCTTCCCGAATAGAGACTTTCATAACTTCTTCAAACTCAATGTCTGTTGTCATCTGTTCTGTGTCCTCTTATTCTTTAGAAGATTTGAACACACCAATTATCCTGAATGAGCTACTATCCTTTAGATTCTTAAATACATCATTCATGTTGAATGTCTCTTGATTATCATCAATCCAAAAGATAGAATTCCTGTAATGAATATCTACCTAAGATTTTTCGATGTTCACCTTTGGTATATCAAGAGCTGGTGAATAATAGGGAGGTTTGGCATTCTTTTCTTCAATCTCTTTTTTCGTCTCTTATTCTTCAATAAAGTAGGGTTCAACATAGTGTTCCACTGGTTCTTCTAGCTCTTCCTCATTCTTAAGCGTGATAGCCTCATATTGCTCTTGTTGATGTAATTCCATATTTCTCAGAGATTCTTCCACACTTCTCTTACAAAATTCATAGGAAAGATGTCTTACTTGAATCTTCAGGTTGTGAATAAAAATGGCATGATTTTCAAGAATTTGATCGAATTTCTTTTCCAATCTCTTCCGACTTTCCTCCTAGCTGGAAAACATCCTCTTCTGGTTCTCTTCTTGAGCTGCTAGTTTGGAACCAAACATCTCCATCCAACTTAATCTCCATCCAACTTACTCTCCATCGCTCCAATTTGATCTTGCTGAAATTCAAATAGGTCTTGATGTCCTATGTGAGTACTTGCATTGTTATACCAATAAAAATCTGATTGCCATCTCGCAGTGTACGTATTCCAATAAGAATCGGTACTTTCCCAACCATACTACACCTCATTTTAATTTGGAAAAGTTCCTTGCTCCTTATAATAATTTTCTTCCATCATTATTCTTTCTATTTCTTCTTGTCTTCTATCTCTTCAAATGTCTCATTCCTCATTCTAAGACGTCTTGACGTGTTACCAAATTCTGTCGATCTTCGCATGTTCCTTATGTTCATGCACCTGTAAATACATAAGGAAAAGTATCAAAAATTCTTAAATCAAATTAATATAAATTAAATACGATATTAAACAATCAATCCCTGACAACGGGGCCAAAAACTTGTTAATGGTAAAACCTATCTACTTGTTTTACTCTTAAAAATTGCAAGTGAACAAGTGGTGACTTATAGCTTAAAAGAGCGGATATCGATCCCACAGAGATTGATGCCCAAACATCTCTTAATTTAGATAAAACTTTGTTTAAGAAATGAAATTGTTTAATACAAAATAATCCTAAAATTTTAAATAAAAATTAAAAGAATAACTCAAAACAATAGACAATACCAACGTGCAAAAAAATCGAAATTCAATAATCTAAAGACTAGAGATTACTTTTTTCCCTATTTTTTCGCCCTCCTAGTTTATTGATTGAATTGTGTCTCACCCTAGATTTTCTAATGTATTAACTACCCTCTCTCAAGGTGTAATTAATTGTCTCTAATTGAATTAAAGGGAATCAATTGGATGATCTCTCAACCTACCCAATGACTCGACCTATTCAACAAGTTATTAAACTATCCTATGGGTGATCAATTGATTAGCCGAGATCTCACTTCTAATTATTCAATTAATGTGATGATTGTAAGTCTATAGGTTGCCAACTCTCGTTGTACAATCCTACACAAATTTATCTTACTCACTCTCTCAATTTGTTGCAAGATAACAAATAAAATCAACAATCATTAAAGACAACTTCATTCAATTCAATAAAATAAGGTTCTAACAAAATAGTTCAAAAGTAATCCTCAAAACTAAATCATCCTAACATGGTCTCCATAACATCATCAACATTCAAATAAACCATTTTACAAAGAATAAAAGAAAGAAAATCAAAAAAAATTGGATAAAAGGAACTTCTCTTTTTTGCCAAAATCTGAAAATTTGGATGTTGATGTGCAATTTTCCCCAATTTTGATGATGATCCCTGAATTCAATCCTTCCTTAAGGCTCCAAACATGTGTTCTTCATTCAAGGATGGTGTTTCTAGAGAAGGGTTTTGTCTTTTCTTAAGATGGAGGCTTAATTATCCTTAAATAGTCCAAAAACCCTAAGTTTAATGAAGCCTTGCATATTGTCTCAGATTATGATTCCCACATTGGTCACATAACACTTCCTCTTTTCTTTTCCTCTTTGATTTCTAGCTCAATCCCCAAGTTGCTTCATCTTCCTTCCTACACAAAAATAGTCAATTCTTACCCTAAATTATCATCAAACATGAAAGAACAACAATGGAAATCAAACTAAATGAAAACTTACAAAAATGAATCCTAAACTACAACAATAATTAACAATTATGCAAGAAAACACATGCTCATTACCTAGAAAAACATATACTAATGCACACCTATCAGTTAGAACCCTAGATTTCTGTACATGAGAAGTAACATCGAGAAATTAGGAAATGCATTTCATACTCGTGCATACCATCAGCATACACGCACGTGACTATTGATTTTCTATACACATTACAAAAGAATGTACACTCATTTAACATATTTTGGGGTATAAATGATTTTGAAGCGATTATGATGTGAATAGTGAATATTTTTGTCTTGATTTTTGATTTGGTGATTATATTTATTGATTTAGAATTTTTGGTGAAAATTGGGAAATTTCTAAAATTATGGGTATTTTTAGACTACGAAAGATGCCAAGTAGTAAGACAATTGATTTATGATAGTAGAAATAACTAACATGTGACAATAGAAATAATTGATATGTGTCATAGAAAATTAGGAGACAATTAGATTAGAAATTGGAGACAAATGAACTAGTTATTAAAAAGGGACCAAGTAGAAATATGGGGAGGTGACAAGTGGCAAATGACAAGTGTCACTTGCCTTGCCACACCTCACCCACGACACTAACCTAATGAAAGACCATCTTTCATTTTCTTCTTTAATTCATTTCGTTCTTCATCTTTTTCATTTCTTCTTCTCCATCTCACGACACTCTCTTCTCCTAAGCATCACACGTTGAACCTTGCTCTTATCCTTCACCTGCTACTTCCATTTTTTGTTGACTTCATCATCTTATTACTTGAAATCCTAATCTTCCCACCTTGGAATGATGATGATCGTATATGCATGGAGAGTTAGGGTTTATATGATTTTAAAGAAGCTTGGAGTTTAATCAAGTACATTAATCTTCATGGGTTGCTGTAAAGGAGACAAATATGGTGATTATTTTGACATTGAATGATTATGAAAAAGGTGTTAAATATATGTGTATCGTGGATGAATAAATGGACATACTCATGTCCTATTTTGTGCAAATGGTGAGTAATAATCTATAAATTGATATAAAGATGATTTTTGAAATGGATTGATAGTAAAAATGGTGATGAATGAGTGATAAAAGTTGATGAATAAATGTATGTGTATATATCCTGTTTTGTGTTGATGAATGAGAGCTGAAAATTTTGATGGATGAATATGTATGTTACGTTCTTATTTTGAGAATATGAAAACCATGAATTACAAGTTGTTATATAGATGAAATAGGTTGTGAATTAAGGGTATAATGAAGATGAAATTTTTGCTTAAGAAAGGTATTTAGTAATGTTCTTGAAATGAGAAGTAAGGATTTGGTATAATAGTGAATAATAGATGATATGTTTTGTTTTTGAATGATTGATAAACCTTAAGCTTTCAATTGTTTTACGATTGAAATTGAGATAGAATTGAGGTAAAAATGATAAGGTTATGAAGTATAAATGATGAACTATAAAGATGATTTGTTGATGTATTATGAAAGAGTAAGATTTGGAAAAGTTAAGAATTCATGTATGATTAGATTAAGTGATGATAAAGAACCAATTGAGTAAAGTTTTGTGAGTTTTAATGCAATCAATATGGTAGTTAGAATTGTATGAAATGAAGTTGTATAAATACATATAAATTCTAGAAGATTTGGAGTATAAATGATGCTACCATGTATGTTGAATTCGTGGAGAAATGGAGGAAGACAGATAGGGCATGATTGTGGCATAGTCCCTACGATCATGGCTTGGTAAAAAATGGGTTATGTCACGATCGTGGCAGAGTCCCCCCCCCCCCCGATTGTGGTCAGCTCTACGAGCTTCTGTCACTATCATGGGAAGGCCCACCACGATCGTGGGCTAGCATATGGAGTGAAATGTTATCTTTTAGGCGATGTTTGAAACAACTAATGCTAAAGTACTTTCTGTTAGGTTAAGAAGACTTTACTTCTTCTATTGATTTTGATGAAAGTCAAATAATAATAATAATAGAAGTGTGTGAACTGTTTTGA
>JAOTAY010000001.1:18169613-18185805 GCA_025629805.1 Erythroxylum baracoense
TGCATGTTATGGTTGAATGAATTGAATTGAATGAGAAATGGAATTGCTTGAACATCACTAAGCCTATAGCTTAGCGTATGGATTTTCTTTTCGCACGTAAGTTTTGAAGAGAATTAGAAGAAAGCTTGGTGGATCTACTACAAGCCAAAAGTCACATAGAGGATCTCGAAAGATTGGGAAGTATATGTAGTACAAATTTTTTTTTTGTTATAACGTGTACACATAAAGAAGTGAAGGATCTTACAAGATTTCATTGTGAATTATACATGAATACATGAAAGTTATGTATGAAATCAGGTTTAGATGTGTTGAAATGTGTTGGAAGATAGGTAAATTATTTTGTCACAGAGTTTAACATGAACATGGATAGTTGAGCAACATGCATGAGAAGTATATTGAAGTTTCTTGCAGGAGGTTTTAAGTACATATAGAGGAAACTCTGTCAAAATTTTATAAAATGAATAGTAATTGCTAAAATAATAAGGTTTTTAAATAGATAATGTTGTAGTTTGAAGTATTAGGTATTTAAAAACATAGTAGCACTCGATATGTCAATTCTATTATCAGGTATGAGGTGTTACACTCTAACCTGAAACTGGTTAAGAAGACATTGAGATCATTACCTCCGAAGTTCATAATGAAATTGCAATAATCGAGGAAGCTCATGATATCAATGAATTGTCATTGGTTAAGGTAATTAGAATTCTTACCAATTTTAAGATGTTTTGTTAAGGGGCAAACAAGAGAGGACAAAGGATTGGCATTACAAGCCAAAATTGGTAAAGTCGTGAATGACTTCGAAGATGAATCTGACGAGAATGAGGATATGGAGTTATTAACAAGAATTTTTAGCAAAAGGTTAAAGAAGTAAAGAAGGATAGACCCGATTTTAGACAAAACGGTGGGAGTTCAGCTAATAGCCACTTCAAACAACAAGCTAAAACTAAAAAGGGTGAAAGAAAAGTGAAGAAATTTCAATATCATGAGTGTCAAGGCTACAGACATGTGCAAGCAGAATGTGCTAATACCTTAAAAAAGAGAAAATTGAAGTCCTATATGAGCACTTGGAGTGAGAATAAATCTGAAAGTGAGTATGGTAGTTAAGAAGAAGTTACGAGTAATGCTACGTTAGTTGCTTTATACAGCAAAAATCCAGTTGCTTGTTTAACAACTACCAAGAAGGAAGAAACAGATGAGAAAAACATGGATAAATCATAAAATCTCAGGAAAAACGTAGTTAAATCAACTCAAAGTCTAACCTTAGATTATGACAGTGATGAAAGTGGCTCAGATGACAAAAGGAGGATATATATGAAGCCTATGAGTTAACGTATGCAAAATGGGTGCAAACATGTAAGAAGAATGAAATCTAAAGAAGGAAAACTCTTCTATGATGAAAATTGATAGGATGATTAATTTTCACTATTTTGATTTCTAATTCCCTTTTGTTGAGTGCAAATTAAGTTTAACCTAATGGACTTACTCATCTTTTATTATTAGAAAGTCTTGAGCATTCTTAGAGCTGATTTTGAAGCAAATAGTCATGAAATGGACAGATCAGGAAAAAGATACAAGCTGGCAGAAAAATAAGTGACTAAGCGTGGGCACGTGCAAGGAAAAGAAATAGAATCTGATTTCAAATCAGATTCGATCCATCAAGATCTTTATAATTTTGGGAATCAAGTGTTGCCTTTTTGAAGGAGATCTATAACTTGAATATGAGGGGATGATATCTGCTGAAGATTATAAGATGAAGGAGAGAGAATATCAAAAAGGGTTTAAAACGTGTATTGTTCAAACAGAACCTAAGTCTTAGTTTTTACATTTTTCTACAGATAGTTTTTTTGTCAGATTTTTCTAGTTTTAGGCTAGATTTTTCATATTTTTTTAGGAAATACTAGGGATGCAAACTTTATCTTTTATTATTCTTCTATTTGTTCTTACTTTTGTTATGAGTAGCTAAACTTTTCTTCTTGGTTGAAGGAAACCACATTATCATCTATTATGGTGAGATTTCTAAATAAAGTTTATTTCATTGATGAATATTAAGTGTCTTCCGAATTGCTTTTTATGATTGAATTGATTGATTTCTATGGTGCGCAATTAGGAATTAATTTGTTTAATTTATAGCCAGATTAGTAGGATTTGAAGTTCAGTCTTGCTAATCCAAAGTGGCAATTAGGATTACCATCTTTACGTTAGAGTTTGGAAATTCTAGGAAGACGCTTAACTTGATTAAATATATATCGTATGTGTGTTGTCTTATTCATTGGTTTCTTAGTTCTTAAAGCTATTAATCAATTAAACTTAAGATCATATATAATTTGTTGACTAATAAGAATGTTTAGAATATATGTTTCTATTCATTTAATCACAAAGAGAAACATTACCCAATGAATGTTTATTAATGGACTGAGTTTTATATCGAGGATCTATATTATTTTGATAACGTAGGTGACCTAAAACCAAGGTTTGTTTACTAAATTTCTAGATCTGATTCTTTTTGTTAATTTTTAATTTCTGCCATTTTTAATTTTTTAAATTTACGTTAATTCAAAACCCCCCAACTTTGTTTTAGTTTTCAACTTGTATAACAATTGTCATTAGAATTCCTTGTGGGAACAATCTCAACTCTTCACTAACTACATTTTCTTTTATTGTTAGAGTTGGTATTAATTTGGTTACAGGAGACAATAGTACCAAATTTTGGCATCGTTGTCGGGGAATTTCTTAACGATTTTTCTAGTGTTATTTTTGTTTTTGATTTTGTTTTTGGTTTCGTTGCTCTTGGTTACCTTATCTTCTGTTTGTTTTAGTTTCATAGCTTTTTCTGATTTTTCGATCTTTTAACAGCATGGTTCACTATCAGTATGCTTTTGATTTTGATTTTTCATATTATCCTTATTATGATGATGTGTTTCCAACTGTTGCTACTTCCAGGTTTGATCATCAAGTGGTGGATTCCACATCCTTAGTTGCGCAAATACCGAGGGATGACCAATAAGCTAAAGTATCTAAAATTTGCTCATTTTTGGGCTATCCTTTTTATATGTGTCCTGTTTTGCAGGATATACAGTACAGTTCGCTTCTCCACCAAGACATTATTAAGAGCAGTCCTACTTCCAACCAGAGGCTCCACCTCCCCCATCGTCACCATAAGCTAATGAGATGTCTTTGCAGGAGATTGTAATGAGTTTGGCGACGAGCACTCTTCAATTCCAGCAAGAAATAAGGAGTAGCTTGAAGACCTTGGAAGATCAATTAAGCCACTTAGCAGACGTGGTAGGGAGCATGGAAGCCCAAGTGTCTGCAAGCGTTCTTAACCAATAGGAGAGTGATGCTGAGGAGTTGTGCATTCCTTCAGAGAGCGGAGATCATTTGAAGAACCCATATAAGCAATAAAGGAAGAGCAAGTGGAGTTAAGAGGGGAAGAGGTTATAGTTCGAGAAAAGATGAAGGATGTGTAACCTCATAAGGTAAGCAATGCAATTCATGTTATAACTAACCGAAGTTCATTTCCCTTTCCTAGTTGTTTACAGGTAGGGGAAGAAGAACAAAAAGAGAAGCAAGAAGAAGAAAAGCTGCTAAGCATATATGAGTTGAACAAGCTGTGGGCAAGTAAGCTGAAGATCAAAGGTAGCAAGCAGGATGTCGAGTCTCCACACCTATTGGCATTACTTTTACAGAGACCATCCTGGTGTGAGAAGGGCGATGCCCAAAAAGACAAGTGGACATTAGAGTATGAAGGTGAAACGATGAAGTTCCACTCATCAGAAGTCTTGGAGCATCGTGCTTAAAAGGAGCCGACTTCAAGGGAAGTTGTTTCAGGCTCCTCAAGAAGTCTGAGCATGCTACCTGTTGGGCTCAAGCATCCATTCGATAATGGATGATGTACATATGCTAAGGGTCAAGCTTATGACCTTAAATAAGTGCTTGATAGAAGGCACCCCATCCGTATCTCTTTCTTTTATGTGTTTTTCTCTTTTATGCATATCTTTTAGGTGTTTGCTTTGAGTGTTTTACTTGTTTTCTTTGATTTTTTTGTTTGTAGGCGTTTGAAAAAGAAGCTGCAATCTTTCACTTCAACACTGCTATCTGTGTTTTCAAAGCTGCAATCATTCATTTTAAAGTTACATATGGCGTCTTCAATCTAAGGGAGTACTTCTGTTCCCATCCCTCTTTTGTGTTTTTATTGTTTTTGGACATTGAGGAAAATGTTGGTTTAGGTGTGGCAAAATTAAAGATATGGAATACATGTGTGTGACTATGTGGTCTTGCCTTTCTTTGATTCTTTTTTCTTAAATTTTTTCTTTCTGTTCTTTGCATGCTTGTGTTGTGTGTTGAACCATGAAGCTTTGTCATATTAGTTTGGATAAGATTGAGTATGTGCATCAAATTAAACTGGGCTATATGAGTCTAAGGTGAACCATGCTGATTAATTGCAATAACTGATCTTGTACACTTAGTCAAAGTTTAACATTTGAGTGATTAGGTAATATGTGGAATTACGATGAACTCTTGAATTAAATTAAAACTATGAGCAGATTTGAGCCTTAATGACATCATCTTTATGTCATTCTATTTCTTGTATTGTGTGATGCTCCTCTAATTAGGCTTGCCTTCAGAACTTGTACTGAATCGATTGAATTTGTTTAACTACATAGTTTATGGAAATGATTAAGGCCTTTTTGGTTTTAAACCCTTTAGCTTAAATGATCCACCAAATCAAATTTTCCCTTGCAAACCCCTTTGGGCCTTTAACCCTATTTGATTTTGAATTAATCACCTTACATTGAAGCCCAAAAACCCTTTAACCTTAGCCTGTCACAAGTTTAACGAAATACCAAGTAAGCATTTAATGTCTAAAAATCAAGGAGTTTTGTTTTATATTGTATTATGAGATATTTTTAGAGGTACTTCTACTCATGGTTTGTTGATATATGCTACTCGTGTTGTTTTATTCAATTAAAAAAAGAAAAAGAAAGAAAAGAAAAATAACAAAAAGAGAAAAATATGAAAAAGAAAAAGAATAAAGCATAGTAGCATTAGTTAGTAATGAGTAGTTGTTGTCCATTATATTCATATGTTTATCTTAGAATTTGTAGTTAGTTGTCCCTTTTATTTGGTACTCTGTGAATGCTTGTGATTAACCCTTTGTCATTTTTATCTTACCTTTGAACCCAGCCACATTATAACCCATAATAAAGTCCTTCTGACCTATGAGCTCATGTAATTCGAACGAATGATAACTGGTGAATTTATAAGCCTATGGTAGTGCAATTTGTTAGAGGGAGATTTGAGGGAAACAATTTAACCTTAAACACTTGAGCGTAAAGAGAGAAATCTGTGAGAAGAATTCACCTTGGTTTTAGAGGGAGATTTGAAGGAAACAATTTAACTTTAAACACTTGAGCGTAAAAAGAGAAATCTGTGAGAAGAATTCACCTTGGTTTCATACTTGCCTTTGACCAAGAATGTTTTAATTTGACTTTGTTTGTTTGTATAGGTGAGTAATTATCATGTGTGTTGCAACCTAAGTCTTGCTGGCCCAAGTTTAGTGGATTGTGTGTATTTAATCTTATGAAGGACAAATTGATAGAGTGTAGTGGTTTGGTATATTTGCTCGAGGGCGAGCAAAGATATGGTTTTGGGGGAATTTGTTAAGTTGTCATTTTTGGGATAATTTTGGGGATAAATCTCTTTAATGTGTTGAGATTATTGTTCAAAATTAATTGAATTATTTCTTAATTGTTCTCAGATGATTTTTAACACATGAAAGATAAAATTGGATCAAAAAGATGCCAGGAAAGTGAAGACAATTTGAATTTCCAACTAGTAGAAAAATGGTTGACTAAGCGTGGGCATGTGTAAGGAAAAAGATCATCTGCAGAATCTGATTTGAAATCAAATTCGATACACCTAAGATCTTCATCATCTTGGGAATCAAGTTGTTGCCTTGTTGGTGGAGATTTGCAACCTGAATATGAGGGGAGTGTATCTGCTGAAGATTACGACAAGAGGGAGGAGATTGAAAATCATTAAATACATTCACTGTTACTGTTGGAGTCTAAGTTCTTAGTTCTTTACGTTTTCTGCAATAGTTCTTCTGGTTTTGTTAGGATTTTTCGTATTTTTCTGGAAAAAGACTAGAGATGGAAATTTTGTATTTTGTTGTTCTTCTATTGGTTTTTACTTTTGTTATGAGTAGCTAAATTCTTCTTCTTGTTTGAAGGGAACCACATTATTATCTACTATGTGTGAGATTTCTAAATAAAGTTTATTTCTAAATAAAGTTTATTTCATTGATTAATATTAATTGTCTTCCGAATTGCTTTTCATAATTGAATTGATTGATTTAAAGGTGCAAAACTAGGAATTGATTTGTTTAATTTATAGCCAGATTAGCAGAATTTGACGTTCGGTTTTGCTAATCCAAAGTGGCAATTAGGAATACCATCTTTACGTTAGAGTTTGGAAATTCTAAGAAGATGCTTAACTTGATTAAATGCATATCGTATGTATATGTTGTCTTGTTCATTAATTTCTTAGTTCTTAAAGCTATTAATCAATTAAACTTAAGATCATATCTAAGTTGTTGGCTAATAAGAATGTTTAGAATATATGTTTCTATTCATTTAATCGTAAGAGAAAACATTAGCCAATGAATGTTTGTTAATGGACTGAGTTTTATATCGAGGATTCATATTAGTTTGATAACATAGGTGAACCGAAACTAAGGTTTGTTTACTGACTTTCCAGATTTATTCTTTTTGTTAATTTTTAATTTTTGTGATTTTTAATTTCTTAAATTTACGTTAATTCAAAAACCCCCCACTTTGTTTTAGTTTTCAACTCGTATAGCAATTGCTGTTAGAATTCCTTGTGGGAACGATCTTAACTCTTCACTAACTGCATTTTCTTTTATTGCTAGAGTTGGTATTAATTTGGTTGCAGGCGACAACATTACCAATGGCATACTAGATTAGGTCATATTAATTTTTCTTATCTTAAGGATATGTGATCTCTTAACCTTATTTTTTCTAATGGTAATGCATGCATAAATAATTATGATATATATGCTTAAACAAAACTAAATAAGAAATCTTGTCCTTCTGTTAATAAAGAATTCAAATTATTAAGTTTAATTCATACTAGCTTATCTTTTATAAGAAATAAAGATGAGGCCTTTAATAACTTTTTATTGTATAAAGCTAAGGTGGAAAACCAATTAAATAGGAAAATAAAAAGAGTTTGATCAAATAGAGGAGGTGAATGTGTTTTGTTTCATGACTACTGTGGAAAGGAATGAATAAACCATAAATTACTCTCTCTTATTCCCCTTAATCAAATGGTATAGTATAATGGAAAAATAGAATTTTAAAAGAAATGATGAATGCTTTGCTTGTTAGTTGTTATACTCTTAATAATTTATAGGGTGAAGCTATTTTATTTGCATGTCATTTACAAAATAGAATTCCTTATAAAAGAAATGGTAAGACATCATACGAGTTATGAAGAGCTTACCATCATAACTTGAAATATTTAAAAGCGTAGGGGTAACTTGCTAAGGTGATGTTGCATGATCCTAAGAAAACGAAAATAGGTTCAAAAACTTCTCATTGCATGTTTATTGGTTATGCAAATAACAATTCTTCTTATAGATTTCTTGTTTTGAAAAGCTATGTCCTTGATAGTAATACTATTACTGTGACAAAAAATTTGTAATTTTTTTGAACAAAATTTCCCACTTTATGAGAAAATTTGTTATGTTCCTAATGTTAATATTGATTGTAAAAAATTTGTTATGTTCCTAATGTTAATATTGATTGTAAAAACTTTGATGGGTAGCTGAGGAGTAAAAGACCAAGAAAAGAATTATCCTTTGTAAATGATTTTTATAATTATCTTGTTAAAAATGACAATTTATCATTTTCCGATGCAATTTCTTTTTTAATACATCATTTTGGAAAGAAACCATTAAAAATGAGTTCGACTCTATTTTACAAAATAAAACTTGGGATTGGTATTTACCACTAGGTGCTAAACTTATTGGTCACAAATGAATTTTCAAAAGGAAATTTAAACCTAATGGTTTTGTTAATAAATATAAAGTTCATCTGGTTGCTAAAAATTTTACTTAAAATGTAATATTGATTATTTTGATACTTATGCCCTGTAACTAGAATTTCATCAATTCGTATTTTGATTGCTTTGGCTTTTATCCATAATTTATTTATTCACCGAATGGATGTCAAAAATGCATTTTTAAATTGTAATTTAAATGAAGAAATTTACATGGTTCAACCTAAAGATTATGTTTCACCTTGGTTTGAAAACAAAGTTCGTAGAATGTGAAAATCTTTATATGATCTTTAAAAAAAGCACCTAAGTAGTGGCATAAAAAATTTGATCGAGTTTTATTAGGTGAATGTTTCTCTTTTATTAAAGTGGATAAATGTTTGTAAATTAAAGTTATAGATGGAGAATGTGAGATCATTAGCTTATATATGGATAACTTGCTTATTTTTACTACTATTATTAATGTTGTATATATTACTAATTTCTTGGCTTTACATTTTGATATGAAAGATGTGGCTCAGTGTGAGTATGCTTAGATTATTAGGAATCTGATACATTTAGTGAACTTTAAACAATCTGAGATAGCTTATGTTGTGTGTAGACTAAGTAAGTATACTCATAATCCTAATCACGATCACTGGCTACTTTAATCATTCTATTGAAATATTTTAGAGGTTCCATGAATTAAAATATTTTGTATAGTGGATTTCCCACTATATTAGAAGGGTACAATGATACTAACTAGATCTCTAATTCAAATGAGATAAAATCTACTAGCGGATATGTATTTACTCTTGGTGAAGATGCAATAACTTAGAAGTAAGTAAAACTTATTATTATTGCTAAATCGATTTAATGAAATTAAAATTTATGGCCCTAAAGTTGGCTAGAAATAAGGCTAAACAGTTAAGAAACTTCTTAACAAATGTTTATTTAGGAATAAAACCAACACCTTCCATATCTATGAATTGTGATTGCAAAGCTACAATAGTCATTGCAAAATATAAAACGTTTCATGGAAAAAATAAACACATTTGTTTGAGACATGAAGTGTCAAAGCAGTTGCTTAAAGATGGAATCATATCCATTGATTATGTAAAGTCATAAATAAATTTGATCAATCCTCTAACTAAACCATTGGAAAAGAAACAAATATTTGAAACATCATGGAGGAATGAGGCTAAAGCCAATACATAATATCAATAATGATGGTAACCCAACCTATGTGATTGATAATCATATAAATTAGGTTCATATGGGGTAATGACAAAGTTATTGATTGATTTTGAAAGGCATTATCAAATATTTATATTCTTCTTGTAATGTCTAATTAGTGCTAAACTACAACTTAAGTGAGGATGAGATGAGCTTTTAATAAATTCCATATCCCTTATGGGTGGTGTATTTGATTGCATTATACACTTCAAGGAATCACATATATGAGTGTGGAATGGGGCTGTTCCTATGAGAATTTGGTTAATCTGTCGAGCGCTCATGAATAATCAAGTGTGCATATTGCCTATTAGTGCAAACACACATTGAACAGTAGATATGTTGGGGGTGTAATATGACTAATAAAAAATATAATACAATATAGGATGTTGGTTTACAGAAACTTAAAGTTTCACTATCTATAAGTTGTGTCTTATTAATTATGGTCTCTGGTTCATAGTCAAAAAGACACCAAATTCAAATTGTTACACTCTAATTTGAATTCGACAGTACTTAATTATTCTTTTATATATATTCTTTTGAAATAAGTGGGAGGATGTTGTGAAACTGGTTTGTTATTTCAAAACTCTATCTTATTTAGATAAACTCACATTTTACTTATTCTAAATTTAACTTATCTAGAAAACATGTGTTTAAAGTTGACTCAAATTATGTCATAAATCTATAGTTTATCTTTTTAACGTTAATATCCAAACATAGTAAAAATGTAGATATTTTATCTTTATTTTTACGTTATTGTTTGCTTATTCTTGTGCATATAAATATTCACGTTTTGCATTTAAGCATACGAACCAAACTAAAATAAGACTGTAAGTCAAGCAGTGACTAAACTATATAGATATGCCCTATCTACATTTGCAGTTGCCATTTTATGCAAAGTCGGTCTTTGCGTCCGACTTATGTCTTATTAACATGTGAATTTTTACCCAAAAAAAATTAAATTTTTTGTCATTCTTCTGTACAGATAGAGATAATACTTACATGAAACTAATTCAAGTATTTAGTTGATTATAGAAATAAGTATATAAATAATGTAAATTTGGTACCAGCTAACGGATTTATCAGATGTTTATTAATTGCATAATACATTTAGTGATGAAGGCTTGAAGGTAATATCATAACATTTTTATTCTTTATTCTACCTTTAAACTTATCACATGAATAAAATGTATCCATTAATTTTATACTAAAATTTTATGAAATTTAACAGAGAGACTATGTTAAGTTTTACTAAGTTTCTGGTCATTTTAATTAGAAGTTTTCGATTAACATTCAGAGACAATCTGACAAAAGTTAAATGATAGGAACCCTGAAAATCAAATTTTAGGAATCAACTGGATTTTGTTTACGTAAATTACATGGTTCAACATCCCATGTCGAATTTGAAGTGCTTGAAAAGTCTTTGTCAAGCCTATTAACAATCTAGTTTCTAAACTCTGAGAACTTAATATGGAAATGGCCCTCCATGCCCCAACTTGATACGAAATTCAATCCTCATGTCACGAGAGAGCGGATTTTTAATGAATTGATTAATAGGGTCTTCTTACGAACAACAAAAGAAAAGAAAACGAAGAAGAGTTGTGCTAATTATATTATTAAATTATAATTATTAACAGTGCCCTAGGATCAGAAATCTTCTTAATTAGACAGTAACAAAGGAAGATGGGATTCAACGTTGAGGTTTAACCATGCTTTTATCCGCTCTTCCCATAAAAGCAATATTCTTTTGTCTAATATTATCTTAAAGGAACTTTAAATGGTTTTAATTTCATTGGTATTTTTTTATATCACAAAAGTATGAAGTGTTAGAAAGTAATCCTTTAAGTGACTTATGTGTTAAAAGGCAGTTAAGAGATTTAATAATTTAATTAATGGACCTTTGAGATTTTCGTATGTTAAAGTTGAATAATGGTTGTTGGTTTATTAAGAGGATTAGAGTTCTATCTGTGCCAAATAATAAGTTTTTGTCTTTTCACAAAACACCATCATAGAAGAAAGTAAGGTAGAAAGTTCAAGGAAAGAGACAAATTCAGTAAGAAGCTTATTGAAAACCGTTTCCACATCATTAAGCTATGGACAAAGATTATTATTTAGAAATTTTGTCTTTTTATTAGAATAAAATTATAATCATGATTGAATATTTGTGAGTTTCATGAATTTCTAAATCTCGTTACATTTATAAAAATTATGCCTATGTGTGATATCAGAACATGATTATAAGAAATTCATGGTTCTCCTTTAATGTAGATTTCTTATTATTTAAAGAACCTTATGAACCCTAATTTGAAATTTTGGAGAATCCTAAATTTTTTTAGGTGTTTCTGAATTATATGCAAAATATTATTATTTGATAATTTTGAAGATTCAATCAAAGTTATTTATGAAATTATTAAAAAAAAGTAAGATGAAGTTGCTGGGAAAAAGTTTCATAGCGCCAGCCACTTTTTTTTGAAAAAATTAATTCCAAATATTAAGATTAAGGTTTAATTACTCATAATTTGATGCAAATAAATTGTAATTTTATGGCTAAATTGCAACTTATTGCTATAGAATTTTTTAAATCACCTAAAGGTGGTTTGTTTATTTTTATACTTAATGAGAATGAATGTAGGTAATGAATATACACAATTAGTTGTATTTAGATATCGAAAAATAATAAATATTTCTAGTTAGTGTATGTGTAATTACCGAATTATATACATATTAACATCATTATGTATTGTATGATATATTAATGGATTGCCTAAAGGTAAATACACTTAGAACAGAGAAACCATATGCTCCAAACGTTTTAAGCATTAATGAGAAGAGCATCCATTTTAACAACTGGGAAAGATCAAATAGATTGATTATAATGTATATAAAGATGAAAATTGCTAGTAACATTATGTCTACTCTTTCCAAAACTGAAAGTGCTAAAGAATTACTTAAGTTTATGGAAAAGTGCTTTCAAATTACTAATAAGTCTCTTGTTAGGACTTTTACGGGTACATTAACTACCATAAAATTTGATGGATCACATACTATGCATAAACACATCATTGAGATGATAAACATTGCAGCAAGACTTAATTCCTTGGGAATGGAAGTAGATGAAAACTTTCTTTTGTAGTTCATCTTAAACTTATTACTATTTGACTATGGTCCCTTCCATGTGATCCATCAAAAGGAATGTTCCAAATGTAAGTCATGGTTTGAGAAGAAAGGTACGTGCAATGCTTATGTATATTTTGGAACAAACCTTGCTAAAATTCCTTTCAATACTTAATGGATTGATTCTGGTTGTACTACTCATATTTCTAATATCTTGTAGAGATTCCTTATAACCAAAACCATAATATCAAATAAAAGATTATTCTATATAGGCAACAGAATGAGAGTTTTGGTAGAATTTATCAAGATTTATTGCTTAATCCTAGACTGGACAACATTTGGACTTATGTTAAACTTGTTATGTACCTAATATATTTATGAATTTAGTTTCTTTATCCAAACTTGATAGATCTGAATACTTATTTAAATTTGGTAGTGGTAGTTTCAATTTATTCAGATAACCACATGAATGGTAGTGGTGTACTTCGTGATGGTTTATGTAACTTAAACCTTTATGTCGTTCATGTTAAAACTTATTGACTTTGAATCCCATTATTGGTATCAAACGTAGTTTGATTAATGATAGATTTTCTTACTTGTGGCTTAAGAGTTTGGGACATATTTCTGAAGAACAACTACAAAAATTAGTAAAGAATGAAATACTTCCTAAGTTGGATTTTACTAATCTTAGCATTTGTGTAGATTGTAGGGCAAATAAATAAAACACACATTAAAAAAAGGAGTCACAAGAAACACTCAACTTCTTGAAATAATTCACACTGATATGTATGAACTAATCAATATGCCTACTTTCAATAAAGAAAAATATTTTATCACTTTATAGATGACTATTTACGTTATAGATATTGTCTATTTGCTGCATAATAAATCTCAGGTTTTAAATACTTTAGAGAATTACATTAATGAGATTGAAAGGTAATTAGAGAAAAAGGAGAAAATAGTTAGGTTTGATAAATGTGGTGAATATTATGATAAGTATGTTGAAAGTGGTCAAAATCCTTTCCTTTTGCTAAATTCTTTGACAAACGTAATATTTATGTGCAATTAAAAAAAAACACACCACAGCAAAATGGTATGGAAAAAAGACATAATAGAACTTTGTTATATATGGTTAGGAGTGTGATGTGTAGTTCATCTTTACTACTTCTTTGTGGACATATGCTCTAAAAATTGTCATGTGCTTATACAATAGGATTCTTAGCAAGGTAATTTCAAAGACTCCTTTTAAACTGTGGACTAGAAGGAAACCTAGTTTAAGACAGTTGTATTCTTGGGGTTACCAGGTAGAAATTGGGCTTTATTATCCATATAGAAAAAACTAGATGTAAGAAAAATCATTGGCTATTTGGTTGGTTATCCAAAGAATTTTAAAGGGTATATAATTTATTATCCTAACCATACTACAAGAATTGTAGAAATTGGGAATGTCAGGTTCATTGAACATGGTGAGACTAGTGGGAGTGAAACACCACATATAGTAGATTTTTAAGAAATAGGAGAGCAAGTCCTGTTGCTTGTATACCTACTCAAGTTGTTGTTTCACAAATTATTAAACTGCCTAATAGTCATAAAGACAACAAATAAATGAACCCACTATTCATAAGGGAATTGAACATTAAGTGAATGAACCTATAGTAAAAGAACCACAACAAATAACATTAAGAAGGTCTCAAAAGAAAAAAGGCCAATTATTTTTGATGAGTGTATGATATATCTACACAAGTCTGAAAATGGCTTAGAAATTGAGACTGATATAGTAACCTTTTCATAAGCCATAAATAATGAAAATTCTGAACAGAATGATGTCTAGGATCTTCTAGAATTACTGAAAGGTTATAAGAAAATTTGTTGTAAATAGTCTTTAAGATCAAACATGATTCTCTTGGTAACCTAGAACATTACAAGGTTACACTAGTTACTAAAGGATTTACTTAGAAAGATGACATCGATTATAAAGAGACTTTCCCACCAGTCTCTAAAAAGAATTTATTCATAATTGTTATGAATTTGGTGACTCATTATAATCTGGAATTGTATCAAATAAATGTAAAAACTACCTTTTTAAATGGGGATTTAGAGGGAGAAGTCTACATGGACCAATCAATGGGGTTCATAAAGGCTAAAAAGGAAGACATAGTATGTAAACTAAAGAAGTCCATATGGGCTAGGAAATATTTTTGATAAGAACAGAAATATTCTGTGATAGATCATAATGATTATTAGGTTTGTCTTAGAAAGCATAAATTAATAGTGTTAGAGAGATTCTGGATGGACAAGTGTTCAACATCATCGGTCCTATATTCCAAAAATTAATAGTAAGACAATCAAGTTCTAAGAAAATAAGTATCTCTATTATTAGGCTAAATTTCCAATTTCCAAATATTAATAGTAAGACAATCAAGTTCTAAGAAAATAAGTATCTCTATTATCAGGCTAAATTTTCAATATCCAAAAATTAATAGTAAGCTAATAATAGAGATACTTACTTGATTGTCTTATTATTAATTTTGGAAATTGAAAATCCTGTATGGCTCATGAATGGGAGAGTCACAGGTGAGGATCTAACTGCTTCAACAAATATGATCATCTCAAAGGGGAATAAAAAAATAAAAAGGAAGAAGATTAAAAGAACTATTATGGTGCGTAAATTATTGCTGCTCATTTTGATAAAAGAGGAGGTGCAGTTGCACATATGCTACTAAGATGGGAGTAGTTGTAGACCTGGAATAGAGATCCAAATGAACCATGTTATTTTTCAACCCGTTAGATTTTAATGTGTCGTAGAGAACTAACCACTTTAATTTGGTTTTGAGAGAAATATCATGAAGATGCTTTGTGGTAGAGAAAAGATAGGTCTGAAGTTTTATTAGACTTGTTCTAAGACTCACACGTCCCGGAACATTTGAATGGACTATTTTATTATACATCATTTGCCACCTACACTTATTATATATTGTGAACGAGAGTTTTAATTATTCAGGTGTGAAGATATATTTTTCTTGATTATCAGCTTTAGAACTTTAGTTTCTGGCTAAGACAAGTTTCAAACATCTGACAAGACAACAGAATCTTAAAAATTAAGGATGTCAATGGGTAGCTCGGCCTAGTCCGATCTCAGTTATGGCGAGCTGCAGACCGAGATGGACCAGCCCACCAGTGAGCCATTCGACCCGTGGCTCATCAGGCTACGATTGGGTCGGGCTGGCCCTACTTGTTTATATTTTTTAATTTAAAAAATTACAACATTCTGTCCAAAATAAGTAGGCCGGGCAGAACGGGCGGACCATAATCGACCCGTAACCCACCCATAACCCATCTAATTCGAGCTAAAAATGAGTTGAGTTAGGGTGGGCCAGGCGGGCCAAACCGAAATTGCCACCCTGCTAAAAATGATGCGTAGATGTAACCCCTTAGCCTTAGGTTTACTAGGGTCTAAAGTATGTTTTCAAATGTGGCATGGTTTTTGGGTCGTTGATCATGATTGATGTTGACCGTCTCTGAATTCTATATAAACGAGTAAAGAACTCAAAATTCTCCCATTTGATAATTAAAAAGACTCGTTCACAACTGAAGTCTAAACTTTTAAATTTTGACCGACTCTGAATTGTAAAATAATAAAAGGAGATTTGGAGGAATTGAACTGTATTCCATCGTGAGGCATGAACCATATAAATACATATTTACAGCATTAACTACTCCTTAAGTTTAGGCTAATACAAGGCTATCAAATATACGATGATAAAGAACATATCAACTATTTTAAGTA
>JAOTAY010000001.1:18196514-18209014 GCA_025629805.1 Erythroxylum baracoense
CAAGGCATATGTATAAGAGATCTGGAGTTCTCTGGAACTAGCTATATATTGGATATCACCAGAGATTGTGAGTTTTTATTAATCTTAGCCCTTTGACAAACATGTCTGGGGAAAAAATGTGTCAATCATATGAGTGATTAATGTAAAGAGACTGTTAATCCTAGTCTAACTAGAGCAGAGCAGAGATGTTTCTGTTATAGCCTATCAGTACAGGTATGCGGGAAAGATCCAACTAGGATGTCAGACACTGTAGGATTGTCATACATATAAGGTTGCATCACTAGAGCTCCTCGCCCATATAGAGACGAGCAGAGTCGATCTGTTGTAGCCTATCAGGTATTTAGCAAAGCTGGGCTCCATATCAGGTATATCCTTTGTTCCTATTTCCTTTCTTATTTTTCTTATTTATTTGTTTATATCCGGATTTAATTATATGTCATAAAGTACTTGTTTGCACCTCTTTTATCCCTTATTTTTAACATATCCAATTTTCCCTTTTTACCTTTATTAGCCTGCATCACTTTTTCATTATCACATTTGCATGTGGGTCTATCGGAAACAGCCTCTCTACTATGTAGGGGTAAGGCTACGTACTATCAGACCTCCCCAGACCCTGATTAATTGCGGGATCTCAAACTGGGCAATGATGATGATGATGATGATGATGAAGTCTCCACTCATTTGACATTTTAGAAAACTTAAGGATTATATAGAAAAGCTTGGTTAGCCAAGTAAGAGTCTCTTTATAGGTATCTCATTGGGCCATACTACCATTTCGCTCTTCATCTCCTTCAAATCTGTTTTAATTTCTTCCGTTGTAATCTAACTACAACGAGATAAGTTTTGAAGCCTCTTAAATGTGCTAAGATCCCTAAGGAGATGTCCTTTATACCTTCATTAAAAAGGCTATATTATTACCTTTGCCATCTTCTTTTGATTTGTTTTAAGCCACGAGCACCCGCCTGCTTCATCTCTTATACAATGAACATGATTTCAGTCTTTTGTTTTATGTTCCTTAGCTTTCTCCATCTTAAAATTTTTTTCATATATAGTCTCCAATCTTAGGTAGAATTTCTTGTAAGCTTTGCTTTTAGCTACTGAAATTGCCTTTTTTGCCTCTCTCTTTGTTAGTTTGTGCCTCTCTCTATTAGCTACTCTCTTTGCCTCTATAGTGCTATCTAATGGAGCTTTATAGGTACTCTTACTGATCTTATCCTTGTCTTATACATCTTCATTTCACCATCAAGACTCCATCTTACTACTCCCTAGGCCCTTTAGAAATCCCTAAGATCTTTTTTGTTATATTCCTTGAAAGAGTTGCTACTCTCTCTTATATCTAGTTATTATCTCCTTTTAAATTTCATTCATCTCCATATATTACTATATCCTTAAATTAATTCATCATGTCACCTTTCAGATTCCACCATCTGACTCTAGTAAATCTTCTAAGACTTTTTTTCCTCCATCCCTTTATTATAAGATCTAAAAATAACAATCTATACCGAGTTAACCAGCAAGCGTTTTGGTATCACCTTAGAATCCTTGCACTTAGGTCAATTAATCTATCTTACTAGGAAGTAGTTAATTTGAGTTTTCATGATTCTACTACTACAAGCTACCAGGTATTATATGTTTTCTTGAAAAAAGAATTTGCTATTATTAACTCAAATGTTACTGCAAGGTCTAACAAAGCAGTCTAACTATTATTCCTATCCCCGTATGCAAAACCTCTATAAGTCTATGAATACTTGTCTAAGGTTGTCCCTATATGATCATTAATGTCTCCTCCTAAATAAACTTTCTTACTAAGGGGATTTGCCAAATCACCTCATCTAACTCTTTCCAAAACTGAAAGTTAAGGTGTTCGTCCAAACTTACTTGTGGTGCATAAGCACACACCATATTGAGAATAAAAGCTTTCACCATAATCTTTATGAACATAATTCTATCATTAGTCCTCTTTACCCCTATAACATGATTTATAAGTTCCTTAACAATTAAAATACTTATCCCATTCTGTCATCTCGAACACTCTAACTACCAAAGTTTGAATCCATTAATCTCTCTCTTTTTAACTTCCGTCCATTATGTTTCTTGGATGCACGCTATATGAATCTTATGTTTGTCTAAAATGTCCACTGATTTCAAGGACTTCCCTGTAAGGGTTCTTATTTTCCAATAACCTATCTGTAATATGTCAACATCTTCTTTTCTCTTAGACCCAAAACTCACTAAGGAACTAGCCCTTATTATATCATCAATAGTCAAAACCACCACTCCTATCCTAATGTTTGACACTAATAAAACTATCCAAGAAGATAATCTAGTAGCAATAAGCACTAAGGAACAATAGCTAAAAGAATACCTATCATTTAGTCGCGATACCAATAGCAAGGAAAAGTAGTGGCCTCAGAAATGTATAATATCTAAAGATAGTATAACCTAATAGTCGTTGCACAGAAGAGACAATATTAAAGATGCAATAAGGAAGGTACAACTCAGTCAGGTATTCTGCCACACACTGGTAAGGAGAAAGATGGAAGAAGAGACAGGTTGCACTTGAAACCCATACGTAGGGTTTATGATGGCTAGTCTTTGGGAGGGAGGTAGTCAATAGGTGGCACTCTAAATGGTGCAGGGAAAAATTGTAACACCACTACCATGGAGCATATGTCCGAACGTCCAGAAGACATTCAATAACATACCCTATGAAATGGCATGTTAGAACAATTACACTAACTTATTATGGCATCATACAGAACATAAGTACTTCCAAAGAACAAAACTCCTAATTTCATTCACAAAATAAAACTTACATTATCATTACATTTCATAATCCATGTTTATACATATCATAACAATTGGGAGTTTAAAGTTCTATACAAAAAGTTTAATATGAAAGGATAAGCTAAACAAAAATATTCTATCTAGACTCCACAGGTATCAGTTGATCAGACCTTTGAGCCATTCTTATTTCCAAAATTGACAGTACTAGATTTCTAGTTTTCCTTAAAAGCTGGGTCTCTCTTATACCTGAAAATCAACGTTGCAATTTTGATTAGCTTGCGAACTCAGTGAGTGAGCCATCATCGATGTGATCACTCATGTCAAAAACATAAATATCTTAAATATAAACCAAATTCACAATATACCTCATATCTTAACACTACATCATACACTTCTAACATTTCATATATTCATTTCGGGATAATTCGATCATTTATCTCAATCGTTCATATCATTCACACGTACACAAACATCGTATATCTCTATATGAACACAATATAGAAATACTTCGCATTCTTTCACATGATACATGTAAGGATACATATATAAATGCAAATGCACATGTGACTCCATTCATTTTTATTTTGTTGTGACCGAGCACCTATTTCTTATCCCCGTATCTATTGTGGATACCGGGCTCATTTAATTTACTGTCCCGTACCTATTGTGGATCTAGGCTTATCAATAACTAAGCCTGTGGCTCTTTGTGCACATTTCTGAGCTTTAAGCTCTTTTTTAAATTTGTCACTCTGGTCACAACTCCTTTACCTGATCATGCATAGCAATGTGATGGAATGCATTAATTCACATAGTATGTTATCAATCACTTTCAGTCAATGTGCACAGTCTTTCATCATATTCATCGGATCTGAGTCTGGCATTAAACATTTAGTTGAGTATACACATTTTCTAGGTTCACATACAATTAGAAAGCACTCCCAATATAATCCCAAATATCAAACTCTTCGGACCATCAATTTCTGGAATTATCACAATCACATAAATAACAATTCAATAACTGAAATTTAAAGAGAAACAAATCAATCATAGTGAGAAAACATCTAGGTTAACTCACAATATGGTTCAGATAAGCTATTGCCTTGATAACCCGACAATGTCTGGATGCTGACGTTTGACTTGTGCTTCTTTAGTCATGTAATACATGTATATTTTACACATTACTAAGTTGATCAATCATATAAGAATTTAATCATGCACATGTATATGTGTCATATTCAATACATGCTCAATTGATTTTCCCAGGTATGTATCCTTAAATCACATAGCTTAACCATTAATCCATCATAACTTGGATATAACTAGTTTGCAATTAGGTTTATACCTTAAGTATACTTGATTTTTCTAAATTCATCAGCCATATATTCACCATTCCTTTTCTAGCATTATATAATCATACAATATTCCAATTCTCATTCATTCATTCATTCCTAATGCATTATTCATATCCTTTGAATCACATTTGTATTCATAAGAACACCTTTCATTCCTTTAACACTCATAAATTTTACAATTTAGATAAATTGATATCAACAATCTTTGCTTTAAGTTATAACATCAATTATCAACCTAAACTTATGAAACACTTAACCAACTAATTCAACATCAAACTAGGTTCATTTCAAGCCTTAATCAAGTCCAAATGCACCAAAGTAAAGTAACTTATCCTTAGTTAATTCAATAACCACACAAAACATATTTTTCTTCACTTCAAGGCATTGCCCATGATTGTGTAGGCCTTCCGACGATCGTTTCCTTCAATTTTTTTTCCAGATTTTAACATCTTAATACTAAATTCAAAACATCCTTTTAATAGTACATTAATTATACCTTCATTATACTCCAATTCCTCATCAATTTCATCTCCCATTCCAACTCATCAATTAGCAACTCATAAACTATTGTCTTTTATGCATCAAAACAAAACAGAAATCATCATTCATGTAGTCCTAGTTCTTTCCCATTTCAAGAACACTATACTAACAACTTTCTTTGGCACAAATTCATCTTCATTATACTTCAAATCCCAAATTAATTCATCCATTTAACAACATATAACCTACATTTTTATACAACAATAACAAAGCATAAAAGTATCCAAGTTCATCCAACATATTCTAGAACACTTTTTCATCAACATCATAGATAAGCTATACTAATTCAATCATCATAATCTTTCTATTAAAACATGTCATAAAGATCATATCTCTACTTACTTGTTAAGCTAAAATTCCACCTCAATACCTTAAGTTAATCTAACCCTCCAAGCTTGCAAGATCATTATAAAATTGAAGGTGAAAATAAGTTGGTTTTCGACAAGGAAAAAGAACAACAATAATCTGGTTCTTTAGTTATCTTATGAAGGGTAAAAGTATAGATTTGATGTAGCAATTTAGAAAGACTTAAAACAAAAAATAGAGATATGGGATAGAAGCAAATTCAGTGGAGAAAAGAGAAGAAGATGGTGAATGTTCCAACAGAAACTTTGCTACATTAACCTAATTCAACTAGGTGCAAGGTGTCTCCAAGTTACGTTGACATATGTTATACGGCATGTAAGCCATTTATCTCCTCTATAAGCTACCAAATGTCACCTAATTACTGGTCCATTTTCCACTCAATCATGCTTCCATTTGTCAATAAATTACCTATGCCAAATGCCACTCATTTATCTATGTCATTTGTCACTTATTTCATAGGCTTAGCCATCCTAATTTTTCATGTGTCAACTTGTCTTGCCACTTGACATTTTTTCTAGTCCAAATATACATATTAAGTCATCAATCTCCCAATTGTAACAAGTAAATTCCAAATTATTAATTGTAATCCATCAAACCAAAATTCAGGACATAGCAATACACAATTCACATCATGAACATTTTAAACCTTTCATCCCCCGGAATATGTCAATTGAGTGCATATATTATTTTTGCAATGCGTACGAAATCATAATTCATGTGTGTATGCTAATGATATGCATGTGAATGAAATGCATTTCATGAATTCTCAATGATTTTACTCATGTGTAATAGTCTAAGGTTCTAACTCTTAGTATAGAAAATAGCCTATTATAATAAAGCTAGACACTCACTTCGATGAAGCTAAATGTGGACACCTAAAAATTCTACTCATTTAGGCAGAACAAAACTAACCCTCAAATAAACACAGACACTTTAATACCATGTAAGTTTAGAAGAAACTGTATTTTATTTGCATAATTTGTAATGTATAGTGTTAGGGTTACATATACAAGCTTATCAACATTAATTAGGAAATGTAATCCCCATGATAAAGGGATTATAATCCCTTTGATCACCACATAATATTTAACTTCTACAATCACTTCATAATCTATAACATATCATAAACGACACTAATAAAGTTTGTAAAAATTATTCGAGTTAAGAATAAGGCCTTCACTGAAATGTTTTAAAATGTCAGAACTTAAAAATTTTTAAACTAAAAGGGTTGACTATCTCAATATTATATCTCATGTGGTCAACCAGAAATGTAGTATTTATAAATTTGGATAGTGCTTGTCAGTATAGATAATATGTTACGATCTATTATAAGTTGTATTATAGGTTTTTCCATGTCCTCTCTCTTGAGGTCAGAACCTAATTCCTTGAGTGAACTTTTCATTTTGTCAACCAATTGTAACATGGTCAATCTTCAATGATTTAATTACAAATCTTTTTTCTAAAATTTGAATAATAATTGCATTAACGATAGCAAAAATTACCTCAACAGTACAATAAGTTCAACTTAAATAAATTACAAACGAAAGTTAGAACTAAAGACATGACAAATTATAGAAGCAAATAAAAGATAACAGAAAAACATTACAAATTCCATCTAGTCTTCATTTCTGGGATATATTAGATTTTGCTAATATAAGGGCTCGGATCCCATTGACAATATTGTCAGCTAAGATATATTTGTTTAATTCCTCATTCCTGTAGATCCTCTTGTTTCTTTCCTTCCACATAGAATATATCGTGGTCGTAAAGGCAATTTTATATATAGGGGACTCTTACGATCTCAAATTGGCAATACAAATGATTCAGTTAAGAGAAGATGTTCAATCATAATTAAAAAAAGCATCAGACTATAAATGTAAAACTCTGCTTTATACTGCTTTAGAGAAATTGCATTGAAAGAATAATGCTCTTTATCTTCTTCTAACTCTTTACAAAGAACACAAATAGGATTGTAAGATCTAAACCATTTATTTTTAATATAAATCTTGTTTTTTATAACCAGCCAAGTGAAGATAGAGGACTTATGATTAAGATAACATTTCCAAAGGAGGTTAAACTAAAGGACATACCCTTCACCGTCCTATAAAACCTTTAGCAAGACTTATTAGTGAATTTACCCGAGGCATCTAGAATCCAAGTTACTGAATCCTGTCTGTGAGTATCCGTGATCAGAGGGAGAAAATTAACTAGTAAGTTGAATCCTCTAAAATTGCCCTCCCTGCACCCTTGGTTCATCAAGGTGGAGGCATTGGAGTGAAGAGGAATCATGTTCATAAGTCTGGATAATTCAATCCTCTGAATTAGAGGACTATGTGTTGTCCAATTATCAAACCATACCCAAATAGAATCTCCTCTACCCAAAACATGCTTGATCAAAGGAAATACAACCTGTCTTGAATTCAACATTTGCAAGAAAACCAAGAATACTCCCTCAAGATAGACAGTTTCCAAAAGCTTTCATTACTAAGATATGTTTGATGCAGCCATTTGACCCTAGGTAGCATGTTTGTCATCAAAGAGCCTCCAATTCCTTTTACATAGAAGCACTTTCTGTATTAGAGAAATAGAGACAATCTATAGGTCCCCTTGCCTTTTAGGAATAGTTACGTCACTCTATTTAACTTTCTCTTTCTTAGAATTATCGAGATTCCTAAACTATAAGAAATCTTTCAAGATGCTATCAATCTCCTTAATGACTTTTTTCTGGAGTTTGATGTGAGATATCCAGGAGATAAAAAGGTTTGCTAACATAGAAATTATCAATGTAACCCTTGCAGAAATTGACAAGAATATATTTTTCCAGACATTAATTCAAGATTTGACCCTTTCTATTAAGGAAACACACTATAAGTACTTTGGCTTTGCATACGAAATAGGGACTCCCAGGAATTTAAAAGGAAGATCATGCAATTGAAGTTCAGTAATCCTAGATAATTCCTCAGGATTTGACACATCTTTAAAGCAGTACAAACTACTTTATTAACATTCACTACCAGACCAAAACAATTGGAAAACTTAATAAAATGTACCTTAAGTAACTGCACTAAGTGTGTGTCTGCCCTCAAAAGAAGGATCAAGTCATCAGCAAACATCAAGTAAGTAAGCTTGGAAACATTACATTTGTTATGATAACAAAACCTACCATTGGGGCGTCTAAGCTTGTGGATGAGTCGAGATGGCCCTTCTATAACTAAGGTAAATAAATAAGGGGAGAGAGGATCATCTTGTCTAATACCTCTAGCATAAGATAATGGCTTGGTAGAAATCCCATTCACAAGTAAACTAATAGAAGCAGTTTATGAGAATATAAAAATCCAGTTAATAAACTAGACAAAGATTTATGAACTTCTAATTAACATAATCAAAAGCCTTATAGAAATCTATTTTCCATCAATAACTTTTAATATTTCTTCTGGAATTATAATCTTTTAAGATATCTTGCATAAGCAGTATGTTATCCCCTATAGATCTGCCTTGGATAAATGAACTCAAAGTAGAGTTGATAATAGTAGATAAAGCAGTCTTCAAATGGTTAGTAAGAAGTTTGGCAATTATCTTGTAAAATATGTTACAACACGAGATAGGTTTATAATCTACCAATGTGTCAGGATTTGGCTTTTTGGGAATCAGGTAAATGTATATATGGTTCATCTCCTTTAACATTTGGCAAGAGGATAAACACTCCAAGACAGCTTCAGTAAAGAGGTTACCAATAATCACCTAAGTTTTCTGGAAAAACCTATGAACCCATCTAGACTATGAGCATTATAAGGATGTAATTTAAATAAGATCTCCTGTACATCTGAGCTATTGAATGGAGTAGAGATTGATTCCTTAAGTTCCTAAGGAAGGGGAGTATCAAAGAGTGTGTGGAACAACTAGTTATCATTAGAGCTTACTTCAATGCTTGTAAGCTATAAAAAATATTCACGAGAAAGCCTAAATAGAGCATCATGACCAGAGAAGACATTACCCGAGGAATCCCTAAGCTCAATAATTGTATTTCTATTCATCCTTGTAAGTAGAGAGGCGTGGAAGAATTTAGTATTGGAGTCATTGTCCTTAAGCCAATTAACACGAGCTTTCCATTTTAAGATTGAATTATACAAAGCCAGGGCTTCTTAATTGTCATTTAGTTGAGCATATTTTATTTGCTACAGAAGAGTAATATGAGGGGATATATAGCAAGCCTGTTGAGCCTCATTCAACCTTTGATGGGTAACCTTAGTCAATCTTTGATTATCTTTCAAGAAAGCTTTGAGGGATTTTTTAACCTTTCTCAACTTTAGCATTAATGGAAAAGATTTGTAGTCCTCAATGTTATGATTCCAACAAGATTCCAATAACTCCATAAACCCATCAATTTATGAGAGACCATTAAAGAATCTAAAAGGAGCCCCTGGATGATGTAAAGTTTAGATATTGTGAATGCTGATACAAGAATGATCAAAGAAAGATTTTTCCACAAATTCAGCATAGGAGTGGGGGTACTGAGCTAACTAACTTTGGTTTACTACAGCTATATCCAACTTTTTCCAAATCAGAAATTGTTCTTGTTTTTTATTAGGCCAAGTAAAAAATCTTCCTTTATACCTCAGATTAATGACTTTAACTTTGGAAAACAAATCTACTAACTCCCAACTGATGGTAGTGTGAAACCCCCTGCCACCTTCTACTTTATTGTCAGTAAGGATACAGATAAAATCTGCAGTTAAAAGTCAAGGATTGGTCATTATGGCTGCCAAGGTCTGCAAAGATTGGCATAACACTGGTCTTTGAAAAATGAAATTGGAAGCGTATATTAATGAAAGATAAAAACCCTTGGCTTTCGTAATCGATTTGCAACTCAAATGGATAAATTGCTTATTTTTTGCCACTACTTAAGCTATGACCTTAATGGAATTGTAGAAACATATAATCCTTCCGTTGAAGTGTGACAAATGATTGGATATCACTTGCCATTCCACTCCTAATAGCTTCGAAGCTGCATCCATATGTGTAGATTTTATTTTAGTTTCTAAAAGCCCAACTATTAGAGATTTTCTGTCTAACACCATCTCCTTAACCATTGCTTTTTTGTGAGGGTTCTTTAACATTCCATACTAGAATCATTTATGGAAAATTCCCCTATGAGTTCATTTTGGGCCCTTTTCCTCATAGATTGCCTTTCAAAGCTTTTAGATACTACATTATCACTTCTTTAGGCTTAAACATATTTATAGCTCTCATGTGCAACTAGTGTTCAACAATTAATTCACCTTCTTTAGCTTGATGATCATAATCGATTAGCTCTTTGCATTCAACTATCCCACTAGAGTTGTTTCCCATCTTAGATTTTAGTGCTCCCTTTAGTACTGGAATTACACTCAATCTCTATTGGATATCTTGTTGAGTCTCGCCAGTAGTGATATTGCAATGTGTCTTACTAGCTAAATATGTAGATTGCTACCTCAAAATCAAGTTTTCAATTGCCTAGACTAAGATATTTAGTAGCTGTTCAAGGCTAAAAGTTATTGTAATAATTGATGAAGAGCCCCTTTATCCTCCTCTATAAGATTGTCCCTCTCAGTTCTATTGGTAAGGTTAACAAGCTGCTCATTAGTTTCAACCTCAATAACATTATGTTCTTTTCCACACTGAATGTCCACAACATTATTAGTTTTCGCATTAAGTGCATTATTCTCAATCTAAGCTGAAATAGAAACATTTTAAGACAATAAAATTTTGATTACTAGCCTGCTGGATATTCACATCATCAACTATTTCCCCATTACCTGCATTATGCTCTAAAGCCTTGTTCTGCTCTTCCAGAAATGCATCAGAGGAATACTCCAAATCAGCCAAATGCTCACCAGTTATAGGTATATTGACCTCTAAAATTTGCTCCTCCATAACTAAATTTTGCTTCAAATCATTTCCCCTGACTATAAGTCCTTACTAACTGGCCTGTGTTGGACCACTAGCACAAGGAATTCATCTACTTCCCCTTTGGATGCCTCTATTTCACGAGACCCTATAAGTTTAGAATGACTCGCTATTTTAAGCTTGTTTCTAGTTGTAGCCATGTTTTCTTCCCAATAGCTGGCTTCCAAGGATAAGAAATATTCACTTCAAATTTTATCAATTCTCCATTCTTGCCTAACTTCATAATAAATAGTAGATCAATGAGTGAAAAGTCCCTCCTCACTTCAATACACATTTTTTCATAGCACACTTGCTCCATATTAGCTGTTTGAAGATCCATACTAATCGGTTTTCCTAGAGAGCTTGTTAGGAAACTCAAGCCATCCACAATCCAGAATTCTAATGGAACGTTATGAAATTGAACCCATAAATGGATAGTTTCAATTTATCTAAGTTAAAATCAAATCATCTCCTCCATCTTTAGATAAACATTGGCTGCCCACTAACATGTCACAACCTCTATTTCAGTATTTCTTGAATTTTACTTTCGAAGTTAAACTTGAAGATAAAGAGTCATCGTCCTGAAGCATGACACTCTTTAAGCCTTTCTTCACCCACTGAGCCTTGATCCAAGCTTACATAACTGGAAAAGCTATTCGCTTATTCCAGCATACACCAACTAACGTAGAAGCCTAGAAATTAGCTCTAGTTTTAAGGAGTTCTATGGGAGGAGTTAAGATGTTATCCTTCATGACATTCTGAAAGTGCCTAAGCTTATCCCGATTGCATTGACTCTGGGGCCTGGATTGCCATGCAGTAACACTTTGCTTCACACTCGTCACATCTATCTTCAAATTGAGTCTTATGCCAACAGATTTTGTGTGGGTGGAAGGGTGGGGAAATGCTCTAAGGACAAAAGAGAAGGGGTTAAACCTCCCTCAATGTCCATAAGCTAAGCCTAAAGTCTTCCGGCAAGGGGGAGTGTTCAGCGACCGGGCAAGAAGCAGTGGTTGGGAAGGAGGAGTTTGGAGAAATTGGCCTCTGCAGTCATGTAATAGCTTACTAAAATGTCTTAAAAAGACATCCCGTCGACACTGTTTCTTAGACTAACAATACCGAACAATGTCATATAGATTTTGCAGGCTATAGTTCTTATAGAAGACCATCAAACTCTGCCTCGGAACATTACCAAGCTTAAAGAAGAGTAAATAATCTAAAGGTAAATCATCTCTTCCAGCTCTACTACTTTCCTGGTAGTATGTTGATTTACTTATACCAAATGCAACTGCTCCAATAATGACATGTAACTTATTTTTGCTCCACTTCATATGAACTTGTTAGCGAGCATTTAAATCCATATTTGCATGATAATAATTAGCGAAATTCTTCTTATACGTAACTCTTTTGCAAGTTTTTTACATTCCTTTCACGTAACTCTTTTACACATGACTCTTTTGCACGTGACAAGAAAATACCATTCAAGCTAAAAGTTAAATTCTACAGTCTAGCTTTTTCGTCGGCTATGCTCTA
>JAOTAY010000001.1:18210496-18241756 GCA_025629805.1 Erythroxylum baracoense
GAGGGATCTTGGAGTTCCAGATTTACATCCTCTAGGGTTCTTGGGGTGGGGTCTTAGAGGCTTAGGATTAGTCCGACAAAGCCGAGATATCTAATGTAATCAAAAAAAAAAAAAAGATGACTAGTTCACATTGCCCGACATTGACTGTGGAATTAACAATCCTTAACTGAAGCTTTACTGGCAGAGGCCATTACAAGGGTTACATCCAAGGAGAGATTTGAATTTGTCTTATGTTCTCGGCTGTTAGGTAAAACAGTGTAGATCCATCCCAATTAGAGATGTCTTGAGGTTCAAATCCTCTTTGCAGTCTTCCTTTAGTCTTTTCTAAGCCTTAGTCGTGGATTCCTCGTCAATCTATCTGTGTTGGTCTAATCAAATTTTTTCTTTTTTTTGATCTAAGATTTTCTTCTTCCAAATAATCCATGTAAGAAAAAAGTTGAAAGAAATTTATCAAGGCTCACTCCTGAAAAAAGAAGATATATGAATTGGAGGGTACTGTTCTAATTAATAATTTTCTTTTATTAAGACAAAAAGAATTGTACTCATTCATATGCAACCACTAACTCCTTTTCTTTCCGACTATTATAATTGAAATAATTAGAAGAATCATAGTTTCTCTTGCTGAATATGAATTTTGTTTAGAGAATTATAGAAGATGATCACTACGTAATGAAGAAAATTCCATTCACTAGCCTCTGAAAACTACCCACCACAAACTTCCAAATCCAAAAGCGATTGTTTTTTCCCTGATTAGATTAAAGGTGACTGCTTTAACAGTATTGTCTATACTAAAGCTCCACGTCCTCTATTATCTATTCCTTTACACCCGGAAACATAGCGCCCAACAAAGCCTTGCACATCTGAACATACATAGACGAGTCATGTTTCCACCTACATATCCTCTCTTTCTCTTACGTTGATCGATTGCATACACATTCTTGTACATGTAACAAAATCTACTTTCTTGCTTTCTTTAGCTTTCCCACTAACTCAAAGAAAAGTTTCACCATTGCTTTTCTTGTTTTTGGGTTTTCTAGATCCACAAAGTAGTAAAGATGATTCAAGAGCTCTTTGGAGGTGCTGATTTAATTGGAGGAGAGAAGAAATTTCCAACCATTTTAGAGGGCACACCTTCTCCATCTTCTTCTTGTTCTTCAACAAGCACCACAACACCTACTACTGCTGCAACTTCTTCAACTTTAGAGAACTTGAGATGTCCACGATGTGATTCTACAAACACCAAGTTCTGCTACTACAACAACTACAATCTCACTCAGCCGCGCCATTTCTGCAGGACTTGTCGCCGTTATTGGACCAAAGGTGGTGCTCTTAGGAATGTTCCTATCGGGGGTGGCTGCAGAAAGAACAGAAGCACAAGTGTTTCTGCATCAGTTGGCAAGCCCAGTATTAGCAAGATGAAAAATTTGGCATCTGAGATTGGAAGATCAGGTTTTGGAAATGGGTTTGCTCATGAGCTTTCATTTAGCCCAATAATATGGTCTGCGCCACAAGATTCTCAAATTGTAGCCCTTCTTAGAGGCAACCAAAACCACAACCCTAACCCTGGTGCACTCTCTAGTTCTATTTCAGTGAAAAAGGAAGGGGTTATAATTGGCACCCATCTGATAACTGAACCAACGTCAGTCGCAACAGGCGAGCCAAATTCTCCAACTCTGTGCCAGGATCCTCTCGGCCAAGTCCCTTCTATTGGCCTTTCCAACCCTTTTGGGAAAAACTATCAAAACCAAGCTCAACCCCACCAAAATGGTTTCTTAGTTGATGAAGCTCAAGACTCGGGACTACGAGAACTGTATCGAAGGCTCACATTTTCAGCTAATTATTATGCTGAAAACTCACCTGTGATTCTAGGCAATGCAGCCTCTTCATCGACTTCAGCATCTTCAGCGGTATTGGAGTCCGCTCCTGTGGATGGAGGTGAACTGGGTAACTGGAATCCGGCTTTTTCATGGTCTGATTTTCAAAACTGATGGTGCATCTGCTTTGCGCTATTTTTCTTTGGTTTCAACTTTCAATCTTTTTCATTTTCTAGGTTTTTTACATTGGGGTGTGGTATATGGCTATGCTTGTAGGATCAACTTTTTTTTCTTCTCTGCTCTAGTTAATTACTTATGGGGTGTTTTTTAAGGTGTGTTGGATGTACCGTGTACCAAGTACCAAGTACCAAGTAGTAAATAAAGTATTATGTCAAATAAAAGTTTTTTAGTTAATTATTACAATAAATTGCTAAAGCTTGAAGTCATCTCCAATGTAACCAGCCATTGTTCTCTTTGTTTATCATCGGGAACAGTCACAAAACCACCGGAACTAAACTTTTTAAGGTTGGCTGTCGGCACTAGAAGGCTATCATGTTCTTTCAAGAAACATAAGAAAAGACTAACTGTCAAATTAATCTGAATTCTGATGAGGGAAAATTTCTCCGTATCTTTTCCCTCATTGAGCCATTAAGATTAATGCTTCTCTTAGGTGTAGAGTGTACCATAAGAGAAAAGAACTAAAAAACAGTCGCATGAACTATAAAGGAGCTAGCGGCGGTGGTAGTGGTTTGCCGCCGAGTGACATATACATGAAGCTTCGTTCTCATTTGTGTAGTGGGCAGGAAGATAATATAAATGGGTATGTGTTAAAAAGCAGCCTTTGGGGAACAGTCTATCAGAAACAGCAATTTGATTCTGACAATGGTTTGGACTTTGGACAGAATGATTCCTCTCTGCAGCTTTATTTATCAAACTATCAAAGGCTGTCCACTTCTTTTTTCTACTCTCTTCCCTTTTTATATAAAATAAACGCTACAACATTTATCCACCTTCTTAATTAGGTTCTGAGATTCTTCAGATCGGTCTTTAAAGGCCGCTGGATTTCGATTCGGAACTCAATTAGATGTGGCTCATGTTGCTCGATACCGAATTTCGAATTAGGCGACCAAATTTTGATTAGTCCAAATCTCCTCCATTTGCTTGACCTGACCCATCATCAGTCCCTTTGCCATTATGGCTTTGCCCTCTCCGATAGAGGAAAAGTCACTAATTTCTAAATTATCTAAGCTTCCCTTCTATCCTAGAACAACTTGATTATACTTATTTATTCTAGTTCAATCAAACTAAAAATTAAGAAAAAAAATTAAAGAAAAGAAAGAGAAACTACTACTAAGAGAGACATATTCGAGAGAACATGTGAATGATAAATCAACAATTCAATAATTAAAAAAACAAAATACAGCTTCTGAGATATTCTGAAATTCTTAAACAACAACGGACATATGAGGTCGAATTATGGCAAAAGAAAAGAAAGAAGAAACGAGTGGCTAGCCAGAGAGAAATAGGGGAGAAGATTGAGGCGTTATTATATATATATTCAACCTTCAAGTCAGGTCGAGGTGTAGAGTCCGAATTTATACTTAACACAAATTTCAAAATTTTTGCAAAGCAAAAGCCTAAATATGATTTGAAATTGATTAATTTGGATTGAATCTGTTAACTTCAAGTTAGACTAGACTGGATCGAGTTGAGTTCAAACTATTTTGCCTAGCCTATCTAGAACCAAAACTCATAAATCGTGCTTCGAGGAGTACGAAACTAACCCAAAATTTGAACATCTAATCAAACTCCTGGCCTTCTTGAAATTCCTTCTGTTTTTCCTTTTTTACAATGCCTCTAAAAATTTACTGATTAATCAAAAATTAGAGAAGCAAAATGACATAGAATGCCTTAGATAACAAAAACATAAAGAAACAAACACAAAAAAAAAAATCATAGTGCCTGCAAGATCATTTCATATTGTGCTTCCTCACCTCTAAAATCATATATTTGAATTCTTTAATTTTGAAGCTGCGTTTGGATCTGCAGTTCGGTAGGAATAAGTAATTAATTTAAATATCTTATATTTGTTTGTGGAAACTTTTTAAATTTTGCATTTAAGCTCAACTTAATTTAAATTAACTTTTAAAAACTTTATATATGACCCATTAGATTTATAGTACGTTCTGTTTACAAATCATAATTAAAATTATTTTAGATTTGTATTTATTCTAATTAAATGATTTATAATCATTGACTAAGATTGATATCTAGCAACATATCAAGACCTTTTAAATATTAGAAACATTAAAGTGGTTTGAAATAATATATTTATGCACACTTGTAATGAATAATTTAATCTTTTAGTTATTTAGTGTTCCAATTGAATATATAATATAGAGCTAGTGTCCAAACTCTATTAAAATATAATCATATTTGTTCTTGCAAATTATTTTGATTTATAATTGATATTTATTGTGCCTAGAAAATTCCCAATTACTAATTGAGAATAGTAAATTATTCTCTTTGATTACTTTAAGTGAAATCTTTTATTAAATTGATCAACTACTTTCATAAAATTCATAATATGTCTTGGTATTACTAATCATGCTATCATAAATAGAAGATATTGATGTGTCACAGTTTTATCCTAATTTTTAGCATTTAAATCCTCGATAATCTTATCTTAATGTATTCAAAATCAATATTTTTGTTTACTTTCGTAGGATTGGAAAATACTATTTAATTGGAAAAGAATTGACCCTTAATTCAAATTCGAAAGTTTGAAGAGAAGAAGCAATATCAACACAAATCAAGGGGAAGTAAAGAAAATTTAGGGTGACAAAGTTTTTTAATTGATAGATTTAGATCAGATTATTAGAATCAAGTTAAGATTTTGGTGAAATGGATTGGCATGATTATAGTAGTGAGTACGTTCAATGATAATTGTAACTTACAGACTTCAAATATGCAAGAGAAAAACGTGTTAAAAGTTGTTTGAATCTTATCTTGGCCAAATCTAAGTGGAAATCAATGAAGTTTTAATTTGTGGGATCTAATGAATCATAAAAATTTATTTCCATGTAGGATTAAAGTGGCTATAAATATAGCTAAAGTGAAGGAGTAAGGCATCAAATTTTCTAGCTAAAGATTTCAGATTTTCATAAAGTCTTCTTTCCACTCTTTAGTTGATATTAGAGTAGTTATTCTCCATTAGATGTTAGTAGTAGTTATGGCCATTGTTGGCTAGTTCTTTTTTAATGGAAGTGGGAGCCTTTTGGAACTTTGAAGATTAGAAGGCAATTGAGTCTTAATGTGAAGTGTTTCAATTATTCATTTATTTGATTGTTTTTTTCGTGTTTTTGTTTTTTTATTGATTTCTAGTATACACAATTAGTTTATTGATTCAAATGATCATTTTCTAGATTAAAATTTTAATACGTAAATATTCAATTCTTTAATCATTTGTAACAACTAGAAGTTTTAGTTTGTTGCATAAAATATTATTAATTTTACAAAAAGTATTGAACTAAATTAAATGCAATCAAGAATATCATGTTGTTTTGGTTCGATGGTCTTTCTTTTTCTCAAAGATATTTTTTAATTAAATTTTAGATTATATTTAAGATTGTTAAATAGTAAGTAACTGAATTACATGTTTTCAGTTATCTAATCATAAAAAGACAAGTATCTAATATCACTTTGAATATATGGTTAATGAAATAATTATTTTGTATCGATGATCAATTGTAGTTCCAAAGTTGGAAGCAACTATAAACTAAGGTTCATTTTAATGGTAATTCTTATTTTATTATTTCGTTTATTTTATTTTTCATAAAATTTCATATTATCATAAATCCTATTTTTTAAATATTTTCTTTTACAACTATTAACAAACTAGAATTCCTTGTGGGATCGGCTCTTAGTTTCGTATATTACAATTGTTTTTATTACAAAATTTTCAAATTCAATTTAGGGTGCATGCGATAATTTCACAAAAAATTGGCATCTTTGCTAGGGAATTCCTAGTTTGTATATTTGTTATGAGATCTTTGAAGTAAGATAATTTACAATATAATCTAAAGATCCAAAAGATTTGAAAAAAGCTAACGAAAGAAACAAAAATTTGGAAGCAGTGCAACACTCCAATTGATGAAACAAAAGAAAACATGGTGAATAATAGAGCGCTACAAGAACTTGTTGGACCAAATTACTAAAAACCTCACTACATAACTTTTCTTACTTTCAATGCAAATGTTACTTTTGAATTAAATTTTGATTTAATTCATTTGTTGCTAACTTTTTGTAGTACTGTAGGTGAGGATCCACATAAACATCTTCAAGAGTTCTATGTTTCATGTACAAGAATGAAGTCTAATGGTGTTACTGAAGATCAAGTCAAATTGTGAGCTTTCCCATTTTCTTTGAAAGACATGCCCAAAATTAGTTATATTACTTGCCACTCGCTAGTATAACCACGTGGAACGAAATGAAAAAGTAATTTTTGAAAAAAGATTTCTAACTTCAAGGGTAGTTAGCATTCAGAAAAAAATTTGTAGCATTCATCAACACACCAGAGAATATTTGTACGAGTTTTGGAAGTGTTTCAAAAAGCTATTCATATGTATTTTGCATCTCCTAATTCAATATTCTTACGAAGGACTTCTACCAACATAAAGGAGTACTATCGACGTTGCTAGTAAAAGAATAATTGTTGACAAAACACCAGATGAGGCTCGCATATCGATCGCTAATATGGCATCCAATTTCCAATAGTTTATTGTTATAATAAACCACTTAACCCAATAAGTTAGCAAGGTCAACATTTTTTCCCTTGAAAAATATGTGGATGAACTAACTAAACTTATTTTTCAATTGTTTATTGGAAAAATGGAAGCGACAAAGGCTTATGAAATATGTTAAAAATTAGGACACATAATTGATATATATCTAACATTACAAGAGGATTCTATAGAATGTAAGTGTAGTATGAGGTTTTTCATGATATCCTCATTGGTAATATAACTAACATTTAAGCACGTACAATCTCAGTTGGAGAGACCATCTAAAATTTTGATATGATAATGCTCCAGTAAATTAACCAGTAGCTAATTTTCAATAACATAGTGTTAATGGATTGTAAAACCTATCTACTTGTTTTACGCTCAAAAATCGCAAGTGAAAGATCGTGACTTGTAGTTAGAAAGAACGGATATCGATCCCATAGGGATTGATGCCCAGACACCACTTAATTTAGAAAAGACTTTGTTTAAGAAATAAAATTGTTTAATGCAATTACTCTAGAAAATTAAATTAAAATTAAAAGACTAATGTAAGAAGTGGATAATACCGCAATTGCAGAAAATCTGAATTCAAGGATCAAAATGCTAGAGATTAGTTTTTCCTTATTTGGTCTCCCTTATATTTTATTGATTGAATTGTGTCTCACCCTGGATTTTCAAATGCATTAATTACCCTTTCTCAAGGTGTAACTATTTATCCCTAATTGAATTAACAGGAATCAATTGATCGATCTCTCAACCTACCCAATGACTCTACCGATTCAACTAGTTATTACACTATACTATGGATGATCATTTGACTAATTGAGATCTCTCTTCTAATCATTCAATTGATATAATAATTGCTAGTCTATAGGTTGCCAACTCTCATTTTACAATCCTACATGATTTTCATCTCACTCACTCTCTTGATTTGTTGCAAGATGACAATTAAAAACAACAATTATCAAAGACACTTCATTCAATTCAATAAAAAATGAGTTTTGACAAAATAATGAAAAAAGCAATCCCTAATATGAAATTAGCCTAACATGGTCCCCATAACACGATCAACATTCAAATAATCCATCTTTACAAATAAAGGAAGAGATTAAAATGATAGAAAGTGAATAAGAAACCTCCTTCTCTTCTTTGTGAAAATCCGGAATTTTGGTGATGATGTGCTATTTTACCCAATCTTGATGATGATCCTTGTTTTCAATCCTTCCTTGATGCTCCAAACATGTGTTCTTCACCCAAGGATGGTCTTTCTACAGGTAAGTGTCGTCTCCCTTGAAGATGGAGGCTTAATGATGCTTTTATAGTCCAAAAATCCTATGTTTAATAAAGCCTCACAGATTGCTTCGGATTAAAATTCCCACATTTGTGGGAATTTGCATGATTCCCACGAGTGTAGGAATTACAGGCAGAAACATATTGGTCCCAGATGTAATCCTCTTGTCTTCTCTTCTATACTCTCTTATTCATCCTCCAACTTGCTTCCTCTCCTTTCCTACACAAAAAATAAACAATTCTTAAGCATCTAACACACAAGAACACAATGGAAATCAAACTTAATGAAAATATGCAAACTAAATCCTAAAATAGAGTGATAAGCAGCCATTATGCAAGAAAAAATATGCTAATTACCTATAAAAAACATATCCTAATGCACACCTATTAGAAACCGCATATACTAAGCCCCCTAAAAAATTTGGTAGCCAACTAGTAGATTATTTAAAATAGGGCATCATGATGAGCTAATTGAATTGGATATACTAAAGGAACATTTAACTACTGAGCTTAATTGCAGTGCTAGTGAGATGAATAATGAGCAAATTAATGGAGCAAACAGCTCTAGCAATAAAATGGTTGGAAACAAAGAAGAAATACTAACTTGTATATATATATAAGATGTTAATCCTTATGAAAATTTTGTGGAGGCTAACAAGCTTCAAGATACCGAATCAATTTTAGCTAATACATAAGTTGATCCTAGCTTGCCCATCAATGGGGAATATAATGTTGATTTTGAAAAAGTAGTATGGAAAAAGTCAAGCAGGAAGAAAAAACCTCCTACTTCCAATACAAGAGATTATAGCTTGGAATATAAGAGGGGCCAACGCTCCCCATAAAAACTTTTGTTAGGGGACTTCATCCAGGAACACAAACCTGACGTCATAGGCATTTTAGAAACCAAAATCAAGCAACTAAATAGCATACTGCCACAGCTACTTCAATTGCAATGGAAAGAAATAACTAATTACACTCATCACACAAATGGGAGAATTTTGGTTATTATGGTAGTGTCTCTATAGAAGTATTATTGTTGTATCATTGACCAAATGGTTTATACCAAAGCCATGCATAGATCAATTAAGAAAGAATGTTCTATAACTTTCTTGTATGCTCAATATGCGGCTTCATGAGGACCTCTTTGTGAAATAAACTAAGATGATCGCCACCATTGTAAAGGAACCCTAGCTTATCACAAGGGACTTCAATTCTATTATGTAGCCAGAAGAAGTTGATGGTGATAGATTAAGCAAGTAACCTTGTCTTCACCTTAGATAACATATTTCTAATATTTAGATGATAGATATTCCTATTGTAGGTAATTTTTTTCCTGATGTAACAATCAGTTGGTTGATAACCTAATTAGAAAGAAAATTGATTATAGCCTGCCAATTTGTAATGGTTTTAGGCCTTTCCTAACTATTTCTCTCTATTCTTGCCCCAAGTCTATTGGATCACGCCTTTATTATCACTCAAATCGATGAGGTAAGGATGAAAACTCTGTTAAGATTTATTAACTTTTTTATTTATCTGGTAGGTTCTAATGAAGCTATTTGAAAAGGTGTTATTTTGGATTGTTTTGGATTTATGTAATTTATCTGTATTCAAAGACTAAAAATTATTAAAGATCATCTTTAAATCCTCCATAAAAATAAAATAACAAACACTTATCTTATCCTACAAACCACAAAGTAGGCTTTGTATTTTGTTTAAGAGGATATATAAATCAACCCTTCTTCAATTGATCTTTAGAATTGAGAAAAATAGGTAATGAATAATATATGTAGGGCCCTCACCTTTGATTATTCACTTATAAAGTAGAGATCTAGAGTGGTGTGGCATAAGGGAGGATATAGGAATACTGATTGCTTTCATAGAGTAGTGGTTACTATAAAATGTATGAATGGAATTACATCAGTGGAGAAGAATAATTGACTTATCATTTATTAGAAGGGGTTATTAGAAGATGGTAAATAATTTTTTTTAAGTGATTAATTCCCCATTAAATGCTCATTCATCCAGTGAGTTAATTAAAGACATTATGGGTAGTGGTCTCACACCAAATGAGGTTAACATCTTTGATGAAACAGTGATTATTTAAGAGATTAAGAATTTTCTAAAGTCACTAAACCTCAGAAAGCTCCTGGGCTAGATGGTTTTGACATCAATTTTTGTATTAAGACATAACACCTTATCATATTTCTTATTACAATTCAGTGTAGAAAGTAATCTCTAAGGTTTTATATAGGAGATAAAAGAAAGCCCTCTGCAATCACATTAACCATTCTCAAGCTACCTATACCAGAAAGAATAATGGGAGATAATATCATTTTGTTACAAGATTTGTTAAAGAATCACTCAAGCAAGAAAAGATGTAGGAATTGTATGGTCAATGTAAATATAAAAAAGGTATATGGCAATGTAAATTGGCCTTTTCTAGTTAATATCATAAAGGCTATGGAATTTTCCTATTAAGTTCACTGATTTGATATAACAATCATTTTCCACTCCTACTTATCATATCTTAGTTAATGGGGAACCCACCAGAGCTATCAAAAGTTGCAAAGGAATCAAGCAAGGTGATCCTACCTTACCTTATATGTTTTCCTTAGTGATGGAAGTTCTAAAAAGACTTACTAAAAGAGTTGTTGACAAGAATAAAAACTTCAAATTTCATTCCAAGTGTAGGAAACTTTGCATCACTAATCTAACTTTCGATCTTATATTGCTTTTTAAGGCTGATAAAGGCTCCATCACTCCCAGGTATGACTGCTTTGAAGATGTTTAGTATAATGCTAGGACTACATGCTAATAAATGGAAGCAAGGTTTTAAAATTCAGATTGAACCGGCCAATCTGACTGGTAAAAGTTTGAATTGGCCAGTGGTCCGATTTGGTTCCACCTAATAACCTCTATGTATTAAAACCGACCGATTTATCAATGAACCGGCCAATTTTTTGTCTAACCGGTCCAACCGTACAAAACTACAAAAATACCTAAAGGCTACTTGAGTTTCATTTCATCGAACCTCTCAGGCTTCTCCTCTCCTCTCCACCGCCAAACTCTTCACCGTCTTCTGATCTTCTCTTCACCATCTCTCACTACCTCCATAGATGTAAAAATCAAACTCTCTCCTTGCCTCCACATTTTCTCTTTTCTCAAATCTCATTTCTAACCCGATTTGCCTGCTTATTTCAACGAATTGTAGAGGTAGTACGTTTGCGTTGTTCCGGAGGTTTAGAATCAAATTTCACTAAGACCCCTATGTGTTCTTTTCATTTGTTTAGTGAACAAAATCATATAAGAAACAAATAAAAGCAATAAACAGAATCGACATTTTGAGTTTATACAGAGATGGAACTTTTTCAAGTATAAATTGGATAAAGCAGTTTCTACAATGTCACACTTGGACTTTCAAATGGCTTTGTATTACTTGAAGTCCTCAGATCATGACCTTTATGGTATCCACTCTCTTGTCTATATTGCATCTCAGGAATTGGAGGCATCTCTTACCTGTTTCAAGGACCTCCCATTTCTATGGGGCACAGTGTTTATATCAGGACTCGGTCTGTTTGCTCTATTTTTTACTTATGCCAAGTGAGACAAACTTTTCAGAAGTAAAAGAAAACAATTTTGAGATTTTACTGGAAGGATCTCTGTAATATTTAGACACAATAAAATGACATATCATGAATTTCTTAAGAAGTTTGTGTTCATTTTTCTTGAAATGCTTTCCTCAAAGACGATGAATAGTGGTCCAACTTCCCTTGTAATTTCAAGTTAATGTTAAACATCGATTTTTATTAGTGTAGATGGAATAGAGGGTAGTGAAAATCCTTGACATAATATACAATTTTCGCTGGACTTTCTACTCTCAAGTTCTAGCATATTTTTTATTCTAGAAAATCGTTAATGCTAGGGAAGGATAAACCATTTGAGTATGAAGTTTAGGACCTTGCTTAGAAGTTTGTCTGATTTTTGCCTTCTTATTGAGGAATAAGATGTTGTATAGAAGATGTATGTTTCTAAGCACTATAGATTCTAAGGTAATTAACAAAAAGATTCGAGCTTTATTTATTTGTGACCTATATGAAGTTATTATCTAGATCACAAGATGAATTTCAGCTCTCTTCCTACTATTCTATGCTTTCTTCTTTGGAATTGAAGATTTGCTGAATTGAACATAACTATTGGATGATGTATTAAAATAATCTTAGCCTAGGGATGATCTCTTGAATATTTGTTATCAAAAGATTTAAATAGTGAGAGTTGTAATTTATTTTAATGTAGTAGAAGAAATTGATGCAAATACTTTGGATGAAAGCATAGTTTATGAATCTTTAAATAGCGTTGGAGAATTTAGAGCTTTTGACGATGATGAGATGCGACCTCCTTCAAAAATACAATTTTAATTTTTATTGTTATTTTAAGTTTTATATTAGACTCATTTATTTATTATTAGTTCATTATCTAATAATAGACATTGGTGTATTTTTATTTCAATAAAATATTTTATTTTTACTTATTCTTATAAGTTTTACTTCTTATTTATTATATATCAATTTTATAACGGTCCACTACCGGTTAAACATCTAAACCTTAAACCTTTCCTTTGACCGATTCAATGTCCAGTCTAGTTTTTAAAACATTGGATGGAAGCGTGTATCTTACATCTTTGAGAAATCAGTGGACCTTAAGCAGATTAATGAAACTATTACTAGTTTTTTTGAAAAAATCAACTCCTTTCATGTATCACGATATTCCCATTACATCAGCAAGGACTTCATATGGATACTTTAAGCTTCCACGGAACAAGATTTGTTCCAAAATAAGTAGTTGGAGAACCAAAACTTTATCATTTGTAGGGAGAGGTCAACTAATATCTTTCGTGCTTAACCCTATTAGCCTACATTATGCTTCACAAATGACAATGCCTCAAGATGTCATTAACTCCATTAATAAACAATTAAGAATAATTTTTTTGGTCTAGTAATCAATTAAGGAGACATAATGCCTACACAAAATAGGCGATATGCTTACCCAAGATATATAGAGGACTCAATCAAATCCTACTAAAAACTATAAATATGGTTATGCTCATCACGAGATTGTCGAGATTAGTGAATGAAAAACAATCCTTCTAGACTAAATGTGTCCATAAATACTACATCAAAGACAGGAATGTGTGGATATTCAATCTTACTAATCTTGCCTCCTCCACTATAAAAGGGATGGTAAAAATTAGAAATAGAATATGACTTGTAGTAGCTAAAATGGTGGGAAATGATAGGGACACATATGTCTAAAGTGATAATTGACCTCTATTGTTCCACTAGAAAATGTTATTGGAATATCATCTCTAAGGAATATTTTACATCAGAAAATGAAAGCAGTTAAGGCCTTTGCTTAGAAGGTTGGTATTCTTAATAATAATGTCCAACCATAGCTACATTAGGAAATTCTAAACACGTCCTTGGATATGAATACAAGGGACATGAATATTTGGAAGCCTTTGAGTAATGGAAGTTTTAAAATTTTTCATGCAAAAGGTTTTACCAATAGCCTTAATATAAAGTTACATAGTCCAAAATTATGTGGTGCAAACATGCACTTCCTAGAGCCTCTATCACCTTTTGGAAAGCTATCAAAGAGAAGCTACCCACTAAACTTAATAAATTTATTATGATGCTGAATAAATGAATGGTGTTGGAAATTTTCAATTAAATGATCCACCAGTGCAATAGCAACATATCATACAATGAAGCTCTTATATTCCTCTAAAGGAGGAGCATGATAAATGGTGTTTCTGCATCATATTATCTTATCTGGTCTTATGTATTTAAGATGAAAAAAACATACGTTTATTTAATGATGTTTTTTTGGATACATAGAAATTTTATAAAAAGGTATGTCAGAAAATCAACCTTCTCATTGCAACATTCAGTGGTAAGAATCATATAACCAATGAAAAGTTAATAGCTACAACAACAACTACAAAGCTAAGAAAGGTGAACTTGTTATATAGGAACAATTAGTGAGTTAAAATGAAACATACAAACTTACATCGCTGTCAAATCTTGGTCATGAAATATGAAGAGTGTCTTGAGTTGTACATGTATAAAGAACTCTAGGTACTCTTGTATTTGTTAACACCATTGGAGATGGTACAAGAGGAGAAGTTGCTACATCTAGAAGTTTTTTGGAGTAAATAGTTACGGGTCAGAATTAAATTAAGTTTATTGAAGACATATATCTTTCTTGGGTGGTATTGTTATCTGATGAGTGACACTTAGTGTGTTGATGACATCCTTCTGGTATACACTTTCGTGTAAATTTATGTACAAGCCTATGATATGTCCTTTTTGAGTCCACATACTACAAACAATGGCACATTTCCTCTATAGAATTGATCTTATTTCATTTTTTAAAAAAAATAAGTTTAGAAGTTAAGACACTTTAAAGAATAAAGTAAAGAAGAGTTAAAAACTAGGTTAGACTCTACAAATTTTACTATTCTATGGTCTAATAGAATGAAGATTTGAAATGTAATGATAAATGAATTCATACTTCAAGTTTTGTAGATAGGTTAGAGAGATATTCCATATAGTTGTCAAATCCATGTTAATCCTACTATGGATTTCAATATCCATATTGAAAGTTGAAAGGTTTTTTATAAAAGTGTGAATATCATATGCCTTATCTTGAAAAATTACTATGTTCCTTTTCTTTCATACAGTATAGATACAATAGCGCAAAACTATTTTGAATATATTTAGATCTCCTTTATAATTATATTTGATTTCCTCTGCCAATTCCACTTCTTCTCTCAATTGTTTGTGCGCATCTAATTATGTAAAGATACAATGTTTGATTACAATAATTTTCAGAAAAGTAGCAATGTAAGAATAAATGATTAAGAGATTTTGATCCTAGTTGCATAACTTTAAATATGTTTTTGTTAGTAAGTTACCTTTAAGCCTATCCATTGTGTTGATTCTTTATTTATTTGCTAATGATAGAGTGAATGAAGCTTTAGGCACATTTACTTAAACTATAACAGTTTCCTCCTTATAACTGTATGAGAATTTTATTTAAAGATTTGTATACAAGTGTTGTTTATGAAGACTTTGGAGATATGTCATTTCCATATCATTTTGTCCTCCAGCCTTTGGTTGGTGTATTAGTAAGTAGTAAGGACATCATGGAACATAATCCTCTAAAGGTATAATGTTATTCATCACTTAATAGAGGGATTATACATTTGAGTTTATCAAATTTTGATATTTTATAAAAAGGACCACTATCGTTCTAGTTATCAAACCAAAATATGGTTGCTCTTCAATTTCCATAGTAATAATCTTCATTTCTTGCCAGAGTAAATCTTCCAACTTCAATATTTGGTTAAGAGTCTAGGAGTTATTCACCTACTCCATAAGTTATAGCCTTTAAGAACATAAGTGTATATCCAAATAACCCAAATTGACCTCTGTCATTAAAAAGTTTCCATATCCTTTTAGATAGTAATTTGATAGTATTCCTTTTGAAATAGATGCCTAGTCCACGTTCTTCTTTGGAAGTATAAACTTCAGCCAATTTACGTTAGCCATTAACAAATTGGCTGCCTTACCTATCCTTAAGAAGTTCTTAAGAGCGGTTTAAGTTATTTAACCAGTTTTTAAGTAAGAAAAAAAGATAACTCTAATAGATATCAAGATTTTTTAGCACAGAAGAGACTAGATGGGTCCCTTCATACATAAGAGAGAAATATATTATTCCAATGCTCTATTCTTTTTTTAAGTGAATTAAATAAAGGCTAATAATCACTAAAGGAAATCCTTAGGGCTAAAAATGTTATTTTTGGGAACTTAAATAGTAGCTATAAATGCCTAAAACATAAAGCTTTCAAGATATATGTAGTCATTTCCTTTAAATCAGTAGATAGATAAAAACCAAAATTACCCTGTTTGATAAAGATCCTTAAAAACTTATTAAATAAAAGTTGAATTAGTCTTTATTTGATTCAAGGACAACTCCACATAAAATAAGCAAATGAATGATAAGCTAAACAGTTTTAGCTCTTTACATTAATGGTGGTATTTGAAGATTTTCTTTCATTTAATAGTGAAGTTATTAGCCTAATCAAAACTTCAAAGAAAATTAAGAATAAGTAAAGGGATAATAGATCTCCTTAAGTTAATCTTTTGGTTCCATTAAAATCCAAAATAGGTTTCCCATTAACTAGAATACTATAAAAAGGAGTCGTAAAGCACTATTCCAATCAAACTAAGAATTAATAGGGAAAGATAAAAGTTGTCATTGTATCAAGAAGAAATATTTAGTTTATAATATCATATTCTTTACAGAAGTCAATTTTTATGGAGAAATTTTTTATAAACCTTTTAATTTGATAGCCTTTAAATAATTCTCATGCTAATAGCAAGTTTTTGCCTATACTTTAACCCTGTACAAATCTCCTTATGTGGGGTTAATAATGTGCTCAATATAACGATGAGTCTTATTGCTAACATCTTTAATATGATCTTATATAGGAAATTACAACACAATATAGGCCTATAATATTGTATGGAGCCAGGATTTGGAGTCTTAGGGATAAGACATACAAACGCTTTATTTAATTCTTTAAGTATCTTTTCATTTAAGAATAATTTTAAGATAAAATTTTAATGTCATACTTCTTGCCAAATGCCATTTTTTTAAAGGCATTTAAACCATTTAGATATGAAGCCTTATATGGATTCATAATAAAAATAACTTACTCATTGTCATGAGTGTTGAAAGGCAGGATGAGCACCTCCCTTTGCATTTGTCGTAGTTATTAAGGTATAAATTTTCTAATAACCTAAAAATGAGAAGATATGTTAGAATAAGATCCGAAAGAGTTTCTAAAGTAACCATAAGAAAAGTATTTTAGGTTAAATTCCTCACTAATTGTTTCTCCATTTAAGTTCTTCAAAAAAACAAATTCCTAATATGATATATCTTTAAGTGCATAAAATTGAATATAGGATTTATTAAAACTAGAGTACTTAAGAGTATAGATCCTAAAAGGACCATATTACTATGTTTATTAATGTTATTCAAACTAAAAAATAAATAAAATAAGAATTTATGAAGGATAAGTTGAATTACTAAACTAACAAGATAATACAATTAAACTAATAAAAAGAAATTAATAACATAAATGCTAAGGCTTTGAGATTCATTTATATGAAATTCTAATTATGGTATAAGATTGGTTATCTAAGTTTAAATAACAATTAGCATAAAGTATCTATGCCCTTTCTTAACACACACAAGTATATTTAAGTGGATAACTATTACCTCTCAACTATACAATTCAACCTAATTAAACTTGTTAAGTATAGTTAAGCTTTCTGTTATTACACAATAGTCTAGGATACTTCCACTCTTTAGATTTAAGGTGTTTATTCTCCTAGTATGAATATGTTTCTTTATCTCTCAGTCCTTCATACAATTCCTAACCGCAAATATATAATGGTTAGTCACAAACTCAACAGTTAAGAATAAAGATAACAAATTTAACACAAATAATGACAATTCATGTATTAGTAATCAAAGAATCCATTATAAGCTACATCCTTAAACCTAAATAGGTTTTAACTATTGAATATAACAAAAAAAAATTAAAACAAGATAATCATAATATAAAAGAAAGAAAGAACTAGAAGAGTTGTAATAAGCTCCTCCAAATATCTCATTAATGTTAAGAAACCTTAAAACTAACAACTTAGTGATAAAGGAGGTTATCGCTAGCCTCCAAAGTCCCCTACAATGAACTATAGTAAGAGCATTTATAAGTTAGGGTTATATAAAAAGAGTTCTAATGTGATTAAACTTGTAACTTTGTTTATCTTTACAGTATAAATCACAAGTTCGACGCTTGTTACACTTTTAGTCTAAAACTTTATATATGTAAATATAGTGAATATAGTGTTAGATCCATTTGATTTCTGGTGTTAACTTTATTATAGACAAACAACATAACCAATACAGGTCAAATATGGGTTTATGATAGTCCATGTTTTACCAATACTCCTATTTTTCTCCAAGTTTTAAACATTTTTGAGCTATAATAATATCTTTGATAAAGTTTTTTCTCTTTGAATTAGATTTTAAATGACTCCAATTTCACCTTGATCTGACAATTATGGAGAAAGTTGCACTTAAATTCATGATTTCTCCTTAAAATCATCACTTAGTTAAACTTCATAAATATGCAAAAATATAGACCTATTAAAATTTTCCACACTTTACTCATTTCTTTCCCTTAAGCAATTGAGAACAAAAAAACCCTAATTAACTAAATACTCCTAAGTAGAAACAAGAATTAGTTCCACTTTTGTAAGTATGAAATGACATTTAACATACACTACAAGCCTTTAAACCCCTAGGCATCTATAGTGGAGGAATTATAGTCTCCTGAATGATACCCACAAATATTAATATGCACATATTAGTTAGTTTCACAATTAATGATATAGATATACATATTCATGAGTCAATTGAATCACAAAACTTATACACATAATATTTCTTAGGCAAAAGGGATCATTTTCCACCTAACATTTTGAAAAATGTCTATTTTTATCTATGGTACCAATTCACCCCTTAATATTTATAAAATGGAATAATTTGCCCCTAAATTGTCACTTTGTTAGATTTTCATTAATTAGTTGGACGTAGCAACCTTATTATAAGGGGACACATGGCTTGACAAATAAGTCAACATGCCATCTATGACAACCAGCATGTCATTTATTATTTAATTTATTTTTTAAAATTTTACTTTTTAAAATAAAATTTAAAATTAAAATTATATTTTGATTAAACCAAAAAAAACCCAATATCCCAAATTGTTTCTTTCTTAACCACTCTTTGCTTTGATTGAACCCCAAATTAACCCCTAATATCTATGAATACTCTTTCTTCCCCATCATCTCAATTTGTTAATTAATTGACCTATAAAATATTCTCCATCTTTAAACTATAAAACGCATTGAAACCTATTCTTGTGTATTATGTTTAGAGGTATTGAAGCCGGGTAATCACACATTTGGCTACTCTAGTCTTTTTCTTGTTCTTGTACATTCTAGTCAGGTTTGTGTATTCTTCAATGTTATTTCTCCTTTATTTATTTTGTCCTCGTTAAACTTCTTATCTAATCTATTTCTAACGTGGGTACATATGCTTTGCATGTGTATTAGTGAGCGTGCCTCCCCAATCTTGTGTATCAGATTTAACGAATTTTTAGTACGGGTCTTTAACTAACAACAAATATTTGTATATACTTTAGTGCTTTATTGATTGACGGTTATGTTCCTTGTAAGACTTTGATGGTTATTTCTTGCTAATTGATCGTTATTTCTATGTTTTTGATTGATGGTTACGTTTCTTGCAATAATTTGAGATTGTTGATGATTGTTTTTGTCGTGACATCAAAGTTCCTTAATGTGTATCAGAAGAGACATAGTAGGTTCTTAGGAAAGCAACTTTGGCATATCCACTTGCACACAAGATAAGGCGGTCGGGCAAGCCAGGATTATTCCTCGGTGGAAGAGGCTACATGGAAGAGGCTTGTAGTACTCAGCTCTATGAACATGATCAAATGCTTTTGAACTAGGAAAAGAAGATACCTAACCTTCGCCACCATTTTGAGCTAAGAACCCAAACTTAGTTCTTTACCTTAACAATCTCTTTACCGCCAAAATCAATTCGCTACCTTCTTCATAAAATTTCTCAAAACCTAAAACCATATCGAATGTTGTCACTTGTATTTCTAACCAATAATTATGAAGAAGCTAACTTCACAAAGAAAAACAAATCCCTTCTGGTGGTTCGTCGCAGCCATCTGCACCGTCATATCCTTGGCCGTGATCCTTGCCGGCATCACCGTGTTCGTTGGATACTTAATCATCCATCCCAGAGTGCCGGTGATCAGCGTGGTCGATGCCCACTTGGACCAATTCCAATACGACATAGCCGGAATACTTGTAACTCAAGTAAACATCGTTGTGAGGTCAAGGAACGATAACTCGAAAGCTCATGCAAGCTTCTCAGATTTGAAGCTTACCCTTATCTTCGAAGGCATGGAAATAGCTAAACTGGTTGCAGAATCCTACGACGTGAAGAAGAATGACTCGTTGGATTTTAACTATGTGGCGACGTCAACGCCTGTGCCACTCAATCCAGAGCAAATGGAAGATGTTGGCATATACTTGAACCAGGATCGAGTTAAGTTTGAACTGAAAGGGAATGTGAGAGCGAGTTGGAGAGTAGGACTTCTTGGGTCAGTTAAGTTCTGGTGTCATTTGAATTGTCAGCTCCTTTTTCGTAGATCAGATGGAAGCTATATACCCTCTCGTTGCACTTCCAAAGCTAAATAACGATCTCTTAATTCTTTCTATTTTTGGATGAAAATATAGTTTTACCTTGTTGCCTGCAACATTTGATCAGGTACTCTTTTCCCTTCTCTTTCAGTTTCTTTTCTTCTTTTTGTAAGAACACATTCAGTATTAGTCACTAGTCACCCAATAATAAGATGTTCACTCATTGCTTATTTCTAACCTTAATTATATGCAATAACTTGGATGGGATTAGACATATTACGTAAGAATATATTAATTTTCATTTATTTAAAATTTAGTTATTCTGCGTATGTTATTTAAAACTTTTTAATTTAAGAAGTTAAATATATAAATAAAGTAATATATGTTGAACTAAATTAACCTTGTATAAAGATTCTATGGTTAATCAAATACTATTATAGAATAATGTAAACAAATTATAAAAAGAATTAAGAGAAAAAGGTTATATGGGAACCTGAACCATTAAAAAAACAAAAAGACATTACGAGAAAACGGGTACAAGGTACCATGAACCATATATAAACTGTTTGTAAGCATATGCAAGACCCACGCAACGAAAAAGTAGAAAAAAGAAAAGAAACCAAACTTACCCTTGGCTTTCTATGTACGTTTCTTAATAATACTGATAGATCTTTTGCAATTTTGGTCCCGTTTCCTTTTTCTATTGTGCTTCATGTTCAGGGATCAGGATATAGACAGTCAATGACCACGCCTTTGACGCTAAGCTTTCTCATCAAATTAAACCAAATAACGTTCATACTCTTGGCATTTATCTTTATTTTTTGTTTTTATTTTTTAATTTAGTAAACAAATTTTCATATTATTAAATAGATATGTATTCTTTAGTTATTTAATATTAAATATCAATACAATATGATTTATGGGAAATAGTACATTTAACACTAGAATGAGGGTGGGCCATAGAGAGGGCTGAGGAAAGATGAATAAGATCATTTGGCAAATAGTCACTCATGGCATATGATAAGATCTCCTTACTCACTTTCATCTGGAATAATGTAAACACAATCAATCACACGTGTGGCTCTAATACCACATAGGATAGTTGCTTTGGAATTTTTATGATAATGGTTTGATCATGAGCTCTATCTATGACCATCTACAGAGCATCTGAAGTGACATTTGGGAATTAAGATCTATAACATGATTATGTAGGTGATAGATCCCTTGATGATGCAAAGTAGCTATAATTGTTGTAGGATCTCGTTACCCAAATGCATTAATTGGTACTTTGTTGATAACTCTCAACAATGGAAGTGTCATCTTACCATTGCCCCTGATTTAAATATCAAATTGTACGATCCTATCATTTTTTTGAAGAATGTTGGTTGATCACAAAACTTACCTAAAGAAGCTAAAGCGAGCAGATAGATTTCTCCAAGAGATATTTCTCTCATATCTTGTCAAAGGATAGCAATGGCCCTTCTGAGTTTAGGTGGTACTTCATCAGGAAAAGATGAGATAAATGTATAGCAGTGTTGACGTCATTAAATCTATTGAGGAGATAATATCTTTTCGTCATTTGCTGAAAATGTTTCTGCAGGTCATGTTTGATGATTCTTTTGTACCCAAGACCTATGAAGACCATAAGGCCTTGCTCAATCATTTTTTGATCTTACAAAGCAATATAGAATTATGCTCTCAACCAAGAAGAGTCATATTAGGATGACCTAAATAGAATTTTTAGATATGAACTTCTATTATGGATCTTATCAGCTTGGTCCACACATAACTAGTGAGTTATTACATTTTCTTGATGAAAATCTCAATATGAAATAGATTCAATAATTCCTCATAATTGTTACTCAAAAGTCCTTCCCTCTTATCACCAAAACTCCTCTAACCATATTAAATGACATTGCTCAAACTTTGAAAAGATTGTTGCTTCTATGAGAAATAGGACTTGTGTATTGATATTTAATAAAGGGAATTTATCATCTTGAAAGAATGTATTTAGAGGTTTATAATCAATCACCAACCTCTTTTTTCCTCTCTTTAGCTTAACTCTTTTATTGAAATAGAAAACCTGACAAATCCAGTATGATTTTATGGGCTCCATCAATCCTTATTGGAGTAAGATAGCATGCTCCTATTGTCCAAATGCCCAATAACAATGGACTGTTATGCCATTTGGACTCAAGGTTGCTCTTCCAACGGGTCATGACAAAAATTTATGAGCTCATTATATCCATCACCTTGATCTATATTTATGACATTCTTTTGTACTTCAAGACTTATGAAGATCACAAGGCCCTGCTTCAATACTTTTTGGATCTTACAAAGCAATATGCAATTATGCTCTCAGCCAAAAAGAGTCATATTAGGATGGCCCAAATAGAACTTTTAGGTATAAACTTACATAATGGACTTTGTAAACTTAGTCCACACACAACTAGTGAGCTATTACATTTTTCGTATGAAAATCTCAATACGAAACAGATTCAACAATTCCTTTGAATTGCTAATTATATTAGAGATTCCATCCCTCATGTGGCTTATTACACAACTTCCTTATCCAAATTGTGAGAAAGAATCCACCACGTTGGATTAAATAACAAACTAAAGTTGTCCAGCATTTAAAACATACATGTTAGAATCCACCTACTTTAAAAATTCCTATCAAAGGCCAATGCATTCTACAGTTAGATGCTAGTGACCATTATTGGGGTGCCATATTGATTGAAGAGATTGATGGGAAGAGACATTGTTGAGGCCATGCTATTGGACAATTTAAAGAATAAAAAAAGCACTACCATGCTATCTACAAAGAGATCTTGGCGGAAAAAAAAGGTATGAAAAATTCAGTTTTCACCTCGACCCTTATCAATTGTTGATTGAAATGGACAACACATCATTTCCCAAGATTCTTGAGTCTAATAAGAAGACACTACCTAATAGCCAATTACTTCAATAGCAAGAATGGTTTTCTCTCTATAAATTCAACATTTGTTCTATCAAAGGTCACCACAACATTCTTGCAGGCTTCCTTTCTTAGTCTAAAAAACTAATCCACTTACTCTCTCCCCTTCTTAAAAAATCAATTTGTAATATTCCTCCTCCTAAAATTGTTAAGAGATTAAACTATTAGATTGAGTTACATGAATTATTTCATTTAAGAATTTACGAGGTGAATTTCATTCAAATGCATAATATTTGTATACACATATGAATCATGATTTAGAAAACATTGCAAGATAGTATATGCATTTAATTGACATATTTCGGGGTATGGAATGAAAATGAATATGATATGAATATGCATTCCCAATGTTTTGCATTTTGAGTTACCATGAATTGATGGATTATAATTAGTGAATTGGGAATTTATTGTTACAATTGAGTAATTGATGAGGTGATATGTGCATCTAGTCTAAGAAAAATATTAAAGACTAAGACAAATTGATACATGGGAATTTAGGTTGATTAGGTCTATAAAATGGTGACATGTGGCATTGGGAATAATTGACAAATGGCTCAGTTAAATAGATGACAAGTGGCTTGAGTAACATTGCTACAAATGGCCCTTTAACATTGTGACAAATGGCATCTTAGACTTGTGACATGTGAAGCAATACAATGGTGACATGTGTAGCCTTACAAATGATGCCATACGTAGCCTTATAATTAGTGACGTGTGTGGCCTTACAATTGGTGACATGTGTAGCCTTATAAGTAGACATATGGGGGCTTAAATGAGTTTCATGTGGATCTTAAAGTAAGTGACACATAGACCAATAGAATAGTAACATATGAATCAATAGAAGGATAACATATGTACCAATAGAATGGTGACACATGGACCAATGAAATGGTGACACATGGGTTAGTTTGACCTTCTTGAATTTTCTAGAGAAAATGAATGAAAATTCAATAGAAGTGAGAGTGAAGGGCGACCACAAGGTTAGAAGAGGGAGAAAAGTGAAAATGAGAAGAGAAGTAAAGAAAAAGGGGAAGAGAAGAGGAGAAGGAAAGAAGTTACCAAGGTAAGTCAAAATTCTGGTTCAATTTCATCTTCATCTTTCGATCTATTTTATATATCCTTAGAGCAAGAATTTGAAGGAACCCAAAGAATGAAAGTTGTATATATAGGTCTTAACTTGTCCTCTGTAAAAGTGTCTTAAGAAAATAGTGACTAGATCTTGAGTTAAGTTCGTTTTCCTAATACTGCCTATGATAGACCCCTGTACAGGACCCTTATATTAATTCCTGATTTTTGAGGACCTTAGAGTCTGAATTAATGAAAGTATAAAACATGAAAATTGATTATTGATGTCCTATTAATGCTTCTGTGAAATGGTTTGGTTAGAATATGTCTTTGTAATGATTGATTGGAGATGAATTGCATGTAAGATTGATGATGAAGTGTGCTGGAATATGTTAGATGGAGTGTTTCCACTAAACAAGCATCTTTATTTTGGCCATATCTTAATCTGTAGATATCCAAATGGGATATAATTCTCGTGAAGGAATTGAATTTGAATTCTATCTCTAAGGGTTTCTAAATTTGACTCGAAGTTGAGTACTGGGTGCTGTCATTATTTGAGAACAGTCTTAGTATTTTGGACATAACTTGCATAATAATGGACCAAACTCAATAACTTTGATGTCATTAGAAACCTAAGACATATAGGAACAATTGTTTAAAAGAAGTTGTCACCTAACTATCTCATTTTCTAGGTCAAAATGGTCATACAAAACTAACCTGAAAATCTGTCCTAACAAAAACTGGAAAGTTGTAGGAAAATGGGAAATTAGTTTTTGTCAAGATCGTGGCAAGGACCACCACAATGGTGGGCTATGATTTTTCATGATAATGTTTTGATTATGCAATGGTTGAACCAATTAAGGATGAGGTATATATAACTATGATGCTTTTGGACTTAATTGGGGCTTAAAATGAACATAATTTGATGTTGGAAAAGTTGGTTAAATGTGTGATAAATTTTGATTGATCTTGATGTTATACTTTGATGTTGATGATAATACATCTACATGTGAAATGTTTAGAGTGTTAAATGAGGACATAACTTAGTGTATAAATTCTGGAAAATTTGAAGTAGAATTTATATTTGTATAAGTGTTAAATTCGTGTAGATGAAGGAAGAAAAGTGCAGGGCACGATCGTGGCTCTTATCCCACGATCGTGGCTTGACAAAATAAAGTTTCTATCACAATCGTGGCCTTACCCCACAATCGTGGCCAAACCTATAGAGAAAGAGAGTTATCTGTTGAGTGAAGTTTGAACCAACCAATGCTATGGTGCTTCCATATGAAGTAATTAGGCTTAAATGAGATCTTAAGTGAACCTAGCTGATGATAAATGAGGTGAGTAAAATGAGTAAAGGGCATCAGGCATTAAAGAATGATTGAAATATTTTATTAAATGATTATGAGATGTGAATAAAGGAAAAATACCTGAGATAGTCAATTGAGCATACATTGAACATGATACATGTACATGTGTATTGTTAAACAATTATATGATTGATCAACTTAGTAATGCGTGGATTCTGTGTGTATTGTATGATATAGAAGCACAAGTTGATCAAAAACATCCAGACACTGTTAAACCATCAAGGCAATAGCTCACCTGGAACATACTGTGAGTTAACCTAGATGTGTCAACTCAATTATATGTGTTCTTCTGTCTGAGTTATATGTGTAATAAGTTGACTTAGATATATTTCACTATGCTTGAATTGCTATCTTTTAATTTTTATGTAATGAAATGTTACTGGTTTGATTGTGATAATTTCAAACATCAATTGTCCAAGGAGATCATTATTCAAAACTGTATTAGAAGTGTTCATTGTATGTGAATTTGACTAAATAAGTGTTATTTGACATTATTATTAAGTGTTGGGCCAAGGTCCGATGATAAATGTGAATGTAAAATGTGTATGGCATAATTGATACTCAACTAAATGTTGAATGCCGGATTCTGATCCGATGTTTGTGTTAAATGATTGTGCATGCCGAATAAAAGTGATTGATAGCACATAATGTGAAGTGATGCATTTTATGACATTGATGTGCATGATCAGATAAAAGAGTTGTGACCAAAGTGACCTGCTTAAAATAAACCCAGTATCTATAAGGGATATGGGTCAGTACCTAAAATAAGCCCGGTATCCACAAGGGATATGGGTCCGAACTTGAAATGAGTCCAGTATCCACAAGAGATATGGGTCAGTACCTGATATAAGCCCAGTATCCATGAGAGATATAGGTCAATTAATAGACACTCGATCACAACAAAATAAAAGTGAAAGCGGAGTCTCATGTGCATTTCATATATATATTTTTACATGTATTATGTGAATATTTATGAAGAATGACTGAATTGCGTGGATACAACGATATGCTATCTTTGTGTATGTGGATGATATGAATGAGATGAAATGAATGATTAGATTATCCTGAAATGATTATATGAAATGCTTGTGGTCATAATGGAATTGTTGAAATATGATCAGGCCCTAAATTCTTAGCGATATAATATATAGGATTTGATTCTGAATGATGTGAGATACTGATTGAACCTTGTTATATACTTGTGATATTTATGCCTATTTACTAACATACTGATTGAACCATGTTATATACTTATGATATCTATATCTGTTTTGAGTAAGCACATCAATGATGGTTCACTTATTGAGTTCAAAATCTCGTCAAAATTGTAATATTGTTTTTCAGGCTCAGGAGAAATCTAGCTAGTCTAGTTGAAGTAACTTTTGTATTTAGATATGGGTCAGTGTCAGGATCAGTTGTACCTGAAAATGTCTTAGTTATGTTGTATCAAGGATTGTATCTCTCAGCTGTTGTATATTGTGCATGTAAATTTTGGAAATGTAATGGCATTTGAGACTGTATATGTTTGTGCATAAAATACTACAAGAAAAATATACGATGGAAACGGAATATTACCAACAAAAACGAATCTGTCGGTAATTACCGACGACAATTCAAAATTTGTCGGTGAATCTATGGTTAAAATTTTAATTTCTGTCGGTAAAGTTGGAGGGAAAACATTTGTGCAAATTTACCGACGAAATACAGCGACGGAAACTATGCAACCATCAGTAAATCAAGTGGGAAGGCTTCCCGCAATTAAACAACGATGGAATTTTACTGACGGATACATTTTCGTCGGTGAATTTTAAGCAACATCAGTCCTTTACTGATAGTATTTGCGTTCCGTCATTAAATTCAAAGTAATCGTTTTTAAAAATAGAAAAAGACGTCGTTTGGTTTAATACCAAGCGACGTCGTTCCGATTCGGGGATTAAAGGACCCCCGAACCTCCTTCTCCCTTTCTCTTCTACTTCTTCATCTTTTTGTCGTCGCCATCCTCTCATTGTCAGGTGGTGCGTCTCCTCTTCTTGCCGCGCTGTTGTCTCCTTTCTTTGCTATGTCGTCCTATTGTACGTCTCCTCTACTAATTGCCAACCGTCTCCTCTCATTACCGCGTCGTGCTGTCGTCGCCATCTGTATCTCTCTCCTCACTGTCGACGACTGTATCTCCCTCCTCACCGTCGCCGTCTGGGTTCTCCTCTCCGTCTACTGTGTTGATTTAGGTATATATATAGTATATTTTTGTAATGAGCAGTATAAGGGTATGCAATATATAGTATGTTTTGCCTGCTGAAAATCAGTTCCTCTGTAAGCTAGAAATTAGAATTTCTACAAAACTATGAGACTTTAGGGATTAGAATTTAATGGACCTGTTTGTGTCAACTTTATATTATGTAAATTGGTGTTGATGATATGATATATATATAGTAGTGAATAGCAAGTGTAAGAGTATAATTATACTTGTTTGAAATCTGTTTATAGTATCCAAATCTGCTATCATTCCATTTCAATAGTGACGATTGGTTTTTGTATAATTATACTTGTTTTGAAATCCGTTTATTGGGTAGGTTCAAAACAATTGGTTATTCTAATTGAAAATTGGATCTTGCTACTCGAAATCCTGCTGAAAACACTTCATTTGAACTATCCAGGCACACAACTAAAAAGGTCCGGTTGCTTGCTTTGTCATGTTAGTCTAATTTGCTTTTGACTGTCCTGAGAAACAAGATAGCTTGTTGATACCAAGTGAAAGCTTATAAAATTTTAATATGAGGAAGATCAAAATAGTTAAAATGAAGGTTGTTGATTGGATGAATATGTTGATTGCATGAATGTATATGCAATATTTTCATACATTAATTCATGTATTTTTTGTGCTATTTATGCATATATAAAGGATAATGTACAAATTATATGCTAAGGAATGCTTACTATGAGACTTAGTTTTAATGTTAGGCTAGGATTAATAATCATAGTAATATATTTATGCAATCAATCTTTTATATATGTATTGTAAGCTTATAGTATATGATTCTCCAACACCCCAAAACCATAAACACCATTAACTACTATGATCTAAATTTACATTATAATTGTTGCTAGATCAACAACCGAACAATTTATCAATGCATCCTCTAATGTTAATAGGAAAAAGATAATTGAAAATTACTTTTGCCACTATAGAACTTCTATCTATATATATATATAAAGACTGTGACATTGAAAAGGATTGAACATCATATCTATGAACCATTAAAGAGAACAAGAAAGAAGCTACCCCGCTTTTGTTACTCATCCAAACCTTAACCACACTTAATTGGTTAGATTGATTGTCTCCTTCATACCCTTTGGACCATAATGTAACGAAGTGTATACCACAGGAACATATGAGGTAGATTATTAGTTAGTAATCTTGAAGCTTATTAATCTTGTTTTGGAAATGGAAGTTAATAGATAAAGAGAAAATGAAGCTTGATAAAAGTAGTCTTTTTGTTTTGGATGCTAAATTATCTTTTAGGTGCTAAATTGATAATGTTCATACATGGTTGCAATCATATAAATATTTATGTTAGTGCAATTACCTTGCTTTTGGACATATATTTTGAGATGTACAATTACAATATGACAATTATATTAATTACTCGTAAAATCATAAATCATATATAATCAAATTATTCCAATCTCAAAACATGATCTATGAGCCGTAGAAAGTACATATAGTATTATTATTATTATTATTATTATTATTATTATTAGAAATATTAAATTTATTATTGTTATTAAATTTATTATTATTATTATTACTTTTCTATTATTTTATCAATTATATATTATTATTATTATTAGTAATATTAAATATATTATTGTTATTATTACTTTTCTACTTATTATTATTCATATTATAATTAATTTTATGATTATTATTATTGTTATTATTAATTTTCTACTTATTATTAATTGTATTATTATTAAATTTATTATTTGTATCAATTATATTTATTATTATTATTAAATTTATAATTCTTAGTTTATTTATTATTATTATTATTATTATTATTATTATTATTGTTCTTATTAATTTTATTATTAGTAATAATAATTATTGTTATATTTAATATAATATAGTTGTTTATAGCATAGTGGTTCCCTTATGAGTCCTTACTTTTGTACTTTGCTTTCACCTAATAATAAAAAAATGTATTATATTAAATATTTCATTTTTTTGCAGGACCTATTGTGTGGAAGATCGTCACTCATTTTTCTTCGTTGTAGTCTTAAATTGTCCATCCATCTAAATTATTCGTCGAAATAAAGTTTACCATATGTATTGCTTTAATAACACAATTATGATACCTTTGAATTTTGTGTGAATACAAAGGGGGTCTTGAATTTGTTTTGTTGTTTAGAATATTCTTATAATCATTGATGACTTTTTATGTTTTTCTTTAATAGTCTAAGTATTTACTGTATGTGAAATCAATTTGAAATCAATTATAGGTGATTAATTCAATCGATTAACTGTAGGTGATTAATTACTATGATTAATACTTCAACTTTAATGTGATTAATACAAACATAGTATTAGCACAAGGAAGTAATATGTTTCATAGATAAGACAATTCATTCCATAGTAAACCCCTAGGATGGTATATAGGCTAAAAACCTATGATGCAGCTCCTGTAAGGCTTATTGGTGAAATATTCCACGGGCCTAGGAGTCACAGCGAGAACTTGCTTTCTTGATTAACAAGTGTAAACAATGCCATGTACCATAGTTTTAAAATTAATTGTAGGTGATTAATTAAATCGGTTAATACTTAGGGGATGTGTAAAGTTTAGAAGTTCTGTAAATTTTAGGGTGTCATGAAGGATACCAACTATAGATCACTGATTTAAATTAACAGTTTTGTAGAAATGAGCAATATTGATAGATCTTGGATGTATAGACAATTATCACGTGATGGTTTCATTAATCCTGAATTTGTTGAGGGAGTTGAAGCTTTTATTCATTGTGCATGTTTTCAACCTAAATATATGGATGGGCCAAATATTAGATGTCCATGTAAAAAATGCAAACACATTCATTTCCTTCCTATTGACAAAGTGAACGGCATTTGTTGAGAAGAGGGTTTGCCCCCAATTATTTTTAATGGACATGACATAGGGAACCGTTGATTTGTAGCACCTCAAGGAGTAATCAAACACAATCGTCAGTTAGCTTTAATGAGTTTGAAGGGGGATTGGATTTGAAACAAACAAATGGATGCAAATGAAAATCCTTACATGTAAATGGTTTATGATGCAGGCGGTTATATCTTTTAGGAAAATATAGAAAATCTTGAAGAAGAATCCAACCTTTAATCCAAACAGTTTTTTAACTTACTACACTTAGCTGACCAAGAACTATAGACAAATTGTGAGACGATGACTCAATTGTCTTCAATTTCTCGTATCTTGAACATAAAGTCTGAAGGGCATATTTTTGATCGTAGTTTTAATAAAATTCTTGAATGGTATAATGAATCATTATCTCCTGATCACACAATGGTTGATAGTTTTTACAATATGAAGAAACTTATTAGGGGTC
>JAOTAY010000001.1:18260694-18279165 GCA_025629805.1 Erythroxylum baracoense
TATATAAAATAAAATTTTATATATTTATTAGTCACCGGTTCGATCACGGTTGAATTCCGGTTGAACCATTGACCCTTAAATCAGTTACTTCTCCGGTTCAGTCACCGGTTCAGTTTTTAAAACATTGCTTGAAACCATATTATTAGTCAATTTAAACCCATCATCCAATATGCATCTATTATATCTACCTCATTGAACTTCATTAATTTACCACACTACTAATCATTTATTACCAGTATACTTGAAACCATATTATTAGTCAATTTAAACCCATCATCCAATATGCATCTATTATATCTACCACATTGAACTTCATTAACTACTCTATTACGAGGAGACTTGAGTTGAAACTCCTAAAATTGAGCGTGTCCATACATATAGTATCAGAAATTTCCATAATAATAGACTATTCTAAAAGATTAAGGGCAATATATACTTATGTTAAAAATTTCGCGTTTATTCTAAATATTAACAGCAGACCAATCTTCACATGAATTCCAATGGCTCTCCTACATCTCATACGTATTCGTCAGTTAAATATTTTACCTATGGAATGTATTAGAAATAGTTTCCTCGTACAGTTGGTACGAACTGACTTAGCTTCTAAACAGGCTGGATAGTGTGAATTGAGCACTCGTCAGACGACCAAATTGTTTAGCAGGAGATATATACACTATATGGTTCACTTAACAGTCAACAATGTCTTAACATATTACGTGTGATGGGATTAGAGTAACTCGAAACAGTTTCCCATGTTTCCCACTGTGCTCTTTTAGAAAAAGTGAACAGAAAGTTGATGTGTAGGTCAAGTTCCGTTGTCCTCGAGAAGTAATGAGGAGCATACAATATTTAAACTGTCGTGTAGGTAATTATGAGTATATATAGGCATATAGCCGTGTGCCTAAAAGAATAGTCCACCGAGAACTTCCGAACTTATGTCGGGCTTTAGAAACTATATATACAATAGCAGCTTGATTCACTAGAATTAAAGTGTGATTTTGCACCTTTTCATTCACATGTGATTGGTTCGCTTCTGATGTAAAGTTCAAGGAAATCATAGCATAGAACCATAGAGTATTGCCCATCTTCTTTTTGGAAATATTCCTTCAACTTTTGATTACTTAGATCTTTAAATCAGTATTTAGCATACCATTTCCTTTTCTTGTTTCACAATTAATTTGCATCAGATTATTTTAGGCTTGCATGCGGATCGAGCAGACCTCTGTACAGTCACCAGACTTAATATTCTAAAAATTCCATTAATTTGTATGAGATTACTATGCTCTCATAGTCGATTTTAGTACGTCAACTAATGAAATAACGAAGTGGTTTTTCTGATATAAGTTATAACTGAGACATTATGTATAAATAATCGAGATAAAATTAAATAAATCTTAATAATATTCTTAGCCGCAAAAGAGAAAGCTTTTGGTGGCAAGTAGCATGCCAAAAGTTTTAAACTCTTAATTAAACTTTACGTGGCAGAATTATAGTAATTGCGACAAAGCAAAAGTTGCCAACTTCCATCTTAAGTTTGTCTTCTCTCTTTTGATTTTTATATCACGAGTTTGTCTTTATTCAGCCTTTTGGATTCCCTTAAAATCCACGAACTAGAGCACAACAGCATCAGGCGCTGTGCCTACCATGATCTTCTTGATAACTGCCAAGTCGATCACATCCTAGATAAAGATACTCCTATCATATGCTATCTACTCTTTTTTATTTGCACTATCCATTGTTTATATATGTTTATTCAGTCACAGGTACGCCAACAGATTAAGATAGCTGGCCACGGATATCGGCAGATATGCATAGATGGACAAGCTCGAAAGCTCGCACTAAACATAGTGAAGTCAGAGCATGTATATGATGATTAATATAAGGATGCATTTCAAACGAAGGAATTAATGTAACGTGTCAAACGTAATAATGGGTGACGCGATTTGTCAAGTTACTCCAGGTTTTCGATGAACTAAAATACCGTTGGAGATGTATGAAAAGCGAGTTTTAAAGGCGAGAAGACAGGGGTTTCTTAAGGTTTGCTGGACTCCACTTACTTAAGAGACGCAATGTCGGTCAAAATTTTCAAATTAATTTTGTGTTCATCTTTTCTCTTTTCAATTAGTTCTGGTTTATGGCCATCTTGTAGGATTAACAATTTGTTCGGAATGTGTTAGAATTACTTATGGGGCTAAAAAGTATATCTGTATAAAATACATTTTAAAAACCTTCACGAAAACTCCTTTGTATGGTTGGTAGAAAATTAGTAACCAAATTTGTAGATTTGATCTTAAAAATTTTAAACCATCTAATTTTTTATTTGATTTTCAACTTTTCGATTTAATTTACTTTAATAACTCATTTTATTAAAAATTAATTTATTTATTTATTAATCGGTTACTTTTTGTAAACTAATAAGTTTCTACAAACTAAAATAAATCAATTAATTTTTATTTAACAATTTTTTTAATTAAACTTCAAATTATTCAATAATTAAGGATAATTTCTTTCAAACATATTTCAAATTCTTTAATTTTATTTAATATTTAGCTGATTTTGTGACAGTTTAATTTCAGTTAAACCTTAAACATTTTATCTTATTGATTTAATTTTTTGTCTTATTTTTAAAAACATTGATTATAACTAATTTCAAGTAAATTAGTGTGAATTGCTTTTAATTCTGTATTTTTACGGACAAAAGAATTTTACTCCCAAAGCAAAATCAGAACTTGCAAAGTTTACTCCACACGAGTAATCATTAGTTTCTTTCAATAATGTGATTTTGGACTTTTAGTTATCAAGGCGATTGCTTCCTTGAATATGCTAAAATGTATACTTAATGTTTTAAATTTTATGTAGATCTTGTTAGGCTACCACTCAAAACTAAAACAGAATTAAAAAAAAATTGTACTATGATGAAAATTTGGAAGAAAAAAAGTCTATATATATTTTTAGTTACTTAGTAATACGAAATTACTATTTCACATGATCTAACTAATTAATTTAAGAATTCATGTGGAATTCATGTTTAGGAAAACTAATTTTGACCGCAGCAAAAGAACAATAAAAATAATTTTTATATTTCATTTAAATATATAGTTTATTTTCATAATTTTAAATTTTTTACTTAAAAAAGAAAAATTCTAGAATAAATTGTCGATAATCTTTAGCTTTACGTTTGTGCAATCCAACATCTAAGATTATTTCTATAAAAAGAGATTTGCAAAATGAATGTCAACTTAGTAAATATCTACTTGATAATATGATTGTTTATTGTAGACATCTGTATATCTTTAGTCCACTTTTTTTTTCAAAACCAATACAAAACAAAATGCAAAAGCACACATTTATCCCCAGACTACCTGAGCAAATTCATAAGCAATTAGTGATTGTAGAATTTTGTTTTTTTCCCCCTTTTTTTTTGGGGCTTTTGACAAGTAAATTGTAATTGTTGAAGTTATTTTGACATATTTTCCAAGACTTTCTGTCCAACAGAGATAACATGTTCAAGAGTTCCAATTAACTCTTGCATTTCTTTTAGAAATGTAATAGATAACATAAAATCAAGATCACATGACAAACATATTTAAATTTGAAGTAATGATAATGTCATTAACAACATCTCAAGCACTTGGCTTTCCAAAAAAAAAAAACATCGCAAGCAATTCTATCATAAAAAAAGATCATAATTACAAATATTAGCAGAAACAGCATATCAAAGTACCAAACAAAGTATGATTAATAAAACCAAGTAAAAAGAATTTAAAAGAAGGTTTACTAAGATCTATATTTAAGAATATAAACATAAATTATTGAAGTAAATTATTAAATAATGAAAAATATAATGTAAATAAGGCCTTTTTTTAATCGATCGCAACTCTTATGCGTTATACATATTAATCTGTGACATCCAAATAAAAAAATACAGAAAAATCTTCAAGAATTCAACTTCGAAAGTTCATTAGAGAAAATTAGTATAGCATAAATGCATCTTTCCTAGGTTGTCTTTTATATCATAGTTTGCCATTAAAAATAAGCTCTCAACTCTTGAGAGAATTAAGTTCCCTTCCTATCTCACCTATTTGTCAACTTGATCATAATAATGATGAAACAAGGGATCCCTTATTGTTTAAATGTGCAGCCTCATAATGGTTACGGAATTACATCTAACAACTGAATATGCATATTTGCAATAAGGTTGATTAGGAAGACCTGTTTGCATGGGCATCTTGGAAACTATTATTAAACGATACAGGTTTTCTCGTACCAAGATATCCTCTTTTGTTACCACCTATTCCATATGAAAAGTAAGAAATGGGTATATTTTCAAGGGCAAAGTTTTATGTAAGGAAGCCTTCTACTACAAAGCACTAAATTGGATTAGAGGTATTATGTTATTAAATATCAACACCAACCTAGGCTCTCATGTAATGACATCCAGATGGCGCATTAACTAGAATCAAAGCATGCACTCATTAAGCAACAGTAAACAAGATATAGTTGTATAAATTTCTGTTGTTGTTAGCTAATAATTTATCTATGTTGTCAACATTGTTGATATGGTGTGGGTCAAGCTCTCATATCATTTGTGAACTTGGTTTTTAGGATGGTTTATTAATATAATCAATTTTCAAAAATGAAAAGAACGGAGAAAAAAAGGAAGAAGAGAACAATTTTTATTTCTTTTTCATTTGTTTGGTTGAGTGGAAAGGCACGAGTAAAATATAAGAGCAAAGTTTCCTTTCTCATGTTTTTGTCTACACTCGTTTTGTTCTTTTAATTACAAGGACATCCCTTGTACCAACTACAACATGAAAAGGAATTCCACTTGTTCAAGGAAATTAGATTGACACAATTATTTAAGGAAAATATATAACAAACATTTATGATAGTAGTTTCATGTGAATTATATTTTTAAGATCATACATTAAAAATAAAATTTCGATACATAAGATAAAACTCCTTAGTTGCTTAATGGTCGACGGAGGACTATTTTTGTCATTAATTATTTAAAATAGATGGCTCACATTTAACCACTGGTCAAAATGTAGGCCACAACAGAATGATTGAGTGTGAAAGCTTATTATATTAATGCATCAATAATAACAACACTTACTAATAGCCCTGCAGAAATATACAGTAAATGTATAATAATATATAGTATTATCCCTATCAAGTAAAGAGGCTAGACAAATCTGAATGTCATTTTATAAAATGTTGGGTTGGCTTGGTGAGACATAATATTTACAAAAAAGAAAAGAAAAAAGTTTATAAATTGTTATTTTGATAATTTCTTATCAATATAAAATAAAGAATTACATAAAGATAATTATATTAATACAAAATTTTTATATTGTTTTTTGCTAAATGAAATACGAGTCGCTATGACGTCTACTAATTGCAAGCCAATGAAACAAAGCTTTGTCCATATTAGATAATGATTCCTGAAGAAACGGACAGACATACAGACAGACTAAATACTGTCACCAAGCCTATCTTGGATTGGACTCGCAACTCCCTACCTCGGAAACAATATCCTTGCTAAAGTCCATACGATTTTATAGACGTATATATAAACATAACTTCTGTGGCACATGGAAAGGAAGATGAGAAGTGATCTTCATGCTAGGTCTATTAAAACCTCCCCAGGAACCCAGCCACCTGCAAAGGTCTTCCTCCATGCCTGTGGTCTACTCTTTCCACAAACCAGAGGCTGCTTACGGGACAACGTTAATACGTGAAAAATAAAAACACAAGTTTGGAGAGAGTAAAACAGAGACACGAAGAAACAGAGAAGTAACAAGTCAAATCACAACTTATGCTACTTGCACTGACTTTTGACGTCAAATAAATATTTTTGCTCATAATAGACGAGATTGCAAATTAAGAGAAAAGTTCATAAAACTAAAGCTTGAGGCGTTTACTGCACATGCCTGTTATCTTGGACAAGCTACTTTACAAGATGAGCAGTTGCATACTTCATCACTTTAACAAGCTACATAGGCTTCTACAAAATTTGCTGTTTCTACTTCTTGCATTAATTCACCATGGTATTTAGGCATTCATTCAACATGGTATTTACGCATGCCTATTATAGTCTCAAAGATTCAAGGTTTTCATATCCGAAAATAAATAAGTAAAAAAATGAATTTATTAGCTAGTCCTCCTGAACGGATCCAGTAAGGATTAGTAAATGTTGGATAATGTTCCTAAATTCATCACTGGAAGCCAGTGCAACAATTAGAAACAAAAATTCCAAAAGTTCTCTGCAACAATTTTTCCTTACTTCAAAAGAAAAAAAAGAGTTGAAGAAAAGGGGAGAACCATAATGCAAGAGTAACGTTCTGACCTCTTATGTGTGGGTTTATTCCTAAGAGATAAGCAAAAAAGATTCTGGTGAGCACCTGATATAACTTCACATATTCCCATTTGGATGTTTGTTCCAAGACAAGTAAGAAGGATCAGCAAGTGGCCTGCATAATCAGAAATATCAAGTTCCGACACGACATTACAAACCTTGATTATTCCTCAGAAAAGCAACTAACTGATATCATATAATGTCTATCTACATCTACCTCTGTGCTCGTATATGTGTATGTGTGTGTATGTGGAAGTGTGCTCACATTAACATAGGAAAAGGAACGGCCAGTCTTGCTGGAGCAGCAACCGCACAGCCATTAGGTTGCCTCAAAGTCTGGTCTATTGATTGTTAAAAAATCTGTTTGATACACATTTTCTGCCTTAATGTAAGTATAGAACACTATTTACGGGATCTTCCTGACTTATATGCTACATAAAGTAAAACATTAGAATGAACTAAATACTATCGGAAACCATATCCATAGCTGAAACATAACCGCAGCCTGTAGGAACAAAAGCTACTTACTTTCTAGTTTAAGGTTTGCCTTTATGACAGTTTTTAAAAAGGGGGACCACAAAAATAAGCCATGGATGAACAACTAGCTCAGAGAATATAATTTTTTTTTATAATCATCAGCCAGAAAAGCCAGACTAATCTATGGCAAACGGAAAATGATATCATTCAAGAATTGGAATACAAGATTCTTCCAAGGTCAAAGTTATTAACTCACCTTGGCCTCAAGACAAACACGAGTATGAAGAGTATTGCTATAAACAAGCACAAGGACCCGACAGAAAGATATGCTATGCCCAGGAACTGATTTCTTCCACCTATCCAAGTTGTTGTTGAAAGAATCACCGTCTTCTTTCCATTATAGCTGTATGTGTTGTAATTATTTTGTATGACAACTTCAATTACATCATTTGCTTGAAGACTTTCTTCAATTCTTCCATAGAGTTTTCTAAAAGTTGGCAGTGCTGCAGTACGCATCCAGACAATGAGATCCTCTTGCTCACTCAACTGTTACATGCAAATCCGTCACACAGATTTTTCAAATGGAAGGAAAAACTGAAACCAAAAGAAAATGCTTATATTACACAGCCATATAGATACATACCGGTATGCTTGAATTAAGCTTTGCACCTCCAATCAAACCACCACTCTGGAAATTCTTGGGATAGACATCAGAACCATATTTGTGCTCTCTGTCACTTTTCCATGCTATGTTCTTCTTGCTGACATCTAAAAGCTTATTTCTAACTGAAAATCTGTACGTGTCATTGAACAAACTCCACGCTATGAGGCCACAAGGAACAATTGGCCCATTAGACGATGTCACTTCAGGATCACAGTTTTTGGTTTCAGCCTCACTAGCCCTGCTCCTCAACTGCTCATCATTTCTGCTTTTCACATACCTAAGAAAATATGGGAAGGGAAAAGTAGACAGAAAAGAAAAGGTTTCAATAATTTAAGAACAAATTTCAATGTCATTATGTTTCAAATTGTGATCCATGTGAACGTATTGAACAATGTAGAATTGATTGCATTCAAGAACCAAACAAACAAGGATCATAAAAGTTTGACAAATGCAATTAACTGAAAGGTTATATCTCAAGAGTAAACTTCAATTTAATGAACAAAAAGGTTTTAAGTTATTGAAACTGCTTCTATTCTGTGATTGAAGATATGAAAGTGCAGATTCAACTATAGGGTACGGAGGATTCTAAAGCATTTATATGGAAGGTTTGCATACCATACTGGATTATATAGAAGCTATCTGAAATAACTTAGCATAGAGCCAATGCCCAAAGATGCAAATTTCTTCATATTTGAAGGCCCATCTTGCCTACTAGCATAAAAGAACACCAAAAGCAAGAAAATATTATTGTCAACATCTCATTTCTAATTTCTACTCTCAAACAGACATCTGATTTTCCAGTAAACCCAGAGGAGAGAAAGTGTATCCATTTTCATTGCAGAACCAATAGTAACCGGGGAATAAAAAGAGTTCACTTCTTTTTTGTGGGTAATTACCGGCGATGGTTTTGATAGAAGTTATCAAGTTGATAATACACGAAAATTGGACTCTTCATCTCCCTCGGAACCTGCAAAGACACTTGGCATTAGTAACTTACTATAAATTCTTGAAGTAGACAGAAGTGAAGAAGAAGAAGAAGAAGAAGAAGAAGAAGAAGGATTGGACCAACAATGAGGCTGCTTGTGCAGGTCTTGTTAGTGATAGTGCTTCGAATGTACTGAAGACCTTGATTGCTGTACATCTGAGGAAGGCAATGCTGGTCATATCTGTGTTGAATTTCCACCACCTACACGTTTGATTCAAAATCACGCACAAAAAGAGTAAGATTAACACACACACAAAAAAAAAAAGGGAAGAAACAAACAGAACACTCTATTTGAGTGAAGAATTCATTACATTGTCTGATGCAAACAAGCAAGCAAGGCCAATTGGAATGAACGCAACTGCTACAAGAATGAAAGAAGAGACCACCTGAATCAGAAAAAGAAAAGAAAAGAACGTTTTAAAGAATAATTGACCGATAGCACCAACAACAACCTAGGTAAAAACAAAAACAATCATAAACTGTTCAATCATAAATAGTACCACAGCCGGTGTCAGAATGGGTTTGCAAGCTGAGAGCTCCTGCTGTGAAAATCTAGAATCTGAAATTAAAATAACCAAAACATGATAAACAATTTACATCATAATCATAGCAGTAATCATATAACAACCAAGAGGGTATTAACACCATTTTCTGCGCAAAATTGAGAAACAAAAATAGTAATTTTTTCTCAAAAAGAAAAAGACTGATGATTAGACAACACCTCCACGCGTGACAAGAGAAACGCCAAATGCAACATAACCATTAACGTGAGAAAATTTAAAAAAAATAATCAAAACCCACGAAAACAAGAGAGGAAATTAAGAAAAGGAAAATGACATTTGGGTCTTTGGTTGATCTTTTTGGGAGAATGATCGATGGAGCCATTCGCTTCGTTCGTGTTCATATCAACCACTACAGGAGTCTCCAGAGTGCGAATTTTGCAAATAAAATTGAAAAATCTGTATATAATGATACCCAAATCTTAAGGTAATCCAGATTCTGGGTGATTTTGTCAAACGATTATTTGTCACCAAATGCAGTTTCCTTTTACCAATTCCTTTGTTTCTCCATTTTTATTTGTTTCCATTAATTAGTAATTACACTTTTTGTGGCGTATTTTCAGTTTTTGGGTAGTGGGGGGGGTGGGGTTAAATCATAAATGTAACTGTTCAGAGTAGAACTTGAGAGTAAGGCTTTGGGCTCACATATTTGAGCTTAGATATTTGGGTTCTGAAAGCCCATAAAGTCCCAAATTATGAATACCAAATTTCGATAGAAATTGAAATCCTCGGATGATCGTATACTTCGTCAAGAAATTAATATGTTATAGGATAACGATTTACTTTAATTATTTTCATTTACTCGTTTAACAGAAGAGCATATGTAGTATTCAATATCATAACATAGTTAATATGCAACCACTTAGATGCTAAGTTAGATTTACACCTAAACAACTCGCATCGTTGATGTAGCTATAATGGATTTGTCACGTAAATTTCCATTAACGCGAGTCTCAAAGAAGTTATATTTTTTACTTTTTTATTTTATTTTTATATTTATAATTTTCAAACTAATAAAGATCAATCTTCTGTTATTTTGTATATTTCTCTTTCTATAATATCATATTTGTTATTTTATTTTCAAGGGTTTTAAAGTTACATTGGCAAAGACATGAAGGTAAATTATTATGCAAGTGTAGTGTTAATGTCATGGGAAAGTTTTGTTGAAATATAAGTGGAACTTTGTCCCATATGGAAAAAATATATGACCTTGAGCATGCATATAAGCCTAATAAGTTACTCCTCTTAGTACAAATTGGTTTTAGAATGAAATCTCATTTGGGCTTGTATGTACTCAGTTTATTTAGGCTTAATCATATAAATTTTCATATGGTATCAGAGTAAGGCCATATTTTTTTTCATGTCGGACAAAGTCCCACTTATATTTCAACACGCCCCCTCACGTGTGGGCTAATTTATGGCCTAACACGTGACACAGTCTATCGGGACGAGGTGGTGACGAATAACCCAAGAGCAACCTGCTCTGATACCATGTTGAAAGGCTTAACTCACCCCCAAAAGCTAGCTTATCTCCCTTGGGACCTACAATTGCAGCATATGATAAGCAGCCTATGGTTCTCAAATGACCATAGCTTGGTTTTTCATTATAGAGGACCTCGTGAGTTGATTTCCTGCCCAGTAGGGGCATTGGCATTTTGTTGATCAAATAAGTAGCTGACAACACACACTCTCCCCAAAATTTATTTGGTAAATTGGCATGAATTTTTAAGGCTCGGGCTGGAACTAAAAGGTGCCTATGCTTTCTCTCAACCACACCATTTTGTTGTGGAGTATAGGTCATGGTTCTCTTATGGATAATCCCAGATTTAGCAAACAATTTGGCACACTCTTTGTTGACAAACTCACTCCCATTATCAGTCCTAACAAACTTTTGAAAAGCTCGAAAATGATCCTCAATGTATTTAAGGAAGGCTTCTAATATTGAACACACTTGTTGCTTGCTATGTAACAAGTATGTCCAGATGCCCCTTGGTCTGTCATCCACAATGGGTAGGAAAAAGTGAGAACCATCTAAATTTGTCACTTTGTAAGGTCCCCAGAGATCTACATGCAACAACTCAAAATTGGTTTTAGATGTACTTGAACTTCTTATAAAAGGAAACTTGTGACGTTTGGCCATTACACAAGTCTCACATTTGAAGGAAAATACATTAGATTTATTGAATACAGGAATATGATACATCTTAAATTGAGAAGTATGCCCCATTCTAGCATGAAGTGTTTGAAGAGTAGTATCTGAAGTAGTTATATGACAAGAAGGAAAGTGAGACAACTGATTACAATTTCTGAAAGTTGGTATTTTTGAAATGTATTTTTTAGGTTGATCTGCCTTGAATTGATATAGTCCTTTGTGAAATTTGCCAACAGATCACTCAAAAGGTCCTGGAAATGACAATGAGTGTGAAAAAACATTGCAGCACATTTATTTGACTCAAACAATCTACTAACTGATAGCAAATTGAAATTGAAATCAGGAATATAAAGTACTTTATGCAGGGTTAAAGAGGGCTTTAATTGAATTGAACCAGCAAAATGAACAAGTTTCACTGATCCATCTAGTAGATTTATGGGTATTGGCTTATATAAAGGCTCAAGGCTACAAAAAAGATGTTTAAAAGGACTCATATGATCAGCAGCTCCAGTGTCAATCACTTAAAGATACTGCAAATCAACATTATTCTTACAGGATAAAGAAAAACCTTGAACATTTAGGTCACAGGTAGTACTTGCAAAATTCACAGCAGCAACAGCTAAATTATTTTGAATGTTTATGCCATCAGGATACTTCCCTTTCATCATTCTCAACACCTCCTTACAAACAGTTGCCAATAGTCTTTGATCCACTTCATTATCCCTTTCCAATGGAGTATCATATATGCTCTCCTCATTATTCTCTGCATTCCCTTGAGCTGCCATTCTTCTCTGTCCTTTACCCTTCTTCCCCTTATACCAATCTGGTTATCCAATTCTTTTGAAATAATTTTCAACCAGATGGCCATCTTGCTTACCATACGTGCAAAATCTATTTGCAGATCCTTTTTCCTTCTTGTACTCTTTCTTCACTCCAAAACTAGATGTTCTTGCTTGCTTGTTTGTGAAAAATTCCACTGGATCCACATTATGGATTGTAACTTCCTTTTGTTTCTCAATCTGTGAAACAAGATAGTATGCCTTTCTCAATCTCTTTTTCCTCATATCTTTGCGCTATTCCACATGTACATTCATTAACTTTCCCACAGCTACAAGCAGGCATTCCACTGAGGTTCTACAATTCATCCTAGAGTCTTTTGAGCTTCTTGAAATAAGCAGCTATAGACAGACTACCTTGAGTTATCTGTGTGAGATCTCTCTCCAACTGGTATATTAGGGGTCCATTACATTGACCATACCTTTCTTCTATCTCTTTCCAGAGCTGAAAAGTAGAATTACCATACAGAAAAGCCTCCGAGATCTCTGGTATCATTGAATTCAAAATCCAACAAGCAATCATGGTATCACATCTCACCCATCTATGATAAGTAGGATCTATTGGCGTAGGCTTCTGGCAAGTACCATCTATGAAACCTAACTTCAATTTTACAGCTAGAGCCATCTTCACAGTCCTACTCCATCCTAGGAACCCTACTCCATTGAATTGAGTATTAGTTAAGCTCATACTAGGATGATCGGCACTCGAGAGAAACAGTGGATAGTAAGCAGAAACAGATCCAGCTCCTGCCGCACTTTGTTAAATATCACTCACCCCAAACTCCATCATCACTCAGACCAGCTCAGATCATCTGTCTACAAATCGATCACAAACTCAGTAATCTCCTTGAACTTGTGTCTCTGATGCCATCTGGAAGTTGAGCAAGGCTGAAAGATGAAGAAGATGAAATACGAAGTAGTAGAGAAATCAATAGAGAAAATTGTTTTTCTCTACTACTTTGTATTTCATCTTCTTCATCTTTCAGCCTTGCTCAACTTCCAGAAGTTTCAAGGACAAATCTTAATCAAAAGCAAAGATTTGCAACTTGTTGGCTAATCGATATTTGGAAGAACTTGAAAATTTTCTCTAGGTGGCTGAAGTTTTCATGTTGTTCATGTGAAATTCTCAAAGAATCACATAAGGTTGGAAGAAAGAAATATCCAAATCGACGAAAATCATAATATAGTTAGCATTTGGTTAGCTATTGAATTAAGTGTTTTTCATCCTCTTCTTAACAAAACAAAAAACAAATATATGCATTGTTAAGATTTAAAAAAATGGGAAGAAATCAGATGAAGAAGTTGCAAAAGGTTGTCACCAATCTTTTATTTATTAAGTCCTACTTTTAGATTTTCCTAATCAAATCCTGTGTAATATATGCTAGAATACAAAAGTTGATATTGTTAGTTTTGCTTCATTTTGAAGACCAAATGTTTAGATTGTAGTATATCAATGTACTATTTTTATTATTTTATGTGAGCAATCTTTTTTTTAAGACCAATATATCAATATTTATGCACCAAACATCCATACTCTTGCACTAATAATCAAAATAACACATAGAGAGAAATTAATTAACCAATGAATTGCTTTGTCCCAATACAATCTTTAAGACTTCAATTATTCAGAATGTCCACATCAAAATTCATAATGCATACAAAGATTAAGTTAAATATCCAAAAACAAAGGATAATTAAAATTTGTCCCACAAATATCTATTAATGTCAAAAAAAGAGGGTAATATAAGTATCTTTAGGTTCACATCGTACCAATTAATGAATTAAGGTTTAGATTTGGATTATTGTATCCTAATAATAACTCCAAACTGAATTAACCGCCTCCTAGCCATTTATTAAACCTTTTTCCTTGCTTCATTTGTTGAACTTGCAACAACAACAATAACGTTCCAATAGAAACTCTGCCAAGATGGAGGATCTGGAGAGGTCTAGTAATACGCATTCTGATCTTTAATTATTAGAGAGAATGTTTTCGATAAACCCACAGAAAAGAAAGAAAAAGATATTGAAAACGAATTAAAGAGGAAAAGAAAAAGAAAAATAATAACCAAATACATAAACAAATAATTGTATAAATAAGTAAACTAAAAGTAAAAAAATAAAGATTTCAAATTAAATATAAAAATTCAAAATTAAAATAAATATTAAAGTAAGTAAATAAGCAGACAAGAAAACAAAATTAAACTAAAGGGGAAGTACTACTAACAAAAGTATCCAAGGTAATTAGAAGACATAAGAAATAAAGAAAAAGAAAGCAAAAAGTTCAAAAGGCCTATGAATGTCACCTTAGACTATTTTTCAACTATAGAAACTTATAAAATTCTAACTTATAATATTTGGCACCTTTAAATAGGCTCTTCTTATAAAGTTTCATCATTCCTTGCTCACTGAGATGATATAGACACAAATGTCATAATGCAATACTATCATCATCTTACTTTACTGCAATAATCTCTCCACCTATAAGTATGCTCCCTATCACTTATAAACATTTCTCATCAGTTTTTTCCCTTTCATCACAGTTAATACACCTTTTACTACATTAATGTTGTCTCCACTAATTTTATAGCCAAAATTGATTACATGTAAAGTGACCAAAGAGATCGGGTGGTTCTTTCTCAAATCTAGTATATGTCGAAGATCTCACAACATTATGATATTATTATGAAACATAATATGTCCCACTATGATGATTTCATAAGCTTTATCGTCCCCAACCATATATTATCCAGTTGCCTAATATATATGACATAAACAATATTTTTTCAGTGTTATATGATGTGAGCATTACATATCTAGTATCCATGATTCCTGAAGTTGACTGGTTCAAATGTAAAGTATAACTTCATTATTACAAGCAGGAACTTCATCGTTTCAATCTAAGTCCCTGCTTTGTATTATATTAGTAGACCTTAATGAATCATCAAACTTTCTTTTATCATATTGTCTCTTCTTATTTGGATAGTTCCTAATTATATACCTAGTTTTCTCGCACTTATAGCATTATATTATCTTTCTAACTTAGATTTAGATCTAAAGCTTCTCTTAGGTGAGGCATCCTTACTCTACTTCCATTCACGACCCTAGTTTGCCTTCATATATAACTCTTCACCTTGAGAGCTTTCACTGGTTGAGAATACATTAATTGTAAGTCAAAAGTACAATAGTTATATTTCGACACTAACTATCTCTTTGTCCAATATGAGTGTGGTCATAAATGTTCGTAAGATGGAAGTAAAGAGCAAAGCAGAATAGTTGCTTTATCTTTGTCCCTAATGGTCACTTTGAGCCTTAATAGATTAGTAAATAGTTGTTTAAATACAATGATATGTTACTCCATATTTGTTCCCTCTTGCATCTTCAATTTGTATAGTATTTGGTTTAGATATAACTTGTTTATGAGAGACTTTAACATATATTAACTCTCCTTCTTCTTCTATATCACCACAATGGATGCAATTTCTTTGACATGGTACATGATATTGTCTTTTAGGCAAAGTTGAACTTTCCAACTCCTCGCACTTGTAATTCTTCCCAATCGAGTGTATTTATATCTTTAGCTTATTTTTTGCAACCCTTTCAACATTCCTTGTTGTGCTAACAAATCCTTCTCTCTTTGTTGCCACAGTTCGAAATTCTTAGTTTTGTTTAACTTCTCACTTCAAATCTTATAATCAAAGTCACTGTAACCTCAACTATGCTCTGATACCACTTTTTGTTGAGAAAAATAAATAGCAAAAATAGAGAAAATGATATAAACAGATAATAATATAAGAAATTTTTAATGAGGTTTAGCCAATTTTGTGTCCTTATGTTCTCATAAACCAAAAGTGACTAATTTTACTAACTAATTGAATCTCACCTTGAAGGTTACATTTTTTTCTATTATCTAACTAGGTTTACAGCAAGAATATTGATATTTAAACTCTTGTTAGTATAGTGTTACATAACTTACCATTACTAAAACTCAACCTAACTTAAACATGACTGTAATAAGTCATAAAATCCTTCTAGAGTTTGAATTGGAGCAAAAATATACCTCCAACTAAGGTTACTTTCCATGTCCCAAGTAGTGTCTAGACCGTGTAACTCGTAGCTTCTCTCTACACATAGACACGAGCATTGGCACTTCTGTGTCTTAGATTTTGCCCTTCTTTAAGAAAGACTTTGGCTCATTAACATGCTTTTATTTTAGCCTATGCCATCATCTCTTCATTCTAGAGAAGAACATACCCTGAGACATGATTGTGTGTTAGGACATGTTCACCCAAAAACTTTCAAAAAACACTCGCATTATTCTTGAAACACTCTAAGATGATAAACTAGTATATATGAGTTATATGTAACATTTATAAATGTCTAACCTTTTAGTTGTCACTCATAACAACCTATCAAGTTCCATCTCTAATAGCAAGATCTACTTTAAGTAATCCTAGAACCAGTCCCATGCATTTCTTATCTCCAGATCCATTTGTGCCCAATATATAGGAAACATCTGGTTTTTTACATCTCTACTTACAAAAGTAAGAAATAATAATTTTTTCTCTCCATTTAAGAACACCCATTAATATCCATAATTATTATATACCTATTGATCATAACATTCTTATAACATTGTGTGTTAGGTATTAACCAACTAGTTAGGCTTATTTTATTTAATAGCTCAAATCTAATCGAATTGAAATTAAAATTACATCATTTTTATCAAACCAACTTTTAAACTATTTAAGTCAGATTAACTAACTTTCAAATTTAAATATGACCTAAAATTCAATTAATTCGAATATAATTTTGGGTCAGAAAAATTTTATTATTCCTAATTTTAAATATACAAACTTTAAGTCACTTAAAAGGGTGTTCTTTAATATCTAATTACCATTTTTCATTTTATGTGATGTATACAAAATAAATTATTAAAAGGTGTTCAAATGTTTGATCCAAAGTAGAATACTCTTCAATTGTATCTTCTGTTTCAAAAGGACAATGTCATCTACCATAATCTCTTTCAATTGACGAGCTATGATAATTTCTCTCTTTAGTTCCAATTCTTCCTTAGAGTAATTCACTGCAATATTTTTCGTAAGTGATACCTTAGAGTAATTGAGTTAGTAACCAAATCTCTACTACAAAATGAAATTTTGAAATAAAGAATATGCATTACACTTGAAGAAAAATAAAATTAACAATCTCATTTCCAGAAACTAGTAGATGCATTATGTTAGTAAACGATAAAAAGAAATGGAAGTTATCTAAAATTTAAAACCAATCCCACTACTTCCTAAAATTAGCAATCTATTCCCACTTCTTCCCGCAAGAAGTATTAAAATCGCTTTAAAGAGGATTGAAAGGAAACTACCCTAATTCGAAGAACGTATAGTTTTATTTGGAAGATGATAAAACCAGACAATGTTTGGGATTCATACGACATTGTATGAGTTATGGAAAATGACGTTGTATGAAGCCAAGAGTCGTATAGTAAAATATATATGGCAGAAATGTTCCATGAAAATTTCTAAAAAATGATACAATGTCATTTCATATGAAAAAATAAGAGATGGTAGGGGAACAAATGATATATTAACTAAACCACAGGGGTGTTATGTGATAGTTTTTAAAAATATGGTACTAATGTGATAATTTGTCAAACCACATATGGTCTTAATAATATAACTTTTTATAAATAGATTAATCACTTTTATTCTACAAAACAATTATCCTTATTAAACATTATACATGTCACACCAGATTATCTTTTTCTTAAGACCTTTAGGTGTTTATGTTATACTTTTCTTTTCCCTTATGATAAAAATAAGCTTAAGTTCCGGTCTTAACCATGTATATTCTTATAATATAAATATAAGTATAACCCCTACATGTCTCCATCATTCTAGTAATAGGCTTTATATTGTTAGGCATGTTGTATTTGACGAAGAAAATTTGCCATATACCTCTTTTGTTAAGCAGCCCTCTGATCCATTATATCCTACTCCCATAATTTATATTTCTGTCCTATTGTTACAGCAGGTAGTAATTATTCCAATTTTAGCAAATATTGCAATTGCAATAAATATTCAAAGTCGTACCACCTCCTTATCCCACAAAACAACAGCAGTCAGTATAGCACGCAACACCAGTTTCCTTGCAACATTATCTTCACAACCTCCATCTCCACGTTCCCACCTTCCCACCTCAAACGCATACACCCCTTGACCAACTTCATCCATTCCATGACTCCTCAAGCCCAAACAAATTCCCTTAAACATGTTATCCGTCCTGAATTTTAGGCCTTTATAGCTACCAAATATCCCTTACTGCTTACTCGTTCTCTTAAGCAGGAGCCCTATTTGTAACACCCCATTACCCTAGGATACGCATCGGGACGCCCGTAGGTCATTCCGACACATAACCTAAGATAACGGAG
>JAOTAY010000001.1:18286240-18297830 GCA_025629805.1 Erythroxylum baracoense
TATATTCTTTGTTGTTAATTCTATCAAAATAAAAACCATTTCTCTTGTTTAATCAAGGGACATTTTAGTATGTTATAAATTAAAATACTTTTGATTAACATATAAGATTATGAATAAATACGTAATATGTAAAAAGGTTGATGGATTTATTTTTATCAATTTTGTAACGGAAGTCTCAGACTCCGCATTTAAGTGGAACTTTGTTGTTGTAATTTTATAAGGGAACTAAGAAAAAAATCATTAATTGATTTTGTTCAAGTGGATGACAACCAAAATAAAAGAAAAAGGTAGCTTAGTGAAATAAGAAATTAACGTAAGTAAGAAGAATTTGAAATAAATTATCGAATAAAATCTGTCCAAAAATAAAAAAATGAAAATAACAAGTCAACGATGATGATTTAAAATTTTAAATGAGATTCAAAACAATAATATTGGAAGAACATCTTTTTGCTTAATAAAACTCTTCTTACGAGCGAGATGATTACGTCCCTGACCTTTTAATCATATAAAATTTAATTATTCTAATTTGAAACTTATGAAAAAAAAAGGAATTTATTAACCTTAATCAAATTCGTTTAAGCATGTATGCCAAGTTGTATTTCTTTATTAACAGTAATATAGCCGTAGAAGGCTTCCATATTTCCATAGTCGAAAGATGAACCTTTCATGTTGACGTCAGTGTACTAACCAAATCCTAGTTTAATAAGTTGGTTGACGATCAAAAGTTGTGTTTAATCTGGTGTGATAAACAAGTGACGGTCAAAACTTGTTTATCGTAGTCTGAGTGCGAGAAAGGCAAGGTTGAATCTCTCAAAAGCGTCATCCATTGCCCATAAGCGTAGACATCCAAATTTATATTTCTTAATGGCAGGAGTTCTTATCATCATTAATTTACTAATAACTCAAATATAAATCAACCTGTGTCAGAAGTCATAGCTGACGTTCGGAAAAGGACAAATTAGTTATCAATTACACTAAGCGAATAGGCGATTAAACAAAAGAAGACGAGGCTGACTATCAAACTAATTGCAGGAAATGCAAAGCATTCTTCCCACTAGTTCTGGCAAATTGGCCCACTTACATTCAATTTGATGCGTGAAAGGCGACTTAATGACAGCGTTATTAGGTGACTAATAATTTCGTTAGGAACTCAAATTGTACATGTACGTGCCCTTTCATATTTGTCAAGGCTCTCCTTTTTGCATTTAAAAGACTCGTACTCAAGCTTTCAAGTAATTGAAGAGACGTCTAGGGTTAAAATTTCAGTTTCTAGTGGCATGTTTATGCTTTCCAGTACAAAAGGAGAAAAATACTAATCTGTTTTTGGTGTACAGACAAAATACTAATAAAGCTAGATATATTTAACATACACTTCTTATGTGGGATCCTTAAATAAGAGATTTTATGAATTTAAAACATGACGATCTCCTACTGTTTAAAGCAAATGTTATATTCATTGTGGTCATCCAACATAGCATAGCAATCCAATCCATTTTATGGTTATCCCTAATATTAGGATGTGAAATTAAATCTGAATTAATATAGCGTGAACTAACAGATGAAATTTAATATCCCCAACACTACAAAAAGAAAAGAAAAGGAAAGAAAATGATAATTGATTTTACGTAAAATATTAATAGTTGTTGGAAGCATTAAGAGGTACAGTTGTGAGTGAACATTAATTTTAGGAAAAGTCCAGTTATTAGTGATCAGTTTGGGTGAAACACCCCACCCCACCCCCCTCCTCTCTCCAAATTTGGTTTCTCATCATCTCCACGTGTCTCCGTCGTCTGTATCTTTTCTTTAATGAATTTAATCGATAGATACCTAATCATAATTCAACAATTTCTCTGCTCACACTCTAACACGCCACACATGTTGCATGTATATATAATACCCTTCACCTGTGTATATATGCATACCATCTTCAGTCCCCACTAGCTGAGATTAATTAGGGTGTGTGTGTGTGTGTGTCTTTTAAGTCCCAAATTATGATGCAGAAGAATGGTGGTGGTGGTGAAGACCAGATAGTGGTTGATTTAGGTAACATTGACCCTCAAAGACTCTTTTTGGAAGGAGAATACGATGATCATCAGGTACATCACAAACCACCCTTTTACATCAGCTCTCTCTCTCCCTCACAAATGGAGTCTCTGGCCGCTGTTTGTGACGCCTTCTTACCATCCGTCGACGTCCCCGCCAACACTGCCTTAGACGACTCCGTCGCCACCTTCTACCGGTCATCGGCTTCCATGGCTGGAACTCCTGAACGAGTAGGACTTCGTTCTTCACAACCCCATGAATTTGATACAAATAATATATTATATATCTCTGTGCTGGTCACCATCTATTATATTTTAATCACTTTGCATGACACTGATGCACGCCCACCTTTACAGTTCTTTAAATTTCTTTTTGAATTGTTTTCTTCCATTCATATAAACTGACATAATAATAGAGATGACTTCTGGTGACCATGGACAAAAAGGTCCTTCTGATGCATGTCCCCATTTCTATGAAGTTGATGCCGTGACTTTTAATTTCCTTTATAAACTAACATGTTCATACGGAAGTATGATGCACTTCTTTAATCCAAGTTACACCGGAATCAAGGAAAGAAGTATGCCCCCAGTCCCAACCTTATTAATTGAATATATGTGGTGGTCCAAACTCCAAGATTTTCTCGAACAACTTTTGACGTATTTTTTTGTGATATATATAAGTACTTTGATTCGCCAAGCTACTACTGAAGCAAATAATAGTTAAGAGTCCTGCTATTTTAGACTTGCTATTTTTAGTTTTAGTTTTAATGGTACAGCTTTACACGACACCCATGCCAAAGCTTGAAAGTTGCTATCGCAGTCATTTTCCAAGCCCAAACTTTGTGCATTATTATAATAGATTTATTAATATATATGAAAATTGAGCTCATTCCATATAGTAAAAGTGAATACCAAACTCCATAACATGTACAAGCAATGATCAGTTACATGTTTATTATTTAATGGTATTCATAAGAATGATATGGATGCAGCTAGGAGGACTGATGAGTGAAAGGCTGAAGCACCCAAAGAAATGGTTGATTATGTTGGTGTTATGGCTTCTATCAACAAGGCTTGGAACATTAATGTTGTGTGGGCCGAATAGTATTACAAGCCATTTTCCATACTTTCAGAGTTTCCCTCAACTTCCTCAGAAGAAGAGAGAAGAGATACTGACTTTTTGGAAGTTCAACTTTATCTATCTGCTCAGAATGCTTTTCAAGGCCATGAAACTCCTCTGTGTACTAATCTACTTCTCCCAGGTAATTAAAATTATCTTATTTATTATTATTAATTAAGGGATCCTAATTAGTTCCTCGTCCTTAAATTTCAAGATCAGATTTGAATTTGTTTAGCTAAAGATCGGCTGCTGATTCCACCCTTAGTGGCAAGTGGTGATCTTTTATCTACAGCTGCAACTTTTTATTTTAATTTATAAATATTAATAAATAGAACCAAAAAAAACCTTATTGGTTACTTGAACATGATTTTCACTAAAATTAGAATAGAATGCATCACGTGAAAACGACCATTAATAGGAAGATGTGTGATACGTACGTCTTTATATCTTATAATTAATAAATGACAATCTTATTATATGAAAGTGAAATAATGATAATGTTTAATTATCTTAAAATATTTTAATAAAAAATAATAAGATGTTTTTGAAATATTTTTAATGATTTTAAGTATAGTTTTAAAAATAAGGAAAGTATTGAAAAGATCCGTGTGTTTTGCGGAAACAATATTATTATAATGCACGAAAATCATACGTAGTAGAGTTGCATACATTGGAATTGGATGTGGCCTACCCGCCATAATCACTTTCAGAGGCCTAAGAGATGGATTTTCAGTTTACTAATCAACAAAAGCTTCGGACCTCCAATTTCAGGTAAACGACGAAAACGAGAACCTAACATGGAAAGCGATAGGCTATCCTGGACCTGACCCACAGTTCAAACCACCAATCAACAGCCAAAATAAGTCGTCACAACATTCCCCAAATGCGAGATCAAATCATGGACATAATGAGCAGATCAAAGAGGAAGCTAACAAGGAAGAGCTATTCGGACCTCTATATAGAGGACTTGTTAACATGAGTCTTCCAAGAGACATAGTTGCTGACACTTTACGTCTATCTGGATTTCCCGTCTCTGTTCGTCAAAGCAAAGGAAATGCGCCTGGTTCAACATCTCCATCATTGGTTATACAATGTGATGCAGTGGTGATTGGTTCTGGATCCGGTGGCGGCGTCGTGGCCGGAGTTCTTGCCAAGGCTGGCTACAAAGTACTCGTCTTAGAGAAAGGAAATTACTTTGCTAGAAACAATCTGCCTCTTCTTGAAGGGTTTGCAATGGACCAAATGTATCTATCTTCCGGTTTGTTAGCTACTGATGATATGGGGGCAGTAATACTTGCGGGATCAACAGTAGGTGGAGGCTCTACCGTTAATTGGTCAGCTTCCATTAAGACCCCTCAACATGTTCTGAAGGAATGGAGTGATCACTACGGTTTAGAGTTATATGGCAGCAAATTGTACAAGGAAGCACTAGATGTTGTCTGTGAGAAAATGGGGGTTCAGTCTGAAATCAACGATGAAGGGTTCAATAATGCGATTTTAAGGAAAGGGTGTCAAGAATTAGGCTACCCTGTCAACACTATTCCACGAAACTCGGAGTCCGATCACTACTGTGGTTGGTGCAGTCTTGGTTGCAAAGATGGAAGGAAGAAAGGCACCGCCGAGACATGGCTGGTAGATTTGGTGAATTCCGGGAATGGCGCAATTCTGCCGGGATGTGAAGCCATAGAAATTTTACGTAAGCGAAAGAGCGGTAAACGTAGGGAAATGGCAAGTGGAGTAGCATTTGAATTTGAATACAAAGGGATAAAGGACTTATGTGTAGTTGAGTCCAAGGTGACAATTGTTGCTTGTGGTGCCATAAGCACACCCGCATTGTTAAAGGCAAGTGGCCTGAAGAATCCTAAAATTGGCAAAAACCTACACCTCCATCCAGTAGCAATGGCTTGGGGCTATTTCCCTGAAGCTCAATGGCCAGAGGAATGGAAGAAAAGCTATGAAGGAGGGATAATGACAACAATGTCTACAGTTGTTGCAGACTTTGACAGGAGTGGATATGGAGCAGTGATTCAGACACCATCATTGCATCCTGGCATGTTCTCAGCACTTATGCCATGGGTCTCAGGTTCTGACATGAAAAGGAGAATGTCAAGAATTTCCAGGACAGCTCATATATTTGCATTGGCCAGGGATAAAGGATCAGGAACAGTGAGTTCACCAACCTCAATAAGCTACCAAATGAGCGCCGACGACGAGAAGAATCTACAGAGAGGATTAGAGAGGATTTTACGTATATTAGCAGCAGCAGGAGCTGAAGAGATTGGTACACATCACCCTAAAGGAAAGAGCTTGAATGTGAAGAAAGGAAGCTACCATGAGTTTGAGAGGTTTGTGAAAAAGGAGAGTTCAAGACCATTGAGAGACTTGTCATCGCAGATATGTTCAGCACATCAAATGGGGAGTTGCAGGATGGGTTTTGATCCTAAAGATTCTGTAGTAAACCAGATGGGTGAGACATGGGAAGTAGAGGGATTGTTTCTGGCAGACACTAGCGTTTTTCCAACAGCTTTAGGTGTGAATCCAATGGTTACAGTTCAGGCAATTGCTTATTGCACTGCGCAATCGGTGTTAGAAGTTCTTAGAAGGAAAAAATGAATTTGTCAAGGAAAATTTGTCCTCAAGAAATTTCTGAGGTTAGTCCACAACTTCGACAGTTCGACTTGACAAACTGAGCAAATGTCTGTGGTATGAGAAGCTAAGTTTAAAATTTGAGACTAATATACATAAAGCCTTATTGTTTAACTTTACTCCAATGTACCATCGATCTTATTAAAGGCCAAGCTCTGTGACTTGATGGGCCTTAATTAGTTGTATAACAGTTGACTTAAATTATCCGATGGTTTCTTCAATTAATTTTGTGTTAACAGTTAATGCCCAAGGGAATACCAAGTAATCATTATCGGAGGAGAACCTACTGTCATGGCATTCACGTAAATGCATAACTAGCTTTTGATGTCTTAAAGATTTCAATATTTTCAGAACTGAGACAAAGTAACATTGTTGGTACAATTTATTTACAAGTGAAAAAACGATTTATTAATAGAAGTCAAATTTAACCCAAAAAAATTATTACATATCACTACAAATATTGGTTCATTCAAAACCAATCTATTTTTAGAATATCATACATAATAAAAGTTAGATTTTTCAAATACAGAGTACATGTAATTCAGTGATAATGATAAAATTTAATGTATAGTTCTTCGAGTTCTGTAATATGGATCTCAACTTATGATATAACAAATTGATTTTATTTGTTAATTTTATGTCGTCCTTATATTTGAGGGGACATCTTTTTCATTATATTTCAGAGTGTTAGATCTTTAAAATATAATACAATATGCCTTTGAAAACAAAAGATTTTCTGATGTCATATTGTGAATCATATGAAAGGATTTGAATCATGAAAAACTTGAAGGTATTCCTAAAGCAAAAAAAGAAATGACATTAAAAGTGTCAATACTTATCTAATATTTTTTATTGAAACTAAAAATTCAGAATATTTCTTGTCCTAAAATAGTAAACATGTTATGTTGCATACTAAAAGTCTCATTTATTTTTTATGCAATATTTATATCATTTAAAACTAAATTGTCTCATTATTGGATTTAAGTAGAATCATTTATACTTAACTTTTAATCTTTAGTTTTTAAACTTTTCCAAATAATATTAAACTTTAGGCATTTATATCAAATTCACTAGTCAGAATTTATCGAGACAGGTCTCCATACTCATTAGACCTCTTGCAAAGAGCATACATTGAGCGAGTGCTAGAAATGTTTAATATGACTTATTGTAAACCTGTTGCAGCACCTAACTCCTATGAAGAGAGATTATCTTTGACACAGTGTCCAAAGAATGATACAGAGAGAGGTTATGAAGAATATGTCTTATTTTAGTGCAGTTAATAGCCTGATATATGCCCAGCTATGAATTAGACTGAATATTACATTTGCTGTTAAACTATTAGGTAGATATAACCCAGGAATCGACCACATCAGGGTATATTTTTATGTTTACAAATGGTGCAGTATTGTAGAAGAGTATCAAGTAGACATTAGTGACTTCCTTGACTATACATGCAAAGTTTGTGGTATGCTATAGAGTTGCTACACAGGCAGTTTGGCTCAAGAACTTGATTTATGAGTTGTTTGTGATTGATTTAATGGCTAGACCCATTTATTTATATTGTGATAATCTTTCTGCTGCGTTATTGAATAACAACAATAATAGCATCACAAGGTCTAAGCATTTGGAGGTCAAATATTTAACCATAAAGGAATTAATATAGAAAGGTGACATTGAGGTGGAGCATCTGAGGACTGAGGATATGCTTGCTGATCCTTTGACTAAAGGACTTCGCCCGTATGTTTTTGAGAGACATGTATACAGTATAGGTATATTGAAGTCCTTAGACACTATTAGTTAGGGATCACAGTGTTTGCCCCTTGTACATTTGTATATTTTTCATCTATTATAACAATATGTTTTATCAATACAGATGATCATCATTTTGCTCTTAGTCATACATGTTGTTATATGTTGCAATAACACATGTGAAAGTCTTAAGATTTGTATCGATCTTAAGCATTTTGAAGGTCATTGGACATATATATATAGATCGACCTTGAATCTATGTCATTAGGACACATACAGATACATATATAAGTCCGTTGATTTTGACATGATATAGGGGATGTAAGCATTTAATCCTACAAGGGTTCTTTAATGTAGTTTAGCATTCAGTGAGAGAAAACAAATTTCTTTAATGTTGTTTAGTATAAAGTTCAGAAAAATTTAGACCCACAAACGAAAAGATGGTATATTTTAGATCATATAGGTATCATCTTAGTTTGTTACACTCCATTTTCTCATTCATATTAGTAAGGTATTAGATATTCGTGATTGTATTGGATCTGTGACACACATGACACATGCATTTGATATTTTTTAGTATCGAAAGCCTTACGGGACATAATAATGGACTTTCATTATAATTGATTCAAATGATTTTTAAACTTGGTTGACCTATACATTGATTTGGATTAACCATTTTTTACCAATTTTATAATTGTTAAATCTACTATAATTAATTATTGTCCATGGGGAGAGTGTTAGTAATTTTCCTAAAATTGAACAACAATTAATTACAATTTTATGATTTTAATAAATTTAAGGTTAAGCGAATAGAATTTGATATGATTAAAAGAAAATAAAGTAGCTCAATGAAAGATTTGGTTTAATGGGCTGAAGTTCAACGAAGAAAATGGATCTTAGTCAGTATAAGCTGAACATGCATTGTGCCTGTGATCGGGAGGAAAGTCCCATACTTTCTGCTTAAGTAAGTCGTGAATGTTCATATTCTTTGATCCATTAAAAGGTTTATGCATTAAGAAAGTCACAAAAAGACGCTAACGACATCTAGTTGATCAACTTTCGTAAAGGTTGTTGAGAAAGTTTGAAAGTTTCGGCATTGAAAAGCTCATTTAAAGTTATGAAAAGCAAAACAAGTATTTCTTGTGTTTTCTTTGTTTATTCACTTTCACGTTTGATCCTGGGTGCATAACTAGGCTCGTGTTATGCATTACATTATCAATTTCAAAAATATTTGTATACGTCTTGTCAAGTGCAAGAAGCGAGCCAACATATTTATGGCTCGATGTTATATTAATTGTGAGATCATTAATCTGTATGATTGCATGTTGCCAAGGGCAAGGCCATATGTCTACCATTATTAAGCGCAAGACTATATTTATACTTATCTATAGCATATGATCGTATATATGTACTTCTACATCTTTTCAAGCGTGAGATCGCTAGTTTTCATGTTTGAGTATTATTAAATGCAAGACCGTTTACAAGTGCTTTATTAAGTGGGAGAATGCAAGCATGTGTCTTATCACTTACAAGATGACATGTCTATAGTTTTGTATTTTTTTAGGTGTGAGACTGCTAGTTTATATGTATACATCTTCTTGGTCATAACATTACATTATATCTTGTTGAGTTACAGATTATATACCTGCATCTTATTGACCATGAGATGATATTCATGCATCTTTATGAAACGTGAGATTACATGTCTATGAATCTGACTCTTATAAAAACGAGATTACATCTTTGTGCCTTATCAAGCAGGAGTTTGAATGTTTTCTTCTTGTCGAACATGAGACAACATATTTACAATTATGTGTCTTATCAAGTATAAAACTATTATTTTGCAAATATGTGCTTTGTTGAGCACAAGATTATATACCTATGTCTTCTTCTTTCTTTTAAAGGGAAAAATGGTATTAATAAAGAACTATGTTACAAAGCAAAAGGTTGATCATGGGTATACCTAACAACATGCATAAAGCAACATATGTAGGTTTACCAACAACCAGATATTAAGATAAATACATGTGTTCAATGTTTAAAGAATATAAGGTGAGATGTAGGTTAGATCTAAGTCGTTGAGAACGATTAGCTCCTTAACTCCTTTAATAACTTCGGTGATTAATGTATCCAAATCTTTGCTCTGAGCCTCAAATCTATGCAAGTTTTTTCCTTCCAAATGGACTATGCAGTCAATCCAAGAGCTTGAGTGTGAGACTCTAGTGTGATATTATGACTCTATATATTATCGATTGAAAAGTTGTGATTATATGTCTTATTGGGTATGAGATTACTAGTTTGTGTCTTACTAAGATTGAGATCACTAGTATAAATATTTTTCTTTTATTAAATGCTAGATTACATATCTGTTTCTTATTGAGTGCAACACTACATATTTTTAGTTCTATATTTTGTTGAACTTGAGATCATATATTTGCAATTTTTAATTTTTTGAAGCACAATATTGCTAGTATGTACATCTACACCTTGTCGATATTGAGATTGTATGTATACATATTATTAAGCACAACATAATATGCATGTATCTTATGGAGAGCAAGACTAAGACACTGCATCTTGTCAAATTTAAGACTACATGAGCACAAGCCAATGTTTTTTTTTTCACATTTGTGCCATTTTAAGTGTGATATCACTAGTTTATGTGTTTTTCTTGTCGAGCAAGAGAGTGTATGCTTGTGTTTATGGTGTGAGACTGTGTATAAGCAACCATGTGTATTAGTAAGTATGTGCTTTATAAGAGTGCAAGTGAGTATGCATCTATGAAGACTTCAGATTATGCATAAGTAGTTAGGCATCTTTATAAGCACAAGAAACTTACAAGCTGTTTGGTTGAGGGTAATAGAATTTCTATTACCCTCCTATTCCTACCTATTATGTATTCTCGTATTTGGTTAAATTTTTGTCCACAGAATGACGTTGCCATAGAATATGCATTCCTCAATTTGAGGAATAGGCAAAGCCCCCCCCCTCTTTACGTATTCGACGGAATTGGGAATAACTTTCGTTGAATTTTGGATAACCTATACCCCTCTTTATTCTCACTCACCTCACTCACTCATGCACGCAGACATCTCACTCGTCGCCCTCACCTCACTCACTCACGCACGCAGACCTCTCACTTGTCTCCCTCACCTCACTCTCTCTCTCTACATCGACACAATCATGGCGACTCATGCTTCTTGTACACTCTCACAAGCCCTCCTCTATTCTCCATCACTTCACTGCCACAATCGCAATTCCGCAACCAATCCACCACCGCTTTCTTTCATCTCTACTACAAACCTGAAGACCACGTCGGTTTGTAAGTTGTTGCGATCTTGATGATTTGGTTCTTCTTACGTTGGATTGAAGGTCTGGGTTTTGATCGATTATGAGTCTTGAACACCTTGGAAGAGGAAAGTAATGAACTTCTGTTGGAAAATGATGGTTTAGGTGGTTGCACAGTTGTGTTGTGGAACGAGTAGGCTTTAAGCTTGAGTTGAGAATTTCCTTAACAAAGTGGTTTCTATCACTCTCTGGACAATTTTTATGAAATTTTTTGCTATCTGAATGTGATATAACTGATGGGTTAGATGATCAACTTGCTAGTGACATGTAAATCAAAAAGTAGAGAATCGCGAGGTTGAAATCTTTATGGTGCTTACTGTGAATCAAATTAATAATAATAATAAATAATAATAATAATAATAAGAATAATAAATTTAATAATAAGAAGAAATTTAATAATAATAATAATAAATATAATTAAGGAATTTCATTATAAAAATATAATTAATAAAAATAATAAATTTCATTAATAATAATTAATAAGAATATAATTATTAAAATTAATAATATTAAGAATAATAATAAGTATAATATTAATAATAATAATAATTAATATTAATAACAATAATAAATTTAATTATAATAACAAGAAAATTAATAATAATAAGGATAATAATAATAATAATAATAATAATAATAATAATAATAATAATAATAATAATAATAATAATAATAATAATAATAA
>JAOTAY010000001.1:18297930-18313918 GCA_025629805.1 Erythroxylum baracoense
GTTTATACCTTAAGTAAGCTTGATTTACTCCAAATTCATCAATCATACATTCACCAAACTTTTCTAGCAATATATATATTCATACAATTACCCAATTCTCATTCACAATTACCTTATGTTCTTCAATGCTCATTCATTCATGCCTAATACACATTACTAATATCCTTAAGAACATGTTTGCATTCATAAGAATACCTTTATTCCTTCATCACATCATAATTTCTAGATTTGGTTACATTGATATGAAAACAATGCATTCTTTAAGTTATGACATCAATTAACCTAAACTTATCATGCTCTTAACCAATTAATCAAGCAACAATCTAGGTTCATTACATGCTTTAATTAGGACCAAATACATCAATTTAGAGTGACTTTTCCTTAGCTAGTTCCAAATGTACACAAAACAGAAATTATCAATCCAGAACTAGGCTCACGATCGTGGGGACCTTGCCACGATCATGACAGAAGGCAAGTAATCAGGCCACGCTCGTGCACTGAGGGCCACGCTCGTGCACAGTCTTTCTTCCTTAATTCTCCACGAATTTCACATACTTAGAGACATCACTACTATTTGAATTTTTTCATAATTCATGTCTTATAAAGCTACTTCATTTCATGCTACTCTAGCTCTATATTGGTTACATTAAGTCCCAAAAAAAAATCTACTCATTTGTTTCATTACCATTCACTTTATACCATCTTACATGTATTCCTAACTTTCTAGATTTTAAAACACTTCAATAACACTTATCTTTAGCATGAATTTGTCATCAATTATACTTCAAATCCTAAACTAGATAATTCATATAACAGCCTATAAACTACTACTTTCATGCATCCAAAAACAAAACAGAAAAGTAACCAATTAATGCATAATTTTCCAACACAACTTCAATATCAACACTACATTCAGTCCATCCTTAATTAGTAATCATAAAATTCTGCTAACACATGTCATAATAGTTTAGTATTTCATTTACTTGTTCTGCTCAAATGCCACCTCAATATATCAAGCCTGTTTTGCCTCACATGCATGCAAGATCATCTCAAGAACAAGGTCGGAGTAGGATGGTTTTAACAAAGACAAGGATTTTTGCATGAATTTTGGCATGGCAATTGAACAAAATTTAGGCAGAAACATAGAGATGTGAGGGAGAAGTAAGTTTCGGTAGTGAGAAGAAGAAGAAGGAGAGAGTTTCAGTAGAAAAACAATAGGTGAAAAGACTTTACCATTTGTGTGTTGTATAGTGTAAGTGGAGGATGAGTTTAAGGACATTTGTCAAGTGTCTAGGCTAACAGCATGTCCTCTCTTTAGGCTGCCATATGTCACTTAGTTCCTAGGCCATTTGTCACTTAATTTTACTGCCATATGTCACTCAATTTATAAGCTTAGTCATCCTAAATTTCCACATGTCAACTTGTCTTGCTACTTGAATTTTTTTTAGTCTAAATATACATTTTAATCCATTAATCTTCCAATTGTAATAATAAAGTCCAAATTACCAATTGTAATCCATCGATTTTTTATTTGTAAATCAAAATAGAAGACATTAGAAATGTATAATTACGTCACAATTATTTAGAAACTTTCATACCCCAGAACAAGTCAATTGGGTGCAATTTTCCTAAATCAAATTTCATGTGTGTATGCTCATATTATACATGTGAATGAAATCATAAAAATCATATCCTAAATACACCAAATTCATTCTAATATGATATAATTCATGTGACTAACTAATCGAACACTCTAATCCCTCAGTAGGTTTGGAAACTGGTTATTACAATTCTTCCCTCCTTAAGAAATTTTGTCCTCAAAATTCTTACCTGATTGATCAAATAGATAGGGTACTGTTTGTTCATGTTCTCCTCATTCTCCCATGTAGCTTCCTCTCTCGAATGATTCCTCCAAGGACTTTAACCAAAGGAATTACTTAGTTTCTTAATTGCTTAATATGATATCCAACTATTTTAGCCGGTTCCTTTACATAACTCAAATTAATTATAATCTCAACCTCTTGTACCCATAATATATGTGCTGGATCTGACTGATATCTCTTGAGCATATTAACATGAAATACAATATGAATCTGAGACATGTCTAGCAGTAATGCTAATTTTGTAAGCTAACAGTTCAACTCTCTCAGTAATCTCATAAGGACCGATATATCTAGGGCTTAAGTTTCCCTTTTTACCGAACCTTAGCACTTCTCGTTAGGGCGACACTCTCAAAAATACCTTGTTTCCTACTTAGTACTCCATATCTCTCCAGTGTTGATCTGTATAACTCTTTTACTTGTCTTAAGTCGCCTTAATCCTACTGCAGATCAATTTTACCTTATCAACAATATCTTGAATCAACTCTAGGCCTTCAACAATCCTTAGGCCCTTTTCATCCCAGTATAAAGGTGCTCGACACCTTTTATCATATAACGCCTCACAGGGAGCCATACCAATACTACTATGATATTGATTATTGTATGCAAATTTAATGAGAGCTACATATTCATCCCATGCTCCTTGAAAGTCCAAAATACAAGCATTAAGCATATCCTTAACAGTCTGAATAATCCTCTCACTTTGTCCTTCTGTCTGAGGATGAAATGTCATACTAAAATTTAACTTTATACCCAATATTGTCTATAGGCTGCCCCAAAATCTAAAAGTAAATATAGGATCTTGATTTGATACAATAGACACTGGGACCCATGTAACCTCACAATCTCATTTACATATCCCCGAGCTAATTAATCTGGTGTGTTACTCTCTCTAATAGGTAAGAAATGAGCTGATTTTGTTAATTTGTCAACAATGACCTAAATGGTATCATGCTACCTCACAGTTCTCGGCAAACCTATAATAAAATCAATTATAATCCTCTTCCATTTCTATTCTAGAATAGGTAATGACTGCAATTCCTCAACTGGTGCCTGATGCTTTACCTTGTTGGCATGTTAAGCATCTGAAAACATACTCAGCCACTTGCTTCTTCATCCCTAGCACCAAAAATGTTGTTTCAGAGTATTGTACATCTTGGTAGTACCAGGATGTATAGCATAGGCTGCTATGTGTGTTTCCTCTAAAATTTCCTTTCTCAAACCATCAACATCTAGTACACATAATCTCTAATTCAACCATAATGTATTATTTCTCGACTCAAACTTAGAACTTAGATTCTATTTTAACTTCTCTACAATCTTCACTCCTTTTGGGTCTTTGCTTTGAGTTATTATGATCCTTTCATGTAATATCGGTCTTAGCTTTAACGTAGGTAACAATGCTTTATTCTATCCCAAACTTAGCTCAATATTCAGTGTTATCAGTTTAACTAGATGTGGTAACCTCGATGCTTGAATTTGTGCTACATTGCTATTAGATTTCTTGCTTAATTCATTAGCTACAACATTAGCCTTACTTGGATGATACTCTATTATACAATCATAATCCTTAAGCAACTAAATCCACCTCCTTTGTCTAATATTATGTTCTTTTTGACTCAACATATATCTCAAACTTTGATTATCCGTAAAAATTTGAAACATTTCACCATATAAATACTGTCTCCAAATTTTCAAAGCAAATACTACTACAGCAAGCTTTAAATCATGAACTGGATAATTGAACTCATGAGGCCTTAACAATCTCAAAACATAAGCAATCACTCTACCATATTGCGTTAAAACACAACTTAACCCCTGGTGTGAAGCATCACTGTATACAACATATCCTCCAGATCCAGATGGAATAACTATCACTGGTGTCATAGTTAATCGATGTTTTAACTCATCAAAGCTCCTTTGACATTCATCAGTCCATCGAAAAGGTACGTTCTTCCTCAAAAGCTTTGTCAAAGGGGCTTAGATAAATGAAAACCCCTCAACAAACCTCCTGTAATAACCTGCTAACCCAAGAAAACTCTAAATCTTAGACACATTTTTAGGTGATTCCCATTTCATTACTGCCTCTACTTTCTTTGGCTCTACCTGCATGCCGTGTCCAAACACTATATGACCCAAGAACATCATTTGATCAAGCTAGAATTCACACTTACTAAACTTGGAGTACAATTACTTCTCTCTCATTATCTGTAAAATTAACCTCAAATGCTCAGAATGTTCCTCTTTACTCCTCGAATACACCAATATATTGTCTATGAATACAATAACAAAGTGATCTAATTAAGGTCGGAATACTTTATTCATCAATGCCATAAAGGCCACCAGAGCATTCGTCAATCCAAAAGGCATCACCAAAAATTCGAAGTATCCATATTTGGTTCAGCTTCTGTTATTTTCAGTTGATAATACCTTGCTCTCAAATCTACTTTAGTAAACACTTGAGCTCCCTGTAACTGATCGAGTAAATCATCTATTCTCGGTAGGGGATATTTATTCTGCACTGTCACTCGATTTAATTGCCTATAATCAATGCATAATCTCAAAGTCTCATTCTTCTTCTTCACAAACAAAACTGGAGCTCCCCAAGGTGACATATTGGGTCTAATAAAACCTTTATTTAACAACTCCTATAACTGAGTCTTAAGTTCTTTAAGTTCCACAGGTTTCATCCTATAAGGAGGAATAGATATAGGAGTAGTACCTGGGACAACGTCAACAGTGAACTTTTTTCCCCTATCTAGTGTTAATCCCCATAAATCAGTGGCAAAAACGTTTAGAAAATCCCTAATAATATGAATATCCTGTAATGTCTATTCAACTCGGGTATCAGTCATAGAGGCTAAATAAGCCTCACATCTACTTCAAATTAGTCTAAAATCTCTCACTGATGAAATCAATCTAGTTGGCACTACTTGACTAATACCTCGAAATATTACCTTTGGTTGAGTAGGGGATTCAAGATTAACTTCCTTAGTGTAACAATTCATCACGGCCCTATGAATAGTAAGCCAGTCCATACCTAAAATAAGATCTATGTCTTTCAACTGTAGTACTATCAAATTGGCTTTCAACTCAGCCTAGTCAACCTAAATAATACACCCTCTACATACTTCTCCAATCACTGTAGTACTACCTATAGGAGTTCCCACCTCTAAGCCAAATTTCAACATCTCTCTCTCACAATGTAATTTAGATGCCAGACATGGGGTAATGAATGAATGCGTAGATCAGGGATCTAACAATGCAAATGCTTCAAAATTAAAGACATGTAACACACTTGTAATAACATCTAGGGAATTTTGCACTTCCTGTCTCGTAATAGCAAAAATCCTAGCCTGGGGCTATGGTTAATTACTCCATACCTCTGTCCTAACACTAGGACCTGATGAATTAGCTTTGTCCCCACCTCTGCCTCTCTATCCTGCTCCACTAGCTTTGATCTATTGAATAATAATCTTCGTCACTAATCCTCCTCTCACTCTAAACTGTGTTCCTAAAGTTGTTGGACAGTCTCTAATTTGATCCTCTAAGGAGCCACAACACAATCAAGCTCCTGATACCCTCTAACATACTCCTCCATGGCTTTTTCTACATTATTCACAACTAGGAATATGTTGTGTTTGTCTACTATAAGTTTGTCCTTTAGATGCCTGACCTCTACCACCACTAGAATGAACAAAGCCACCTCTAGGTCTAAACTCTGTCTACCTTGATCTCGACTGTGATTGTGATGATTTATTCTGGCGTTTACTAAATTTCCTATCGGAGTTAGCTTGAAACTCACCACACCTCTTAAACTTGAACTCTTGTTTATACTCTCCTTGTTCATCCTTCAATAACTACTCAATTCAAATCGAAGCAGCTAATAACTCCATAAAATTATTCAAATTTGTAATGGCTAACCTCGTCCTGATCTCCATATTCAATCCATCCTCAAACCGCCTACATTTATCTTCCTCAATCAGGATCAGAGCAGTAGCATACCCAAATAGTTCATTGAACCGTACCTCGTACTCAGCTACCGTGAGTTTTCCCTTTTCAAATTGAGGAATTCCTTTGTCTTCCTATCTAAATAAATCTTTGGCATATAATTTTCCTTAAAGACCTTCAAGAAGTCCCCTCATGTCAGTTTGCAAGGTTGGGTGGAACTACCTGGAACTGTCTTCCACCACTGATAGGTTGGATCTTGAAGTAATGAGACTGCGTAGTTGAACCTCTCATCAGATTCACATTCCATTTGATCAAATACTCTCTCTATTCTCTCCAGCTAACCCTCCGCCTAGGTAAGGTCTGTACTTCTATATAAGTCTACAACCCCCTAATTCTTAAGTTTATCATACCTCCTTTCTCTCCTCTTAGAAACTCTCTGAGGTATATGTTCAGACTGGGATATAGGGGACTCTCTATTGGCTCCTATTGACTCAAGATTAGCTGATTCTACGACAAGGTCTCCTATAGCAGATGACCTATAACAAAAAATAATAATGATCACTATATGGGTCTCTTTCTATATGCTATGTTGAAATGCTCATATATGTTCCTAATGATGCGAAAGCATGCTCTAATACCAAAAACTGTCACATACCACTCCCATAGAGCATATGCTCGAACATACTAGAGGATATTCAAAAACATACTTTATGAATATGGTACATTAGGACAATCAAACTAGCTTATTAAAGGCATCAAACATATCATAAGCATTCTAAATGTTCAATTCTTCCCATTTCATTCACAAACATAAAAGTCACATGTCATTACAATTCATAATCCATATATATACATTACATAACATTTTTATGAGTTCACTCTCAGTACCCAAAATATAACATAAAATGGGATGCTAATACATAAGACATCTATCTAGACTCCTTAGATTCAGCTTATCAGATCTTTGAGTCATTTTTTTCCTTAAAATACAAATATTAGACTTCTACTATATCACCTTAGTAGCTAGAACTCCCTTAAACCTGAAAAATAATGTTGCAATTTTGATGAGTTTGCAAACTCAGTGAGTGAACCATCATCGATGTATTCACTAAAGTCAGATCACAAAAACAAATATATCAAAGTTTATCATGCTTCCACAAGCTTATCATATAGACTAGCATTGCATATCACAACACATCATCCATTAACTTTAACTGTAATTTACTATTTCAACAATTCAATAATACATTTCAATTCAATCATTTGATACATGTAGGGATGTATATGCAAATGCACATGTGCTTCCATTTTCATTTTTGTTTTGTTGTGACCAACTGCCTATCAACTCAATTTACTGTCCTGTATCTGTTGTAGACACTGAGATCATTTCTGGCTCGTATCCATTGTGGATATCGAGTCCATGTCATCTTAGCTTGAGGCTCTTTTTCACAATTTTGAGCTCAAAGCTCTTTTCCCATTTCGGTCACTCTGGTCACAACTCACTTTATCTGATCATGCATTTCATGTGATTAGATGTATCATTTCATATGCTATGTTTTCATTTCCTCTCATTTCTATGTACTCATGCCATATGTATCAAACTCCTCAGATCTAAGTCCGGCATTTATCAATTAGTTATACACACGTTCCATATTAACATACAATTCATACAGAAGCACATATAAATGAGTTTACACATCTAAGTTAACTCACAGTACATTCCAGAAAAGCTATTGCCTTAATGGTTCGACAATGTCTGGATATTGACGATCACTTTACGTGTCTATCATGAGGAAATATACACATAGTTCACAAATCACTAATTTGTTTAATCATATGAATATATAATCATGCACATATATATGTGTCATGTTTTAATGCATGCTCAATTGACTTTTCGTGTATGTATTCTTATATAAATATCTTGACCATTCAAACATATAGCTTGTATACAATTAGTTTGCAATTAGGTTTATACCATAAGGAAGCTTGATTTACTCCAAATTCATCAATTATACATTCACCAAACTTTTCTGGCAATATATAATTATACAATTTCCCAATTCTCATTCATCCATGCCTAACACACATTACGCAAATCCTTAAGATCATATTTGCATGCATAAGAACACCTTTATTCCTTCAACATAACATAACTTCTAGATTTGGTTACATTGACACCAAAACAGTACATTCTTTAAGTTATGACATTAATTAACAACCTAAACTAAGCTCTTTAACCAATTAATCAAGCAACAATCTAGGTTCATTCTAAGCCTTAATTAAGACCAAATACACCAAGTTAGAGTAACTTTTCCTCAACTAGTTCAACATGTACACAAAATAGAAATTATCAATCCAGAACTAGGCCCACGATCGTGGGGGACATTGCCACGATCGTGACAAAAGTCAAGTAATCAAGCCACGATTGTGCACTGAAGGCCATGATCGTGCACAATCTTTCTTCCTAAATTCTCTACAAATTTCACCTACTTAAGGACATCACTATGATTTGAATTTTTCTAGAATTCATGTCCTATAAAGCTACTTCACTTTATACTAGTCTAGCTTCCATAATAGTTATATTAAATCTCATAAAGATCTAGTTATTTGTTACATTACCATTCACTTTATACCATCATACATGCAGTCCTAACTTTTCTAGATTTGAAAACACTTCATTAACACCTATCCTTAGCATGAATTCATCATAAGTTATACTTCAAATCCCAAATTAAATAATCCATATAACAACCCATAAACCTCTATTTTCATGCATCCAAAAACATAACAGAAGATGCCCCTTTCATTCATCATTTTCCAACATAATGTCAACACCAATACCACATTCAATCTATCCCTAATCATTCATCATAATTTCTGCTAACACATGCCACAAAGATTAGTATTTCACTTACTTGTTCAACTCAAATTCCACCTTAATGTATCAAGCCTGTTTTGCCTCACATCCATGCAAGATCATCTCAGGAACTATGAGGGAATAGGATGAGTTCCAGCAAAGACAAGAAGAAGACAACATAATATAACTATCTTTAAGAAGAAATTGACAAAGGTTTTGAGGTGGTAATAGATAGAATTTAGAGCAAAAACTCAATATGTGGGGGAGAACTGAGTTTTGACATTGAGAAGAAGAAGAGGGAAAGAATACAGCAGAAAGATGAAGATGATGCCGGAAGTGTCTATGTTGGTGTAGGTGTAAGATTAGTTGAAGGACACTTGTCAAGAAAACAAACAAAACATATGTCCACTCTGTAAGCTGCCAAATGTCACTTAGTTCCACCGCCATTTGTTACTCAATTCCCTTGGCCATTTGTCACTGAAGTCTACTGTTATATGTCACTCAATTTATAGGCTTAGTTATCCTAAATTTCCATATCTCAATTGTCTTGTTACTTGAAATTTTTCCTAGTCTAAATGTACATTTTAATCCATCAATCTTCCAATTGTGACAAATAACTCCAAATTACCAATTTTAATCCATCAATTCTTTTTATTAGTAAATCAAAATATAAGACATTAGAAATGCACAATCATGTCACAATTATTTACAAACTTTCACACCCCGGACTATATCAATTGAGTGCAATTTTTCTAAATCAACATTCGTGTGTGTGTATGCTTATATTATGCATCTAAATGAAATCATAAAATCATATCCTAGATGCACCAAATTCATCCTAATATGATATAATTTAGTAATCTAACACTTTAATCCCTCAGTAGGTTTGGAAATAGGCTATTACAATTCTCCCTTCCTTAAGAAATTTCGTCCTCAAAATTCTTACCTAATTGATCAAACAAATAGGGGTATTGTTTCCTCATGTTGTCCTCAGTCTCCCACGTAGCCTCCTCTCTCAAATGATTCCTCCAAAGGATTATAACCAAAGGAATTACTCTATTTCTTAATTGCTTAGTCTGGTATCTAACTATTTTAACCGGTTCCTTTATATAACCTAAATTAATTACAATCTCAACCTCCTATGCCGGTAATATATGTGTTGGATTTGATCGATATCTCCTGAGCATATTAATATGAAATACATTCTGAATCTGAGACATTTGTGGTGGTAATGCTAATTTGTAAGCTAATGGTCCAACTTTCTTAGTAATCATAAGAATCGATATATTAACTTTCCTTTTTTACCAAACCTTAGCACTCCTCGCTAGGGTAACACTTTCAAAAATACCTTGTCTCCTACTTGGTACTCCATATCTCTTCAGTGCTGATCTGTATAACTCTTTTACTTGTCTTGAGCCACCTTAATCCTACTGTGGATCAATTTTACCTTATCAATGGTATCCTAAATCAACTCTGGGCCTTCAACAATCCTTAGGCCTTCTTCATCCAGTACAAAGGTGCTTGACACCTTCTGCCATATAACGTCTCAGATGGAGCCATACCAATACTACTATTATATTGATTATTGCATGCAAATTCAATGAGAGCTACATATTCATCCTATGCTCCTTGAAACTCTAAAACACAAGCCCTAAGCATATCCTCAACTGTTTGACTAGTCCTCTTACTCTGTCCGTCTGTCTGAGGATGAAATGATGTACTAAAATTTAACTTTGTATCCAATGTTGTTTGTAGGCTGCCCCAAAATCTAGAAGTAAATCTGGGATCTCAATCTGATACAATAGACATTAAGACCCTATATAACCTCACTATCTTATTTACATATCTCCGAGCTAACTGATCTAGTGTGTTATTCTCTCTAATATGTAAGAAATGAGCTAATTTTATCAATCTGTCAGTAATGACCTAAATGGTATCATGCTAACTTAGAGTTCTCGACAAACCCACAATAAAATCCATTATAATCCTCTCCCATTTCTACTCTGGAATAAGTAATGACTGCGATTTCCTAACTGGGGCCTAATGCTCTGCTTTAACTTGTTGGTATGTCAAACACCTGGCAACATTCTCAGCCACCTACTTCTTCATACCTGGCCACCAAAAATGCTATTTCAGAGTATTGTACATCTTAGTAGTACTAGGATGCATAGCATAGGGTGCTATGTGTGCTTCCTCCAAAATTTCCTTTCTCAAACCAACAACATCTGGTACTCATAATCTCTAATTCAACCACAATGTATTATTTCTCAACACAAACTTAAAACTCGAATTTTGTTTTAACTTCTATACAATCTTCACTAGTTCTGGGTCTTTGCTTTGAGCTTTTCTGATTCTTTCATGTAATACTAGTCTAAGCTTCAATGTAGCTAATAATGCTTCATTAGGTCCCAAACTTAGCTCAACATTCAGTGCTCTCAGTTGAACTAGATTTGGTAACCTCGATGTTTGAATTTGTGCTACACTGCTATTAGATTTCATGCTTAATACATCAGCTACAACATTAGCCTTACCTGGATGATACTCTATCATGCAATCATAATCCTTAAGTAACTCAATCCACCTCCTCTGTCTCATATTAAGTTCCTTTTGACTCAACAAATATTTCAAACTTTGATGATCCATAAAAATCTAAAATATTTCGCCATATAAATAATGTCTCTAAATTTTCAAAGCAAACACTACTACAATAAACTTTAAATCATGAACTGGATAATTAAACTCATAAGGTGTTAACTTTCTCGAAGCATAAGAAATCACTCTACCATACTACATCAAAACACACCCTAACTCCTGGTGTGAAGCATCATTGTATACAACATATCCTCCAAATCTAGATGGAATAACCAACACCCATGTCATAGTTAACAGATGCTTTAACTCATCAAAGCTCCTTTGACATTCATCAGTCCATCGAAAAGGTACGTTCTTCCTCAGAAGCTTTGTCAAAAGACTGAGATTAATGGGAACCCCTCAACAAACCTCCTGTAATAACCTGCTAGCCCAAGAAAACTCTAAATCTCAGAAACATTTCTAGATGCTTTCCAATTCGTCACTGCCTCTACTTTCTTTGGGTCTACCTGTATGCCCCGTCTAGACATTACATGACCCAAGAACACCATCTGATTAAGTCATAATTCAATTACTGAACTTAGTGTACAATTGTTACTCTCTCATTATCTGTAAAATTAACCTCAAATGCTCACAATATTCCTCTCTACTCTTCAAATTCACCAAGATATTGTCTATGAATATAATAACAAAGTGATCTAAGTAAGGTCGAAATACTTTATTCATCAATGCCATAAAGGCTGCTGGAGCATTCGTCAATCCAAAAGGCATCACCAAAAACTCGATGTGTCCATATCTGGTTTTGAATGCACTCTTTGGTACATCAGATTTTGCTATTTTCAATTAATGATATCCTAACCTCAAATCCAGTTTAGCAAACACCTAAGCTCCCTATAACTGATCGAGTAAATCATCTATTCTTGATAGGGGATACTTGTTCTTCACTGTCACCTAATTTAATTGCCTATAATTAATGCACAATCTTAAAATCTCATCTCTCTTCTTCACAAACAAAATTGGAGCTCAAGGTGACACACTAAGTCTGATAAAACCTTTATCTAATAATTCCTGCAACTGAGTCTTAAGTTCTTTAAGTTCCACAGCTGTCATCCTATAAGGAGGAATAGATATAGGAGCAACATCTGGGACAAAGTCAATGGTGAACTCTGTTTTCCTATCTGGTAATAATCCTAGTAATTCAGTGGGAAAAACATCTAAAAAATTCCTAACAACAAGAATATCCTATAATGTCTATTCAACTTGGGTATCAGTCACATAGGCTAAATAAACCTCACAGCCACTTTGAATCAATCTAAAAATGCTCATTGATGAAATCAATCTGGCTGGAATTGCTTGACTAACACCTCAAAATATCACTTTTGGTTTAGTAGGGGATTCAAGAATAACTTCCTTAGTGTAATAGTTCATCATAACCCTATGAACAGTAAGCCAGTCCATACCTAAAAGAAGGTCTATCTCTTTCAACTACAGTACTATCAAATCGACTTTTAACTCAACCTAGTCAATCCAAATAATACACCCTCTCCGTACTTCTCTAATCAATGTAGTACTACCTATTGGAGTTCTCACCTCTAAGCCAATTTCAACATCTCTCTCTCACAATGCAATTTAGATGCCAGATGTGGGGTAATGAATGAATGTGTAAATTCGAGATCTAACAATGAAAATGCCTCAAAATTAAAGACATTTAACACACTTGCAATAACATTTAGGGAATTCTGCCCTTCTTATCTAGTAATAGCAAAGATCCTGGCTTGGGACTATGGTTGGTTACTCCGTACCTCAGTCCTAACACTAGGACCTGTTGAATTAGCTTTGCCCCTACCTCTGCCTCTCTATGCTGCTCTAGTGACGCTACTATGTTGAATAGTGTTCTTCGTCATTAATCCTCCTCTCACTCCATACTGTACTCCTAAAGTTGATGGACAGTCTCTAATCTGATGCTCTTGGGAGCCATAACGCAAACAAGCTCCCGTTACCTTCCAACGTACTCCGCCATGACTTTTTCCACAGTATTCACAATTAGGAATCTGTTGTGTTTGTCTACCATAAGTCTGTCCTCCAGATGCCTGACCTTTACCACCAGAATGAACAAAACTGCCTCTAGGTCTAAAACCTGACTACCTCGATCTTGACTGTAATCGTGATGATCGATTCTAACATTTACTAAATTTTCTGCTAGAGTTAGCTTGAAACTCACTATGCCCCTTAATCCTAAACTCTTGTTTATACTCTCCATGTTCATCCTTCAATAACTGCTCAATCCGAATCAAAGCAGTTCGCAGCTCAGTAAAACTATTCATATTTGTAATAGCTAACTTTGTGCTTGTTTCCAATATTTAGCAGCTTGATCGAAGCAAGCCTCCGCAAGTCATATTCAATCTATCTTCAAATCGCCTACATTTATCCTCCTCAGTCAAGATCAGAGTAGTAGCATACCCCAATAGTTCATTAAATCGTACCTCATACTCAGCTATAATGAGATTTCCCTATTTTAGATCGAGGAATTCCTTCATCTTCCTGTCCAAATAGATCTTTGGCATGTAATTATCTTTAAAGACTTTCAGGAAGTCCCCCATGTTGGATTTCAAGGTCAAGTGAAACTATCGGGAACTATATTCAACCACTGATAGGCTCGACTTTGAAGTAATGAGACTACGTACTTGAACTTCTCATCAGACTCATAATCCATTTGATTAAATATCCTCTTTGTTCTCTCCAGCTAACCTTCTGCCTCAGCAGGGTCTGTACTTTCATAGAAGTCTACAACTCCCTGCCTCCTAAGTTTATACAGCCCCCTGCTTCCTAAGTTTATCATACCTCCTTTATCTCCTCTCAGAAACTCCCTGAGGCATTTATTCAAACTGGGGTATAGGTGACTCTCTATTGGATCCTATAGACTCAAGATCAACTGATTCTGCGACATGGTCTTTTATAGCAGATGACCTATAACAAACAATAATAATGATCACTATATGGGTCCCTTTTTATATGCCATGTTGAAATGTTCATATATGTCTCTAAGGATGTCAAACCATGCTTTAATATCTAAACTGTAACATATCGCCCCATAGAGCATAAGCCTAAACATTCCAAAGGATATTTGAGAACATACTTTATGAAAATGGTACATTAGGACAATTAGCTAACTCATTAAAGGCATTAAACATATTATAAGCAATCTAAGTGTTCAATTCTTCCCATTTCATTTATAAACATAAAATTCATATGTATCATTACAAATCACAATCCACATATACCTTACACAACATTTGTTTTAGTTCAATCTCAGTACCAAAAATATAATGTGAATGCTAATACACAAGACATTTATTTAGACTCCTCAAATTTAGCTAATCATACCTTTAAGTCATTCTTGTCCCCAAAATGCAAGTATTAGACTTCTACTATATAACCTCAGTATCTAAAACTCCCTTGAACCTGAGAAACAACATTGCAATTTGATGAGTTTGCAAACTCAGTAAGTGAACCAACATCGATGTATTCACTCAAGTCAGATCACAAAAATAAGTATATCATATCATCCAGTATTGTATACCATATCACATTTCATCATACTTCAACAAGTACATCAAGTTTATCATACTTTCACAAGCATATCACAACACATTTTCCATTAACTTCAACTGTAATTCACTATTTCAAATCAATTCAATAATACATTTCAATTTGTTAAGTCAAGAAGACTTTACTTCTTCTATTGAGTTTGATGAAAGTCAAATAATAATAATAATAATAATAATAATAATAATAATAATAATAATAATAATAATAATAATAATAATAGTAGTAGTAGTAGTAGCAATAGTAACAACATTAATAATAAGGATAAGGATATTTTGGTCTTTTTGTTACTTATTCATTTGTCATTCCAAGTTTATATTTTCAAACCAAACACTGACATAAAAATTCTTCATATATTCTATTCCTTGAACCAAACAAAGTAATACCTATTATATTATATTCCTCATCATTTCTATTCCTAAGAATAACTATTCTATTCCTTATCTATTCCATTCCTTGAACCAAACAGCCCATTAAGGAGTTATTTTGCATCTTTACAAGCAATAGACTACTACTGAGCGAGTTTGCTTCTTTTAAAGGCGTGAGATTGTATATGAGCAGCTTTACATTTTTATATGCATGAGAATGCTTAGGAACAAACTTGTGGGTCTTTTTTGGTGAGTATACTTATGAGCTAGTATGTATTCTTCTTTATTATATGTAATTACTTATTGCATATATATCTACATTAAGAGTCAGCAAAATAAGAACTTCACTATATATAAACAAAAATATATCAAGTACATATCTCCATTTTTTTTGACTAACAACCTTGTTTATTATTGTAGATTGTCCAAGATATTAAGTTGAACTGGGGGGATGATCTGTGGGTGTTTTAGTTTTTTTAGGCCAAATTGTCTATGAAATTCATCACTATAAAATAAAATAAAATAAATAAAGATGACTTTCATGTTCAGATGCTTACCTACGACACAACAACAATAACAATAACAATAACCTAGCAAAATTCTTGTTAAAACGAGGAGTCTAGAAAGGTTCTGTAACATCTCGTTACTCATGTTAAGGCTAGAATAGTAAATATAAGAGATTATTGAGAGATTAGAAAATGCATTTCATATTCATGCATAATATGACATACACA
>JAOTAY010000001.1:18319384-18345416 GCA_025629805.1 Erythroxylum baracoense
AAATCACACTTATTCACACTTATACCGGGAAGAATGTCATGAATGCATGTACAGACATTTTTCATGTGCACATATCATTGTTCACAAATGCATGAGCATGAGATGTGTTTTCCTAATTTCACTGATTGACCTCACTTGGACTCGTTTCTCTGGTCCGACCTGTTCTATAGAAACGGGATGTTACATAGATGGAGCAAGAGTGATAGTGAGGGAAACATGATTTGTAAAGTTCAAAGAAATCTTTGACCAAGACATTAATTCCAAATATTAGATGGAGCAGGAATGGCAGTGAGGGAAACATGATCTCTAAATTTCAGAGAAATCTTCATAAGATAGAGATTGTTGTGGATGAAACCAACAAAGAGTGGTGTCTTGGTTACGAGATCCTTTACAACATAGCCAAAGTGTTTAAAATGTAATAAGATAAGAATTATATTTGATAAATTTGATAATAGAAACCAAATTTGTAGTTAGTTAAGCAACAACTAAAATATCAGTAAAATGAAGTGGATGATATGAAGTAGAAAGAGTAAAATTACTAGTAAAGGAGATAGAAAATGTGTGACCATTATCGAAAATCATTTGATTTAGACCATTATATGATTTTTAGATTCCACAAGTTAATGGCTTGGGGGCATGTGAGTGGTAGCGCTAGTGCCAGGAAACCATTCAATAATAATGCTTGAGATAAATAGGGAATTATGAAGAGGATTTTGAATGTTCAATGTAGTGAAGGCTATAAGAAGATTTTGATGATCAATGGAAAGTTTATGGTAACCATTTCAAGATTCAAAATACCAAAAACGATAGTAGACAACAATATGACCATATTTCCAGGAGATTTAGCATTGGCATGGCGATTGATTGCTGTAATTGGATTAGGGAAAAGAGGAATGTCTTTAGGTTTGGGCCTATGAAAAATAATGGGTTATATATGGGGTTTGATTAATGGATGGGTCAAAGGAATTCACTGGCCTAATGGCAAAAAAAGGTCCAAAAAATATTGCTTGCACATTTAGGCCACTTAAGGGTTCTTCGAGCACATTAGAGGTAAAATAAGGTCTAAGTGAATTAGGATTGCTGGGGGGCTAAAAGGAGCATCCTTTTTTACCCCAGATGTCGCCACACCCTCCATTAGTAGGGTGACCAGTGTAGGAGACAGTGAATGCAACATAAGTTAGAGTGGAGGAGCTTTGCTCAGTGTAGGATTGAAAATGTTGCTCGTGGATGAGTAATTTGGCTCGAAGCTCGTCGAAGGAAATGGATGTTTTGTGATGCTTAATAGTGGCGATGAATTTTTACCATTTAGGGTAAAAAGAACGAGATCATCATTTGAAATATTATCTCTAATGGCAGCCAACTCATCAATAGTGTGGGAAATGGTGGAAAGATATTTGGTGGGCAGTGTTGAGCCTTTTTTCAAGGTATAGAGTTCTATTGAAGGAGAGATCTTTGGGAGGTAGATTGTTGCATGAAGTGTCTTCCTAATCCAACCTAGAGTTCGTGTGCAGTGTGGTGACTAAGTGCAAGTCGAAAGGTAGAGATGGAGAGGGAAGCAGTAAGGAAGAAATAAATAAGTTGGTTCATGTTTGCGGCTTAAAAAAATTTGTAGATAGAGGATATATCCTGATCTGAAGTTGTTGGTGCAAAAGCTATTATATCAACGTAGCAAAGAAGATCAAATATAGTAAAGATTGCCTAAATTTGATTTCGGCAAATAAGATAATTTGATGAATTTAATTATGTGGATAAGAAATTGGTAACGTGATTGAAAGTAGTGTGTTGTGTTTTGCCATCATATGTGTTGCAAGTTAGTGATGAATGGATGTATTTAGTTTGGTATTAAGGACAAATGTGGAGTGGTGTATTGCTGATGTTGAAGATGAGTGTGTAATAGTGTAAAAAAAAAGGTATTTTGTAAACTATGACATCATGATTGAGTGTATAAATTGTGAATTTCTTTTTATTTGTATTTCTTGTGATGAAAGGAGGGCCTGCACAAGCGCGTTTCAGAGCTCTTTCGATAACACGAGAGCTTATTCATATATGCCAAACAGCGAAGGCATTTTCCTCATATGACTTGGGATATTTTTTTTCACTTTTTTTCTTCCCATTTCTTTCTTTAAAGAACTTTGCGGAATTTGTACTTTATTATTCAATTTGTACTACACTTGATAAAAAGAAGTCATTTTTATAATGGCCCTTAAATTCTAAATATTTACACTTTTATGAGAAAATTATTGTTAGTATATTTTATCGAAGGTTATGACAAGTTAATTTGCAAACTGATTAAAACTGTTACACATGTCAACGTCGTTGTCGTTGCTCCTAAATGCCAAGACAAATGCAATGACTATATCGCTAATACTTTGTCAACAAACTCTTTTGAAAGAAAATTCGTTGCCTTCCAAGAGAAAATCCCACATTTATCAGGTAGAACTAATTAGAAAAAAAAACAAATCCTTAATCCAAAATTTGGATAATTAATAAATCATTTGGGAAATAATAAGTTGAACGGCTTCATGTCTTATTGAGCATTGACGAAGGGTCGATTTTAAGCATAGCATGCTAAGAAATCTCTCTTGCAAAGCATCACTTGGTTAGTATGATTGAAATATAATTAACCCCATTGTCTTCTTTCTATTTCACAATTACTGGATGATTTATACAGAAAAATCTTCTCCTCCACTTCTGTACGAATTGGCCTCGGAATTTCTTTCCATTTGCATTAAAGTCAATGTACAAATTTACAGTTGTCTACAGAGTTTGATCTTAATAACCTTATTTCTAGGTATCTTCCTTAAAAGTCACGTCAGCAAACCTTGTTCATCTTGAGGATTGACTTAATCTCCCAAGACACCCCAAGCATTAATTGTAAGATAAAAGATACACGTCTCTGACACGTTTTGCCCTTAATCACATTATAAGCAAGTTTTCCACATACAACCTCCAGCGAATGGAGTGAGCCAAATGCGCCTTTCCCAATAGTGTGATTTATGATCCCTAATCAATTATCAATCCTCAATCCCTAAACAGCTATTCATATTTTATTACCAGTTTAGTCTCATATAGTCTTCCTACAAAGAAAGAAGAAAACTTAATCTCTAACCTTTTCTTGTATTATCAGCTTCTCTCACTACTAATGATGAAGCTGTTGACCAAGTCCATGTAACCGAAGAAACATTGGACAGATCAAAAGAGCTTGATGTATATTCTAAGAACCGTCTACAGGCAGGTAGAGAATGTTGTCTCTCCTTCAAAGCAATGAAAGACGGCTTTGAAAGAGAGCTTCAACAACCACGCGAGAAGGCTACCAATAAAGGATCATGGAGAGGACGACCAGTATATGCCACTGCCCACATCTTTGAACTCCTTGAGTAAACTCTAAACCCTGTTCTTATAATTCTTTGTCTATTCTCTTCCTATCTCCGCCAAAGATTTCTGGTCTAAAAGGGCATAATTCGGCCCTCCCAACCTCACCATGGAAAAGCCTCGACATGGGTTCTTGCTACTCTTCATAACGGCGGCCATCTTCCTGAGCCTTGCCTCCTTTGTTTTATGTATCATCGCCGAGGCCAAGAAAGCCAAGGTTAGTGCTTTCACTATAAAGTTTCTTCCTTTTCCTTCTTAGTTTGTTCATTGGACATTGGGTGGGTGTTGTCTTGTAGAAGGAAGATGTGAAGTTGGATGGAAAACTGTGTTATGTGCCTGAAAGTGATGCGTTTCACTTTGGAATTGCAGCATTGGTATGTTTGATTGCTGCCCAAATCGTCGGAAACTTGTTAACTTGCGGAAAATTCCTGCCAGGGGATAGTAGAAATGGTTGCAAGGCCAAAAGGCCAACAATGGCCATAGCTCTTCTGGTTCTGTCCTGGTAGGCGATCAGTCATATTCTATCTTTATATCTACTGCTCTCAATATCACGAAAACATGCACTTCCAGACAGAAGTGTGAAATCTCATTTTCAGACGTGCAAACTGACTTAGGTAGAGCATTTTGACTTTTCTCATTCAATTTCTCACTTATAGCGGATGAAATCGTCATTCCATACATTTCTCATCCCCACTGAGATGGCATTAATTGAACTGACATCCGCATAGACAATGCTCGGTAGGTCCTAGTGATTGGCCACAAGTTGGCAACTAGAATGATTTTAATATGAATCCGCGAAAAAAAGCGCACGGACAGGCTGGAGATGCCCAAGCTTCAGTAAGTCTCTACTGAGATTTCAATCCGTAGGAAGATTAGTTTAAAACCGGAAAGGAAAGAGAAGAAGCATTAAAAACTAAAAAGCACGTGGGTGTTAATTAAAATATAAGATAACATTTCTGTAGTTGCTGTGCTGCAGGATCAGCTTTGCGCTTGCACTGATTTTGTTAAGTTCAGCCACGAGCATGAGCAAAAGACAGTCCTATGGGAGGGGGTGGTTGGACCACGACTGCTATCTAGTAAGGAACGGGGTGTACTCTGCTTCAGGAGTTCTAGCCCTCGCAGCTACAGCTACAACTCTTGGCTCAACCATCTTCACAATCAAGAAGACACAGGTAGAGCGAGACCACAAAATCCATGCTCAGTTTGTTCTACAAATCAACTCCAATTAACACCACCTACTTCAGAAAGAGGCAGAGAAACATGAAGTTGGTATATTCCTGGCGTTTAGATTTAGATTGGAAAGTGGATAATTAGTATTTGGATAAGGGGAAGCCCCACAAGCCTACGGGAGGCACTGAGACAACAGAAAAAAAGACAGACTACTTTCATACAGTAAAAATGACATAGCACACACTTCCTTTGTTCGATTAAGCAACAAGGATAGTTGTACCTCAAGGTATATCATCATAAAGAGCCAACTTTGGCATTCAACGTATTCTATTCTATTATCAAAGATTATTCCTCTCTTTTTTTTTCCCTCTTTTGTTTACTTGATAAAATAAGTCAATGGTCACACTCAAATCTACAAATTTTTAAGAAAATTTACCAATTTCTACCTGATCATTAATATGAAGACCGATCTAATTGTTCACAATAGGCTTCACAACGAATCAGACCCAATTTAAAGTTAACAAACTAGGTTTAAATTGATCAAACTAAAACTTGAAAAGCCGGCTAAAATTTCGATCCTAAAATTCAAGAATTCTAATATCTAATTGTCAAAATGACGTTATTTTTATATAATTAACCAAAACGTCATTTTGGTTCATAAATTAGAAATCTAAAGAACTAAAACAACAGTTTTGGTCTCAGGTTGTTGACAACGAGTATGGGCTTGACCTATTGCCATACCTAATTCATAATTGCAGTCATCTGTAACTTTCATGCACTAGACCCATGAACAAGAACTTTTGTCATGCACCAAGCAGCCTTTTTCTCCATGGGCGGTATTTCTATGATGCTACAACTACGCAAGTTTGCCAACAATGGTACATCAGACAATATAACACAATGAACTATATAAACTCAGTCTATTAACAGTTCCAGAGTAACCTAAAAAGGTAATTGGGGTGTGAATTAGGTCCCTAAAACTAAAAGTACCATCAGACTACGTGATACAAGTTTTCACAGCAGTAAACATGGGAGGCCAGCTCATAAGATAAAAGCATGAACTTGCCATAACTATCAACATCCCAACCGTTCCCATCAGGAATCTAAAAATGAAATCCTAGACAAGGATAATATTAACTGACTTCTAGGTTGAGGAGGTCAGAATAGATAATTTGAGATACACAAGTTAATGGACTTTCGATGGTTAATGAGATTAACATAGGATCAGAAGGTAATGTTCCCACGCCCCCTTCCACCATGCCCACGGCCATATCCCCTTCCCCAACTGTGTCCTCGATGATAGTTATTGCCACGTCCAGTGCCAAACCCACCATAACTAAGATTAGGATTCTGACGGAAAATACCAAACGTCTGAAGAGAAAATTCACCAGAAACGATCACTAAAATATCCAACACATCAAGTTTTCAACAAGCACCATGTTTCAGAATCCTTAAGAGATATGCAAACCTCGGTATCATGTTTCATTCTCTCTGCAAAACGGTTCTGACCATTCCCACCTCGGTTGAGTGAATTGCAAGAAATATTGTCAAAGAAATTGTCCTTATTATATGCAGGCTGCATAAACAGTAACCATTATAAGGGTGAGACAATCAAATAGACGACATGTTATTTGAATACTGAATACAAAAAAGATCTAATTCAAAACTTGCGAAGTAACCTTGGCGTCAATAGTAGAAACCAGGCCACCAAACTCTTTGTCTCCCAAGCTTCGATCATTTGGATTTTCATCTGTGCCCTTCGTTAGTTGGTTTGCTTTTCCAAGACAGTCCCATACTTCATCCTTTTTAAACTTCTCATTCATGGCTTCAAAATCAAACTCTTCAGTGAACTGCAACCAATAAAGGACCATGATGATAGTATAACACACCAGGCGAGACATGGAAAAGTTTTTATTTGGACATCAGCAAGCACAAGCACTATACAATAACAGCAGCAGCAAAGCTAAAAAATGTTTGGCTAGTGAACACGGACATAAGATCAGAAGGAGACACAATAAGTAAGTACTTGAAATTGCATTACCACAAATGGAAACCATCCAGCAGCTTTGCTATGCAATCTGACAGACAAATCATGTTTTGGTTTATTAAGCTAAAGAATGTTCGCTTGTTTAAAAATCAAGTGAGCACCAAGATCTTCTCTATTTTCAAATGAGTACCAGAAATGCCTATTCTTGGTATTGGCTCCAAAATAACAGTTATATCGTCACTCACTGGCAGCAATGGAAAAGTACTTGGAATCTAACTTCAAGGGATTAATTCTGTCTTCAAGAATTCCTTTCTAAGAGGACTGTACTAAACAGCACGAACCAGAATCTTATCACATTTCATATCAGGTGTTCTAGTTCTGAATGTTCTGAATTGCATCTTTAGTTTTGACTTCCTGACCGTCATATATCTCTTTATGCAGATTTATGTATTTGTGTGTCTATTTATGGCTTTAAGCACATAGATGTCATCCTACTATTATATCATGCAAGCATTTAGAGAAAAAAAAAACACAATCACTTAGATGTCATGATCATAAAGCCAATAATCTGCAGTAAAAGATGTAACCAAATAAAAGTTAAGAATTAAATGCAACCTCATCAGAAAGCATCCTAGCAATAAGAGTAAAAGCTACGTAACCTGATGGGAAGAATTAGGCAACGGCAACAAGGGTGCTTGTGTTGCCTGACCTGAACTCCAATGTAGAGAAGTAGATGGCAAAGAAGTCGAAGCACTCACATCATTCTGATCGGGAAGAACTTTTAGAGTTGAAGGAAACATATCTGGTATGAAATGTGCCGATTGCTGTGGACTTAATAGAGATGGAGAGGGTGTTAGGAAGGGACTTGTGAAAGAAACATCATGAGATGATGGAGGATAAGGTAAAAATTGTGTAGGCTGCATGATTGGAGGGTTAAAAACACCTTTGCTAATGCTCTGAGGAATGATTATGTTAGTTTCTTGAGTCGAAAAAGGAATTGATAACGTAGTTAGCATATTAGGTGATTGGAAAGAACCCTGAGAAGTAGAAAATTGTACAGGATTAATAAGGGATTGGAAGTTGGGCTGTATGGGATCAGATGCAGCAGACGGCATATGAGAAACAAATTCAGAGGAATTTATCAGTCCTAAAACAGGGGTATCCTCCACTTCTAGGAGCTGCCTCTGATTCTGCACTGGTAAGGGGGGTGATACCATCGATGAATGTTGAAGGGTAAAAGATCTGCTGCTTGATGTGCCATCCAATCCCTGCCAGTAACTTGGTGTGGAAAATGATGGACCCGCATTCTGAGTAGCTTGGGAAAGTCCAGTACCGCCATCATTTGAGGATGGGTATGTGGGCAATGGGTAGACTCCACTTGCCAAAGCAGGGGTATTCAGTCCTTGAGCAGGTTCTGTAAAATGTTTAATACCAAATGATGGTGAAATTGAACTACCCGATGGAACTCCAGCAAACTGTGACTGTAGAACAACAGAACAAAGAAAAAGCATATGTATGAGACAAAACATTCCAGGTTCACAATCTTCAACAACTAAAGATGGAGTAAAACCCGAATAATAGCGGGGTCAGTGTGGACATGTTCCTCCCTTGGAACAGATAGCATAGGCTTGACTTGCAAATCCTAAACATCAAAATATTCAGAATTGATTAAGGTGCCTATCTACATTGGTAAAACAAATTTCAAACTCCAATCATGAATATATGTAAACTTTACCTTAATGTCAGTTCCACGAAACAGAATGTATTCATACGAAACGTCACCGGGGGGAATCTGGGGACCATCTTTCTTTCGACCCTCTGATCCATAGGACCTTACTGGAACCAAAAAAAAAAAGACTCTAACAATGTGAATAAAAACCAATGACCGTGGAGATCTCAAAGGAACAAAGAAATGAAAATGAGATACCGTTACTGAGGGCAAGCGTGGAATCGGAGACTGAGAGATGAGAGAGGACGCCTTCGTATCGGATATCGCTCTTCGATATCAAACTTATAAAGCTTCCTATGTACGACTCCACCCTCTTATGGTTATCATTACTATTACTTGAAGCAGACATTTTTAATATTCTCGCATAAATTAATATGATGTGGGTTACAACGTCATAGGGTTACGCCCTTCTTCTTCTTCTTCTTCTTCCTCGCTCTCTTATGGCGCTCTTCAAGTCGTCTATGTACAATCGCTCTCATTTTTGGTTAACGGCAGAATCACGCAGCCTTTTTCTCATAGGCCTTTCAGTGGCCCAAAAATCTCCCTATTTGGGCCTAAGAGAGTTTTTTATCGGAAAACTACTAATTTTTGTCTGGTTATATTACGGTCGTTTATGGCCATGTGTCACCTTACATGGGCTTAAATAGAAGGGTTTAAATTATTGTCGGATGTCTCTTATGAATTCTCTGTTTGAAGTCTTAGGTTTCACCAAGTTGATACATTACAAATTCGTGTACATATTTAAGTCCTTTTATTTAATTTGTTTATACTATTATTTCGATGTTTAAGGAATTCACATGTGTTGGTTCATAAATAAAACATAATAACTATAATGTAGGTCTAGAGCATACCAATTAATCCACCTGTTTCCTTTAAATGAAACAACGAAAATACCATCAAGCTTTTCTAATACAAGTGAAGATCGAAGCTTCATATTGGTGTATGAGTGTTCCCACAATCAACTCCTCCTATGGCATATGTATACCATTACTAAAATTTTAGTGTTATAATGTTAAGAATTTATGCGTTTCCTTTAAACTAGAGACTTTGTATATTTATATTTATTCGCCCCTGCTCACGTTTATCATTAAGGATAAGTCATCAAAAATTTTTAATTGTTATAATTATAAGAGAAATATGCCTTTCTAAAAGGCGTTTATGTTGTAAGTTAAAATTTTCTATATGAATTATGTCACGTCATCCACCAAAAATGCAGCAATTATCATAAAAGTGAATCTAAAGAATTAGATGTCATGTACTTGAATTAATTTTTTAGGTATCAAATTAACACTACCATGATATAATAATATATGACCATAACATCAATGTATACATTCATTTAATTTAGCTACAGAAACATTATAGTGTATGCATTCATTTACAACACTAAAAATCCATCAAAAAACATAAAACCTAGTTGAATATAATTATATGTACCACAAAAAAACTAAGAGCATAGTTACATTTAGAGATCATAATATATGCATTTCCTTACAACACTAACATAGCTTCATAGTCGCTGATTGCTTAGTTTATTTCATATTTTGATTGGAAAAGTTGTTTTTATGGTGACTGAACATTTCTTATCTAGGTTGCCCTTCTCTCACTCACTTGAGTATAAAATTGTCAAGAAATTATGATTGGGCTTTTATTTGAACCTTAGTCCTCTTAGTTGGAATACTATTAAATATCATAGGATTAATATCTACATATTTTCTTTTGTTGGTGTGTGTGGAACTACCAGACTGACTTATTGAAGCCCTACTATCCATTTTAGTTACTTGGCAAAATCAAGCACCTATTGTTATTGTCATATATAAATGATACAACTCATATTTAAATCCTTCTATTTACTAGCCCTAATTCTCTTTGACTTATTCCTTTTATATTATATATTAAATCCAGTAGCTATTATATAGTCAACAATTACATTTTTAAATTCCTTGCCATTGCCAAACTTCATACTAAAGTCCAATGACATTGGGTACCATCTAGTTGATGCCTAACATTCTTAGATGGTCTTCTTAATGGTTCACCAGGTTCTTCACTAATAGGATAGTCATCACAGTTAAAAATTTTCCATAATTTGTTGAAATCTATTTCCAATGGTTGATGACCATCTGGAATAGACACATTAAAAGCATAGAGGACATCTTTATGTTGGGCATTTTCTAGTTCTCTAGCTCCTTAAAGAATTTCATCACTTCTATATTCAATCTTTTTATTATTTTGAATTGGATCCACCATAAATTACTAGTTTCTTCTTCATCTTGGTTATCTCCATCATCAAATAACTACATCCTCATAAATACTCTTAGCTTTAAAATGACAACCTTCATTATCTATCCTATGACCACTATTTTCATTTCTATCATCAACGCTTAACCCTAAGAATGGAAATTGGTTAAGTCGGATTAGATCCGCCTATCCCAACACAACCCCTCAGGGTGTAGAGTATGCTCATATTACCTAAAACAATATCATTTTGGTTTTTTTTTAACTTGCAAACTAAAACAATGAAATTTTGGGCAATTAAAACCAAAATAACATCGTTTTAATAAAGGTATTCGGGTCATTTAGGACAAAATCCCATTTAACTTATGGGGAACCAATTTTGCTGATTCTACATGTCTCTTCTGGCTTGTCGCTAATTTTTAGGTCAACACTCATCTCACCACTTACATTTTCCCTATAACTTATCTGTGTTATCTAGCTTATGTGTCATATAAGCATCCATCATCTCATGGATCTTCCTCAAATTAATTAGCCTTATGCAACTATCATTATTCAATGTCTTAATGACTTAGTAAAACTGAAACCAGGAACTTTATAACAAGCTTTGTCAATTTGGTTATAACTTAATTTCATCCCCATCACAAATCCGCCTATAACTTATAAAATATGTCTACCTTATCAAAAATACTAAACGTCCTTCATAACTCAAATCATGTTACAATTTAAACTCTCCACCATAAAATAAACACCATTGCCCAAAAAACGCTCACTTAAAAGATGCTCACACGAGCCATTAATTACTATTGCCTAATTACCACTTTATGTGTGTTAATTCAAATTTCATATTTAAGATATTGATGCAAGACATTTTTGCCCCAAAGGGTAATTTTGTCAATTTCTCATACAGTGGACAGTTATTAATTGTAATTTAGTTTTTAAATAAATTATTAGTTAAGTTACGTAATTTGATCCAAATAAAGATAATAAAGTGGCTCAATAAATGATCTAAATCAATGGGTCGAAGTCCAGGCAAAAAATGGATCTTTTTTAGTGTAGACCTGGTCCATATTGGCCTTATGATGAGGAAGCCCGATGTGGAAGCTATGTAAATAAGTTATGGTCTCCTACAGTTGCTCATATCAATCTCGAGCATAAGGAATCTCTGAACTGTTAAGAGAGCTCGCGTTTTGAAAAAACTGTAGAAAGACCTTACTCGCATCCTAGAGATTGATTTCCGTGAAGATGGTGGTGGATTCAGGATCGATTCGGCTTCGGAAAGCTTGTTCGAAGTTTCAGAATTGAAAATCAGGTATTTCTACATTTCTCCATTTTTTACTCTTTCACGTTCGATCCGAGGTACGTAATTAAGGCACCGTTACGTATTACACGTGACATCAGAGCAGTGGCATGAACAGGTGGTTAAAAACGAAGATTTTTTTGTTTTTCTCTCCATAAGGTTTTCGGAGTTAGCTTCTGTTTTTTTAATATTTTCTTACTTTTTATTGCATGAAAGTAGTATACATATGTTTAGCCTTGAGAAACAGGTTGAAAACGAGCCTGAGAAGTCAAAAAAATGACCTGAAACTTGCCAAAAATTGCCTTTTTCTAGTGAGTCTGCGTGCACTGTCGGGCGTGTGTGCTACACATAACCAACCGTGCACAATAGTAGCAGGGAGGTGACGTGTGTGGCGCGTGCAACGCATGCATCGACACATGGCTCAACAAACGTGGGACACATGTCTGACGCGTGCAACGCATGAGCTAGCGTCGGCGCTGGCATGTGTCTTGCACACGTCAGCACTAGAGTGTAACCCACACACGCCATTCACATTGATGCACGACTAACGCTGGTCGATGTTAGCATGCTGACGTCAGTGTACGGACGTCAGGTACAATACAATCCAGAATAAAAAACACACACAATTTTCAAATTTCCTGTAAAGGTGCCCCAGGGTGTTTTGGGTCATTTTTCAGGTCCGAAAAATTTATAAAGTGATTTTTTTCTATTTTTCTAAATTTATTACATTAGTAATAAATTAAACTTTAACTCTACAAAAAGGAATTAGGGTATTCTGGATCCAATTTCAAGTGAATTTTCATGCCTTAGACATCACATGAGAGAGATACTTCAAATTGTCATGTCTTGGGTCTCATATTCAGGGTTTAGATGCATGATAGTCACTTTACTAAGATGTTTCTTTTGTTTCTTTTACGAAAGTCTCAAATGAAGTTTTCAGATAATGTTTTCAGCACGGGTGTGTGACAATGAGACTGTGCATTTGGGTTTTGCATTTATTGAAGTTATATTGTCACATACCATATGCCCATAAAGAATGTGAGGATAACATAAAGTTGTATCCCTTGTGTTTGTGGACTTTTCCAGTACTGATGAGAATATAGTCACCACAGTGGCCTTTCAAGTCAGTATTTTGAACTGTTCTGCATGCACATTAGGGGATGTCTCTGGTCTTATGTTTGGTTATTTTGCCCACAGGTATTAGCCTTACATGAGATTTTGAGATGTGCGTAAAGGAATTTGATAGAAGAAAGTCGTTGCTTAAATTATGTATTTGCCCACAGGTAGTAGTGTCATAAGAGCTTATGATTTGTACTCTGATCGCTTTTATGTGTGGAGGTCCAGTTGCATATATTATGTATTCAGCCCACAGGTGTTTTATAATATATATGACCGAATTTTCAAGAAAGATACTATTTAATGGCTTTGAGTAGCGCTGTTATCCTACATTTGTGCTGATCTAATCAAAGTTACTATGAAGTCTTGATTTTCTCTCGTATCCTCGTAGGATACATTTTAAGTGATTATCGCAATTGTAACTCATGATGATGAAAAGTTACATCAGATGGTTGTCAAAATCGCTTTCTTGAATAAAGACCTTTATAAAGTGGTCTATATGGTACAACCTGAAAGATTTTAGGATCTAGATGAAACTGACATGGTTTGCATGTTGTGCATATTTATGTGATTTACATCAAACCTCTTGAAAGTGAAACCTTACAGTTGATCAGGTTGTGACCTCTTTCAGCTTCATGGAAAATAAAGTTGAAAAGATGCTTGTACTGTGAGGTCAGAGGGAGCAAAGTTATCTTCCTATTACTATATAAGGATGATATATTGCTCACGTCAAATTACTTAATCATGTTGTATAAGGTGAAGCAACTTTTGGTTAAGAAATTTGACATAAAGTTCTTGACATAGCGTCTTTTGTCCTAGTTATTTGGATTCACTGAGATAGATTTTAACACTCATTACACCTCTCACAGAGTGCATATATGCTACAAAGGTTTAATATGGTTAACTATAAACCTGTCGTAGCACTCATCTCTCATAGTGAGAGATAATCTTTGGCATAGTGACCAAAGAATAAAGTAAAGAGAGAGGTTATAAGGAATGTTCAGTATTCTAGGATGGTTGATAGCCTAATGTATGCTCGACTATGTACTGGTAGGACATTGTATTTATTACTTTACTGTTTGGTCAGTATCTGGTTAACCCAAATGTAGACTATTGAAATCTAGTCAAGTGAGTGTTGATATAATTAAGGGAACTAAGGATTATATGTTGACATATAGAAAAGTCAACAGACTAAACCTCGTAGGGAATCAAGATTTAAATTTAGCTATGTGTGTGGATGATCGAAAGTTCACTTAAGGTCATAGTTTTAAGGTTGCAGATGGTACAATATCATGGAAGAGTGTCAAATAGACATGAGTAAATTTCTCAACCATGTATGCAAAGTGCATGCTATGGAGCTACTTCACAGATGGTTTAGCTCAGAAATTTGATTTCTAAGTTGTCTGTGGATGATTCAGTGGCTAAACTCATTCAGTTGTAATGTGATAATCAATCTTCTATGTTGTTTAACAACAACATTGAATATCACAAGGTCTTAGCATTTTGAGATCAAATTCTTGATCATAAAGTAGTTGATACGAAAAGGTGATGTTAAGGTTTGGAGCATTTAAGGACTGAGGAACTATAAGTCGATTCTTTAACTAAAGGACTTAACCCTCTTATGTTGGAAATGCAAGTATACAATATGGTGTTTTGAAGTCCTTAGACACTGTCGGTTAGGGGATCATTATGTTTGCTCCACGTACATTTGTACGTTTTGATGTATTATGACGGTATGATGGTTCATCAAAAGGTGATCATCGTTTATCCTCAGTAATACGTATTATCATACATTGTCATAATACGTATGGAAGCCTTAAGATTTGTGTTGAACTTAAGCATCTTAAAGGTCATTGGGCATTTATAAAGATCGACCTTGAGCTTATGTCATTAAACACATACAATTTTATATAGATATATCCTTAAAGTTTGACATAACATAGGGGGATATAAGTTTTCAATCCCATAAAGGTTCTCTAATATAATTTAGCATTCGGTTGGAGAACATAAAGGTTTTCTCTAATGTTGTTTAGCATATGGTGAGAGGAAACAAGTTTTCTCTAATGCTATTTAGCATTCGGTGAGAGAAAACAAGATTTCTCTGATGTATTTTAGCAATGCGATTTGGCATAAAGTTGGAGAAATTGAGACCTATAGACGAAGATGATACATGTTAGATCATAAAGGTATCACCGTAGTTTGACACCCTCCATTTTTCCATTCATGTTAGTAAGGTATTAGATATTTGTGATTATATTGGACCTGTGTCACACATGACATATATGTTTGATATTTTCCGGTATCGAAAGCCTTGTAGGACAAAATGTTAGACTTTCATTATCTTTGGATCAAATGTTTTGTTTTTAAACTTAGTCGACTAATGCAGCAGCGTAACTTAACTGAGTTTTTAAACTGTTTTTAAAGTTGAATCAATACTGTAATTAATAATTGTCCAAAGGGGAGATTATAAGACATTTTTCCCCTAAGGGTAATTTTGTCAATTTCTCATATGGTGGACAGTTATTAATTGTAATTTGATTTTTAAATAAATTATTGGTTAAGTTACGTAATTTGATCTAGATAAAGATAATAAAGTGGCCCAATAAATGATCTAAATCAATGGGTCAAAGATCAAGTAAAAAATGGATCCTTTTTATTGTGAACCTGGTCTATATCGACCTTGTGATAGGGATGCCCAATATAGAAGCTATATAAATAAGTTACGGTCTCCTGCAATTGCTCATATCAATCACAAGCATAAGGAATCTCTGATCTGTTAAGAGAGCTCACGTTTTGAGAAAACTATAGAAAGACCTTACCCGCGTCCCAAAGATTGATTCCCGTGAAGACGACGGTGGATTCAAGCTTGATTCGGCTTCAAAAAGCTCTTTTGAAGTTTCAGAACCGAAAATAAGGTATTTCTACATTTCTCTATTGTTTGCTCTTTCACGTTCAATTTGGGGTACGTAACTAAGGCACCGTTACGTATTACAACTAAGTGAACACGTAATTTAGTACTTTATATGGATTGATTTTGACTAGTAAATTTTTCTAAGGAGAAACTTTGTGTCTTAAAAAACTTATGTGCTTTGCTTTTAATATCATATCATGACAAGCTCTCCCTGATTCATCAACATTCACTTAATAAACCAAATGATACTACAAAATGTCGCGACCTTTTAGTGATATGGATAAATCAAACAAAATATTCATTATATAATGTTCAATCAATATTATATCATGGTTTCTATATTTGCTAATTAACATACATCTATTCATTAGAAGCAATTGATCTTATATTTGCTATCATTGAATTTGCTTATATACTTGATATGAAATTCTTGATTTTTAAGATATGATCATTATATATATTCAATAGAAACAATATATTATCTTGAATTTGCATATTGAATAAGAAAGAAGACTTATGGCCATCCAAAGTACAAACGATATCAATTTATAACCTAATTTACAAATAATAATGGTTTAGGACCACATATAAACCAAAATATTAGTTAATCTAGAAAATTAACTTTTCAACTCGATAACCCACAAGCCCTATAACATTTGATAATAGATGGTTCCAAATGTTGCCTCCTATATATATGGCATGTTCTATCAATTTAATAAACCAAGACAAAGAAGAAAGAGGTCAAAAGAATTTTTTAAAAAATTTTGGAACTTACTTATCTTATTTTGCAAACTTTTCCAAAAGACATGCAATCGTATAGTTCCCAAATAAAAAGACAAAGCAACCCATAGAAGTAAAGGAACAATGTTGCTAAGATGGAGAAAAGTAGTAAAGCTGAGACAGAGAGAAGAGCATCAATGATAAAGGCCAAAGACAGAGAGAGCATCAAAGGTATAAAGTAGTAGTAAGCAACACCCAAAACATAATTTGGGTTTCAAACAAATTAAGGTCCATGTCAGTTATCTATATGGCAATCCTAACTTCAAAAAATTTCCACATAAGTTAGACTGAGGAAACTTTAATAAAAATTTGAGATTTCATTAATGTAAGGGTTGCATTGTGTTGTTTATAAAATAATAATGTCTTCTTTTAATAGTGAAAGCATTATGGTCTTTTTGGAATAGTGAAAAATATTAAAGTCTAATTTAAATTTTGGTAAAAATCTTAAGAGCTAAAACGTACCTTCATCTTTAAGTAAAATGCTAAAAGTCCTTTTTAAACCTAATATTTTCATCAATATTCAAATTAGATCCTAATGTTTTATAATGTACAAAAAAGAATCCTTATATTTTTAAAATCAATTCAGTCAACTAAGTGATGACATGGACTATATATATATATATAGGCTATAAGGCTATTGAATTAACTGAATAGGCAGATACAAAAGGAATTCAAGTACAAATTGCAGGACGTCTTGACAGAAAAGAAATTGCACGCGTTGGATGGATTCGAGAAGGGAGGGTTCCTTTACAAACCATTCGAGCTACAATTGGTTATTGTTCCTATCCACTGTGGGGTATTAGGCATAAAAATTTGGATATTTGTATATGAAAAATAGTGGACCCTTAATTGACTTATTGTCTTTACGTTCTAACGATTGATATAGATAGAACAAAAAAAAGAATGAAATATGTATGTATATATGTAGCCTTTTATGGGTCTCAACAATGCCAATATGGAGTCTATATGGCATTAATAGGACCTATACATCAAACTCAACCAAAAGAAGTCCCAGTTTACCAACTTCCCTTCAAAATCCCTAAATTACCAAAATATATCTCTAATGTTAGCTTTCGTAATTATTTATTCCATCAAGTGTGCAAATGTCTTTATAATATTTGGTATCTTCTCTACAATTATCTTTGGTACCACTTTATATTTGGTGAGCTATGATAATTTGCATGTATATACATTAATACTACTAAAGTTTTCTTTATTACGAATCTATCACTTACTCACTAACTAAGTAAGTGCACCTATCATTAGTAAGTAATATAATGGCAAGTAGGAACCAAATCCCATAACGAAGCAATGTAGATTGGAAATCCCAATACTATTAACTAGTCTAAGATAATAAATAGAAAGGTTATTTTATAGGTTTTTGAATATTGAAATGTAAAATAAAGCTACCTAGATAATAACTAAAGAAATAAATAATAAGACCACTAACCAAAGGAAAATTCAGTCAATTAGTTATATTTAGATCAATATTTCCCCTAGTAATACTTTTGACTTTATGATTTAATTATCTTAGAATGTATATATTCTTAAGACTAGTAAGATCTCTTAGATACTAAAACTACACTTTATAAAGCTACAACTATCTACTCTATAGTTGGTTAACCAGTATCTCTACTATTATTAATACTCCTTTGAATGTACTAAGTTACATGAAATCTCATAAAGGTTTCATCCTAATACTAAGAAGATTACATAGATCTCTCTCAATCACCTCGTTTAACTCCTTTTACTAATACCTCATTCAACCCCTTTTACCTGACCTATGGTCCAATAATGAATTTATACAAATTTAGACATTTATATGAATAAATCAATAGTAAGACCAATTAAAGAAAACTCGTGCAAATATATCTCATATATAAATGAAATTAAATCAAATAACAAATCAATCTACACAAAATTAACTACAAAGTTTTCTACTATCCAGACATAGAAAAGTATTTAGCCATAAAGTATGTTCAAACTAATGAAATTAAAAGATAAAAACAGAGAAATCATGATAGAAATAAATCTAGATAAACTCCCAATTTCCATTGATAATTTGATTTCTCATCTTGGTTATCTAATAAAAGATAACTTAAAATTAACTTTTAAGGGTTGGAGAAGCCTTTTAACGACTAACCCTAACTTTTACACAAAAAAGTTATTTCTTATGTCTATTTTTATTCAAAAGTAGGCTAAAGCCCTCTAAAATTAAGGTTTCCACGTTTAAATATGTTTTACTCTGTCTAAGGCAGACCCAAACTGTGGGCCTCGCTATTTCCCCTAGGTGATGCACATGACCTTTGACTTGATTGTGCCGAGAAATCATAAATCTTCCTATTTTTCAAGATTAATACACGGTCTTAGGCATGATTATCTCTCTAAATTATGGATCTCTCTATTTCTCCTTTTACTTGCACATAATCTCCCACGATTATAGCCAGTTGTGTGACTTACTGCATTTAATCCTTCTAGGAGGCATGACACTTGGGCCTAGGCTAGGCCCATCCTAGCTTGGCCCAAAAGTTGTAATTTTAGAAGTAAAATGACGTTGTTTACAACTTAAACAACGCCATTTCGCTTTAGAAGCAAATTGACATCATTTATTACTTACACTATTTAGTTTCTAAAGAAGTAAAAAAACATAACATTGCTTTATCAGCAAAACGATGTCGTTTTATGCTTATATTGTTACATTTCTGACAGGGAAAAGTGACGTCATTTTAGTTTATGTTAATCATTCCCCTTTTCTTCCCCTACCTTCTTCAGGCTTCGTACATAATCTCTCTCTCTCAAACGGTTAGCTGTCATCTATTTGATTTTGGTTGCCTATTCATCACGCCACTTTTTCTCCTTTAACAGCGACCGCCCTTTGTACTCCCTCCAATTGCCCCTTCGCCTTGTCGCCTTACTGCCCCACTTCTCACTACCCTTTCACCGTCTTTTTTTTCATCTTCGTCACCCACCCACCAAGGAAAGTTCCTTTGTCATATTTTAGTTTTGAATATTTTAATTGAAGATTGAATTTGTGAAATACTTAAATTTCTAGGATTGTTTCCATTTGGGGGGTTTTTTATGAACTTGTATAGTTACATTCAAAGGCATGTATGTGGTCAAGCAAGTGACATACAAAGGTATGTATGTGGTCATGTAAATGACTATAAAGTTTTGAGAACTTATATGATCATATACATGGGTGTGTATGTGGCCGTGTAAGTCACTATAAAGTTTTATAGTGACTTACATGGTCAAATACACATCCTTTTATGTGATCATGTAAGTTCGTGAAAACATATATATGCCCATGTGTTGTGTAATATGATCCAGTGACTTACACAATCATATATATAGGTGTGTGTGATCATGTAAGTCACTAATAACTTTAAATGTGTGATTATGAATTTATGATTTATGTTCTCCAATTCTCTCCTATATTTTATGTTTATGAATTATCAATTATGATTATAAATAACATATATATTTATATGTTAATTATTTCAGATAGATAAGTATATTCCTTCAGTGGAGAGTTATAATCTTGTACTAGAGATAGAAATGGAAACTTCCAATCTTGCACTAAGTAAAGATAGAAGTCCTGGTTAATTGAAATATGAAGTTTGGAATCGCTTTAATAAGATTAGATCAATAGACAAAGTAGAAAAAGCTGAATGTAAGTATTGTCAAAAGATGTTGGCTAGGAGTTCAAAAGGTATAACCTCTCTTTTAAAGAAACATGCAAAATCATGCAGATTTATTATAAAATCTCAATTTTTATTATTCAATTAATTGTAACTTCAATTAATTGAATTGACCACTTTATATATAATCTTTTTTTCTTTTCCTATAATCATATCCTTCTTCATTAATAAATTTGATTTCATCTTATTCATTTTATCAATATATGTACGTTTTATATATTTATAAGATCTCAATTTTTATTAATAAATTGAAATTTGCAACTTCAATTAACTGAATTTCTTATATTATATTTTAATTAAAAATGTTATATTAGAAAGTTAAAAAAAAGGCCATCCTGGGCTCAATCAAACTTTGGGCCTAATAAGCCTAATCAAGATTAAGCCTTAAGCCCAAAGCTTGGCCTGATCCACTGTCATCCCTACCTTCTAGAGCACGGGTTGGCACAAAAAATTATGATTTTCTTTATAATTTTGTTGAGAATGGTCTCTGATTCTTAAATAACATCATCCCTTTGTCCACTTTGCATAATTACATAAAAAGAAATAAAAATTAAGTAAAGTAAGGTAATTTAGCATTAAAATTAAGAAAAATACTTTTAAAATATGCATTTTATGCATATCAAATATCCCCACTCTTAAACTTTTCTTTTTATGAATGCTCTTAATTACTCAGATAGATCACCGTTTCAAATGGATATTAGTATCATTCTTTAACTTTAACCTTTTCATTTATGTTAAAACCAATATAGTTGATTTATTTATATTCACTTATTCACATATTTTTAATTTAATTAATGAATTAATTTATCATTTTTAGTGAGATACTAAAATGCTTAAAAAAGTCCACTTCTAACTTAAAGATTTGCCTAAATTATATAAAAAAACATTACAATACAATACAAATTAACTATCCGTTTTCACAATTGTTGAAACAAATTAGAACTAAATTAATTATCAATACTTATAACTATTGACCTAAATTAATTGAACTGCAAAATAACTAAACTTATAATGGGTCATCTTGACGAAATTTCTTTCATTGATAAAAATATTCCCTTTATTATTTCATTTTAAGATAATTGCAACAATATTGATAAGCATAATAAGGTTTATAAATAGTTTATTTCCTCCTCTCATTTAAGTTGTGCATTATCCTTAATGTACTAAGTGTAAAGAATCAAAGCAAAAATAAAGGATGATAAAAATAAAGGAAAGAAAGTGAAAAGGGATTTGAAACTTCTTTAGTTGTTATTTATCCTCTGTTATCTAAGATATTTATGATTGACATCTATATTTATACCTTGCAAAAACACACAACTAAAGAAAATATAAAAACAATAAAATGCAAAAGGAACTTAACATTAAACTAGAATGAATATTAAAGACAACTAAAATAACATAATTAAAATAAATTTTAATAAAAGATCATGATAGGAAAAACAAAATCCTCAAAATGTATAAAGCTTAATGGCAATAAAAGTCAATAAGAGCTTAATCAGCAACATGCTAACTCTTATCATCGTTGTCCTCCTCTAACATAGTCAAAAATTATAGAGACGGTTTGAAGTATCTCATATGTTAGAAGTAAGAAAATAATCATTGTTACAATCTTTCCAACTACTTTCTCAACTTGGAGGGATATGTTAGAGTCGAAGGGTTTTAGATTGAATAGGACTAAGACTAAGAATGTGAAGTATAACTTTTTAGGACATAGGGTGATTACCGATGTGGAGGTAAAGATTGGTTCAAAAGTTATACCACAAAAGGAGTGTTCTAAATATCTAGGATCTATCATCCAAAGCAATAGGGAGATTGATGAAGACATAGTTCACCCGATTAGATTAGGGTGACTTAAATAGAGAAGTGCATCAGGAGTTTTGTATGATAAGAAAATACCATTTAAGCTTAAAGGTAAATTCATTATTTAGCGGTGAGGCCAACAACACTCTATGGGACAGAGTGTTCGCCTATCAAATAAGTGCATAATTATGAGCTAATGGTGACAGAGATAAGGATGCTCTATTGGATATGCAACTTACTTTAAGAGATAAGGTCAAGAATGTGATGGTAAAGGACAAATTAAAGGTATCCAATATTATTGACAAATTAAGAGAGACAAAACCTAGGTGGTTTAAACATGTTAGAAGGAAACACCCAGATGCTCCAGTAAGAATATGCAAGAAGATCGTACATAGAGACTGTTAGAGGAAAAAAGGGAGGAGGTTTAAGAAGAATTGGGAGGAGGTGATCAAGAATGATATAACAATATTAGAATTTACCGAGGACATAACTTACAGTAGAAAGCTTTGGCGTATTAATATTCAGATAAAGGATTCCTCGTAAAGTGATCCATGTAGTTCTTATAAGTCTTTTAACAATTTCCTCTTATAGTTAGCCTACACCTGCAAATAGGTAGTACTTACCTCTTATAGGGCGTTTAGTTCACTTATAAGAATAGATAATGAATGAAATGTTGATTATTTAGGAATAGAATAAATGACGAATAAAATATAATATGTATTATTCAGTTTGGTTTATTCCTAAGTTTTCAATGATGATGTAATGCCAATGTTTGGTTTGAAAAAATAAATTTAGAATGACAAAGGAATAACTAACAAAAAGACCAAAATATCCATTAGTCTTCACTAACTACATTATTATTGCGGTTAGGTTAATTACCAAAAAATACCAACCTTTCGTCAATTTTTTAATTATAACCCAAACTTTAAAAAGTAGCAATAAAATGCCCAAATTTTTAATTTTTTTCAATTCTAGCCCGAACTTTTAAAGGTAGCAATAAAATGCTCAAATTTTCAAATTTTTTCAATTATAGCCCGACGTTAGTGTTTCTGTTAAGTTTGCTTACGTGACTTGCCCCTTGTTTCAGAAACCTTAATTATTAATACGCGTTAGCTAAAATTAAGACAACATATAAAGATTAATGAAATGACGTCATTTAATCACATAATTAAAAAGACGTCCTTGTTTTAAAATGATCTAAATCAGATTACGCATCCCCGATGACCTTACGCTTTGATTTCAGTTTTTTCCTTCGTTTTTAGTTTGTTCTCTTGACGCCCTCACACTTCGATTTTTAGATTACGCAGCCCTAATGCCCTCACATTAAAGACATCAGGAGAACAAACCAAAAACAAAGAGTTTACTAGTGTAGTACATTGTAATGCGAGAGTGGTTTGGGGCATAAAAAGAATAAACAGAAAATAAAGGTTGGGTTTTAGGGAGAACAACAAATAACATCGGGCTAGAATTAAAAAAATTGAAAGTTTGAGCATTTTATTGCCACTTTTTAAAGTTTGGGCTAAAATTAAAAAAATTGAAAGTTTAAGCATTTTATTACTACTTTTTAAAATTCACAATATAATTGAAAAAATGACGAAAGTTTAGGTTGTTTTAGTAATTAACCCTTATTATTATTATTATTATTATTATTATTATTATTATTATTATTATTATTATTATTATTATTATTATTATTATAACTAAGTAATTATGTGGATTCTTTAAGGATATCTTTGTCCAACAAGTCTTCATTTTTATTCCCAACCTACTTGGAATAGATAAAGATAGGGGGAGAATAAGTTTACTTATTCTCCAAACTCAAAGAATAAGAACACCCTTGGATCATATATTCTATATATTTCTTCAACCAAACAAGGGAATAACCTATTACTAAAAATATCTAAGGAATGAAATGGTAATTCCAGTCAACCAAACACTCCACTAGGGATTTAGCCTAAACTTTTATACCTTGGTTGTTTTAGTGGTGTTATTATTACTATGATTATTATCTTCATGATGATGATGATGATGATGATGATGATGAAGATGATTATTATTATTATTATTATTATTGTTATTGTTATTATTGTTGTTGTTGTTGTTATTGTTGTTGTTGTTGTTATTGTTGTTCTTATTATTATTAATAATTAGTTATTTATATTTATTTATTTATTCATTCATTAATTATTTGTTATTATCAAATTATTATATTATATATTATTATTTTATTCCCTCTTCATGTGGGTCAAACAACCTCTCTATTAGTTAGGGGTAAGAAGGTATACTATTGGACCTCTCCATACCCCACGTGCCAGTGAGATTTCTACTGAGTGTTGTTGTTGTTGTTTAAAATATAATTCTTAGTATGCATCTAAGACTCTATATTATGAATAGTTTTATTAATTCTATCTCACATTAATTGCTGTGTGGAAGACTTGACGTCTTTAGACTCCTCTGTCGTCTCTTCCACTTGAGGTACACAACTTCTTGTAGAACTTCAACTATTGACTCTCAATTTTATACTTCCCTTTAACAAGTTAAAGGAGAAAGAAGGGGGTTTTGTATTGCCAAATATATGGTTGTCTTAGGTTTAGACATCAATTTTATTTCATATGATTTTCCTCTCAACTCTTTATTTCTATTTATGCTACGTCAAATTGGCACTATGATGGTTCCTTCTATGAGGAACAAGTAAGCCTTCAATTCCACAATCAAGTTAAGTCATGAGAGATTGATGAAGAACCATTTTTTAAAAGTGAACAACGTATAAGAAGCTTACAATTAGTTGTTAATGTTCGAAAGGAATCAATGTTTCAATCCTTCTTTTCTTTAAATTATTGTTACAATATTTTTCATTATCTTAAACTCTCATTATGATATGAATTTTGAACTTCAACTTTTGAGTTGGAGAATATGATACCAGTAGTTAAGTTAGTGGATAGGATATCAATAGTCAATACTTTCACTAGGTATTAACCACCCAAATAGTATCATTGAACAAAAAACATTAGCAAAGTATCTCAAGCATCATTATAAGTGTGTAAAGGACTAAAAGTAAAGAAATTTATTATGTTTTTGTTCGGTGTCAATTAGTGGTAGGGATGACAAAAATGACCTATATTGTCCTAGTTTGACATGAACTTAATGGTTTAGGTTTGAGTTGATGTGATTTAGGCTGGACTTAAACTTAGGAAGACTCATTTGACCTAGCCTAAATAGCTTAAATCGACTAAAAAAGATGTTGATTTAGTTATACTTAATAAATCACGTTCTTTTGCTATATATAATTAAAACAATGTTATGGTCGTTAAGTTAATCAAGTTTTAAACTATTTAAACTGACACTACAACAAACTGTGTTTTTAGCGATGAATTTAATCGTTGCTAAAGAAGGAAAAATCGTCGTAATTATTAATGTGTGATGATTTCATTTCGTCGCCCCAATCGTTGCTGAATCCCGGTAGCAAAACAACATCAACGATGTTTTACAAAATTCATTGTGAAAACAAGTTTGAGACAAAAATAATTCGTTGAAAAAACTTATTACCGACAATAGAGAGAAACGTCGTTAATAGTTTTGCACGATGTTTTCTTTTAGTAGATAAAATTCTTTTCTCACGAAACCTTATGCATCGGTATTTATTTTTAGTGAAGATTTGTTTTCGTAACAAAAAACTTTTAGCTACCAATTCTTCCTGTAGGGAAATAATTTTAGAGACGTTTCTTAAACGTAGGTAAAAAGCTTTTGTCACAAAGTAGCTTTGGTCGCTAATATGATTTTGTGACGATTTTTGTTTGGTAGTAAAAAAGATTTAGCAACGAAATGTTAGTTGTAGCAAAAACTTTTTACTGATGTTGTTTATACGTAGTGAATTAGTTTTTGTGACGAATTTCATTTGGTAGCTAATAGTATTTAGTGACGAAATGTAATTTTT
>JAOTAY010000001.1:18345516-18365821 GCA_025629805.1 Erythroxylum baracoense
AACCATTCAGCATTAATATAAAATTTTACAAACACAGTCAACAGTTCATCATATCATCATTCAACATCACAATCCCGCTTTCATAACCATACACTCAAGCTCGACTTAGACCTCCGACTTTCTCCATTTAAGAAATTTGTTCCGTGTTTATGTTATTATAACCTTGTTTTGTTAGTTTATGCCTTTGGAGTTACTTTGTTGATTGTAATTTTATATATGATATTATTATTTAATTAATAAAAACATTCTTTGTCTTTATGTATTTAATTAATTACATTTAAAATTTTAATCATTAAAGTAAAATCTTTAGAATTATTACAATACAATTGAAATTATAATGAGATTATAATTACGAGATTATTTGCATTTATGTATTATTTTAAAATTATTTCTAGATGTAATTTAATCAAAAAGATATATTGATGAAATAGTAAAATTAACACATCTTATATTTCTTTCTTACAAAGAAAGTAATTGTTTTCATAAATTAAAATATGAAAATACTTAAATAAATATGTGAGTGCTTATTAAAGAATAAGTTTATTGAAATGACTCGATTACGAAGATCTCAAATGGAACATTATTTATGTATTTATAGATTTCCTCATTATAATAGCTGTATAATGGATTCTTAAACTTGAGATCAACAGAGTATTTCATGAGAGAATTACTTAATTTGATGTTACTTATGACTACAGTATGAATAATATGGAGATGGTTACGCAAGTTAATAAAGGATTCGTCACTTTAAAGTAATTAGAGAAAATATTTTATTATTCTTGATTAGTAATAATATAATAAATTCTCTGCCGACAATGAATTGAGATTTAAAAAGATATTCTCAAAAATCAATTATAAATCAATTACTATTTATTAAGAACGAACATGACTATATTTAAAGGATTAGATATTATGTCCATACTTTATCTCTAACTAAAATATTCAATGACAAAAGAACTAAATTATATGCCATAACCACGCAAAGATGGTTTGCGTTAAACTACTTTGACATTCCTAATATTTAGGTGGTCATAAAATATTGTTACACGTCGATCTTAATCTTTGATTACATATTATTTAATTAAAGAATTAAAGATCAGTTAAAAAGAGTTTTGATTTGTCTAATTCTAATTATGAATTCTAATTCTAATTTATCTTCGTTATCAACATATTATGAACCTCATAGTTCACATATAAAGAGTAGTTAAAAAGAAAAAAATCATTTAAATTAAATTATACTTAATTGTGAATTTTGAGAAACTCTAGGAATCAAATATGAGATATTTGATTTTATTAAAATTAAATTTGAATTTGGAATTTAACTTTAATTATAATTACAATATTTAAATTTAATAAAAATAACCTAATGTTATTTATTTATTTATAGGAAATAAACATAAAGAAACTGGTATTCCTACTTATTCATCTGAAAACGTTGAGTTTTTGTTTTTTCTCTTCTCTGTAGATATTGCTAGACGTTAGGCACTTAGATAGCTCGTAATTGACATTTTATGAAAAACATTTACAAGAATTCGAATAAGATACGATTTAATTACTTTTATAGTTTATATTTTTAAGATATTTAATTATTAAGATCAGTTCAACAACTGTAAAATTTTTTTTTCGTTATGTCCGTGATTCTACCACGATTATGTTGCTAACATGTTCATCCATGAACATAATCTAACGTTGGTGGCACAAAACCCACCTGAAAGTTTAGATCATAAATTACTGGTTTTGCTTCATAGATTAATTAGGGAAAATAGGAACACATGCATTTTTTAAAAATAAATGGCAACGTTTTATGGCACAAAGTTTGCATGTAGCTTGGTATCATACTTTTTTTTTTTGGTAAGGAGAACTCAGGCATTTACTAATAGCCTAGATAAAAACTCAAGAACCCAGGGTTATCAGCAAGAATGCTATCAGTGATGATGTTCGGTGGAGACTGATGCATGAAGAAGCCTAGTGGGTAGCTTCGTCCCAGTCCTGCAAGTTTATCAGCCACTATATTGGCCTCCCAAAATATATGCTTTACTATGACATCCTTGAAGCGTCCAAGTAAACTTTAACACTCTATGATGATGGTGCTCTAGGGGGCCTTAACATTCCTATTCTTTAGTGCTTGAATTACATCCCACGAGTCTGATTCTAGATGTAATTTGCAAATCCCAGCTGAGAGTGCCAAGGACAGGCCTGTTTTGACCACCCAAGCCTCCACCTCCCATGATGGACAACACCCTAGTGATTGAGTAAATCCTATGATCTAGCGGCCCTCAGACTTCCTCAAAATGACACCTGCTTAAGAGAAACCTGTAGAAGTATCATTACTACCATCACAATTCAGTTTAATCCATCCCTGGATTGGGTGTATCCACCTAAACCACCGATCCTCCCATCTTGCTATGTGAAAAGCATATTTCTTCAGGTTATTAATAGAGAACTGGAATTCCTCTGCTTTCAATTTAATAGTTACCATTGGATGGGAGCTTGCATCAGTACGACCCTCAAAGACAAGTTGATTCCTCCACTTCCACAGAATCCACAAGCCTGTACTAAATACCACATACTATGGCATCAAGCCCTCTTCCTTGTTTACTAATAAATTTGCCATTAACCAATCCTCCATGTCCAACCTAAAGAACTCAATCTATTTATCAACTGGGACAAGTTGTGTCCAATTATTTCTAGAAAAAGTACAATCTCTCAAAATATGTAGTGTAGATTCTGGGCTAATCTCACACTGGGGGCATGTGTTATTAGTAAGAATTTGGTGCTTAAAGCAAAGATCTTTCATAGGTAACCGATTATGTGATACTAACCAAAGGAAGGAATGAATCTTTTCTGGACCTGGCCATTTCCATATAAGCTTCCATAACCTAAAGATGTCCCGACTATGTCCTCCTATAATAGTGAGCGTGCAGAAGTAGTTAAGAATTGACCATTCATATTCAAACTCCACCTTAAAACATTCGTCTCTTGCCGATCGTCAGGCGGTTTGATTTTTGCTAGTTGTAAACACACAAAAGTCAATAGATAATCCTGAAAAAGCCTCCAGTCCCAATTTTCACAATCAGCAACAAAATGACTAATAGATCGATTTCTCAATGATTCTAGGATATCACGTAAAGCCATGCCAATGAAAGGTCCCAAATTCTCCAATCATTGATCTTCTCAGAATCGAGTATCTCTGCCATCTCCAACATGCCATACTCCTAATTTCAATATGGCCAAAGAGGATGTAAAGCCCTCTATAATGCTGCACTGTTCTCTTTAACCACACTCCCTGTCGAAACATCTATACTGGATTTAGTCCAGCCATATTTATTAGCTACCACTCTAACCTATAGCTGGTTTTGTTATGTGACATAACGTCATCCAAGCATCATAAGGAATACTTTGTTAGTTTCTGAAGTCTTATAGAAACCAAGGCCCCCTTGCTCCTTTGGTGAGCATACTTTGTCCCAGCTAATAAGATATAACTTCTTTTTTCCTAAATTCGATCCCTAAATGAACCCCCTAATGAGCTGGTCGATTTCCTTGGATATAATAGCGGGAAGCAAAACTGTTTGCATCAAATATGAAGGGATAGCTTGTAAAACCGATTTGGCTAGTGTAATCCTTCCTGCAAAGGACAAACTATTGGCCTTCCAACTGAAAAGTTTGCCTTTGATTTTATCTAGCAACTCCGTATAATAACTTCGAGACAGTTTAGCATGCAATAACGGTGCACCTAGATATTTTCCTAAGCTCCTAGTGATCTTGAAGCCTAGCAACTTGCTCACCTCCTTTTGTGTTTGTACTGTTGTATTGTCAGAGAATAGGATCCTGATATTAAGTTGACTCACTCATTGTCCCGACTTAAGGAAAAAATTCTTAAGCACTTGTTAAATAATACTTCCCTGTTCTATTGATGCTGTAAAGAATAAAAGTAGGTCATTAGCAAAAAACAAATGAGAAAGCTTAGGGCCACCTCTTCCAAGCTGGATTGGTCTCCAAATGTTGCTCTCCACCTTTTCTAATATTATATGTGTTAGGCGTTCAATACATAGGACGAAGAGGTATGGAGACAAAGGATCACCCTATCGTATCCCTCTTGTAGGAAGAAAAGCATCATTTGCCATGCCATTTGAAAGAACCCTTATAGAAGCCGTGGTATCATACTTACTAGTTCTTCTTTAAGTGTCCACTATTAATGTAAATACCAAATATTCATCCTTGCTTTCATTTATGGGTTTGTATTACATCCTTTCTCAGAAGCCCTGTTAAAAATTAACTAAACCGCATAGCTAACCAACAATGGGGATTAGGGAAAAACCCTATATGACTTATCAAAAATACAGGGGCTCTCATATGGTGAAACATTAAATACTTAGACTTGAGACACATCAACTCTTTGCTTAGGTAAGTAGGCCATTATCAGATTCTTATTACTAGACATAGTCTAAAGATTGGGCCATGTTACTCTTTGCATCTTCAAAATTCACGACTTCTATGTAGAAATTCCAGTGGAAATTCAATTGGGAGACACACAATGAACATTCAAAATATTTGAGAAAGATATTAACTACTTATCTACATATTCAAATAAAAGAAAAATTAAAATTATCGGTATTACGTAAGAAATATTTTAGATATTGGTATCTAATATCCTAAAAGGAAAAAAATTTGTCACATATAATTAATATCTTAAATATGCTGCTAGAACTATTTATATATTAAATAAATCCTGTAATTGAAATATAATTTTATTCAATTAGCTGAGCCCTGAAGCTATAAATGAAAGCAAAAATGTATTTTGTAATAGTAATAGTAGTAGTAGTAGTAGTAATAATAATAATAATAATAATAATAATAATAATAATAATAATAATAATAATAATAATAATAATAATAATGTAATTGATAAAAATAATGAATTTGGTAGTAATAAAATTAATAATAAGTAGAAAATTAATAATATTAAGAATAATAAAATTAATAAGAATAAATAATAATAATAATGTAATTGATAAAAATAATAAATTTGGTAATAATAAAATTAATAATAAGTAGAATAATAATAATAATAATTAATGATATTAAGAATAATAAAATAATATTATATGATTGAAATATTAGAAATGAAAAAATTAACATTTAATAATATAACTTGGATTACAAATTAACATTATTTAACGATTTCAATTTTTATTCGATAGCAGTATAAATGGAAATATAAGTCAAAATTAAATTACATTCTATAAAATACTGATGCATACCAAACACTATAATAAGAATTCACCAAACTTTTCTATTAGAATTCTTATAAGTATCTAAACATGTAAATATCTTTATATTCTATAGATTTATTTTTCAAAAAATCAGAATCTACATTCACTTTATTTTTCCACCAATCAAACAGGACCTCAATGTTTTCTTTTTCAGCTGATTGCGTTAAATCTTTCAACTTAATCAATCATTTACTAAACATTTTTATCAACTGTTTCATACGATTAATCAACTAAAAGTTTTGTCGGTGCTAAAAATTAGCTTGTGAGTTGTTTATCAAACAAAGCCAAATTCCATTTCAAGTTTTCAACATGAACTGATTAATTAGCTGTTTTAAAAAACCTATAAAAGTAATAAAAAATACTTTTCTTCTCTGACATCGTCAGAAACCAAAGGTAAATATGGACATTAATTTAGAGAAAAGATGAAAAAGAAAAAAAAAGGACCCAAAAGCCAAAACACGAGAGAGAAAGAGTGTGAGTAAAACGAACAAGAGAGTGGGAGCAGGTAAAACCATATTGGGATGTTAATAGGCCAGGCGGACCTCTCCTAGCCTAGCTTGACCTGTGGTTATCGGCAAGACGGAATGGCCAAATCCAATATATATATATATATAATTAAAAAAATGACGTTAATTTTTATTTTTAAAATTTTAAAGTCGTTTTTAATGTTTTGGTTAGGCTAAATAATTTTAACTCATGATCTGCGCACGACCAAATTAACCTGGGACAAAATCAAGCCAAGTTAGGTTAGATTAAGTAGGGCGGCGAAAATTAACATTCCCTAAATCATAAAAGTCTTAAAGGATTAAATTACCTATTAGGCCTTTATAAATTTCAAGGATAACAAAATAGTGAGTGAAAAATAAAAAATATATTAATTTTATTTTTAAAGAGTGATATTTGTAGAATGACTTTTTTTTATTGTCTTTTTAAAAATATAATTAATCCTTTTTAACTATTTTTATGATATATTCAATCTTTTCTAATATTTTAGTTTTTTTCTCTTAACTAAATTAATTTTCTTTAATTTTTAATTATTTTTTATTTTAATTTATTCTTATAATTTTAATTTCTTATTTGTTATATATTAATTTTATTATGGTTTAATATTGATTAAATATTCAAAATTTAAACTTGTTTTACCGCTTCCATATTTGATACAAATATTAAAATATTGATAAATTCCCGTGATTTAAGAATTATAAAAGATGCAAGGTTTTGGATTATTTAGCGCATGCCTACTCGGCCTTGAATTGGTAGGCGGGAAGAGAGAGAAATTTAAAAATTAAGAAATTGAAGGGTAAATTTGGAAAAGAAGAATTAATATGGCGCGAATGGGGGTGGAATGAAAATGAAAGGAAATTCCAGGAAATGGGGTTGTTGTTGTTGAATAGGATTTGGGGTTTTGCAATGGAAGTAGGAAAGGGAGAGAGGCAAGTGGATCTGGTCAAGTCGTTTAAGCTTGCTGTCCGTTCTCTCCTCACATGCTGTTCCGCTCAGGTTTCTCTCCTCTTGTTCTCTCTCTCTTTATTTTTGTATTTTATTTGTTGATTTTTTAATATTTAATTCAGGATTTTAGCAATGCATTCTCAAGTTTCAGTGGTATCGAGCAGCAACGTCTTCGTCGTCTCTTTATTCAGGCATTTCACTCCGTCTTCCTTATGTTTCTTTGTTTTCCATTTTCTCAATTCCCTCCAAATAACTTGCAGGTCATTACTTCATTGCATACTTTGATTGAGGTATTCATCTCTCTCACTATAGTTAATGCGCTCGGTTCTCTAATGCGTTCTTCTTTAATCTTTTTTTTTTCCCTTGTCTGTCTTTGCAGGAAGAGTTCGAGTCTTTGTGCCTTGAAACCCAGGTGCGTGTTTCTTTCTTTTCATCACTACGTTTAATTTCCAAGTGATTCAGAGTATTTGAGTTGAGTAGCTCTAATCATTAGGATCCAGAGGGATTTCTATTAGTGAAAGGTCAAAATTTCAGTGGGTTTATATCCCCTTTAGTTTGGTGATAATTATTTCAAAGTCCTTTATGTGCTTCACACGTGGGTGTGTTCTTATGTGACAATGTTGGAAATGACAGAGCAAGAAGGTTAGAACAATTGCTGTGTTCTATCTAGTTATTGAGAGAAAGATGCCTTTTAAATAGGCTTACAAGAAAGACGTTAAAGTCTAACAGACTTATCTAAGGAAATCTGAAAGTAGCGTTCAAAAATAAAACAAAGTCTATAGTTACTGAATCTTGAAGGATTCAGTTAATAGAACAACTTTGAATTAGTCATAGCCTTCAACACTCCCCCTTAATTCAAAGTTGGTGATGTGCAATTGTGCTCGAAGATCTTCAAATCTTCCAGTTGGCAATACCTTTGTAAGCAAATGATGTTTGATTTTCATATGCTTGGTTCCTCCATGCATAACTGGATTTTTGTCCATAGCAACTGTAGATGAACTATCACACATAATATGAGTTGCCTCTGTTTGCTTTTGTCCTAAGTCTCCCAGCAATCTTCAAAGCCAAACTGCTTGGCACGCAGCAGTCGTTGCTACTACATACTCAGCCTCAGTTGAAGATAATGCAATTGTAGCTTGCTTCTTTGATATCCATGATATTGGACCTAATCAGAGAATAAAGCAATTCCTTGTTGTACTCTTCCTATCCATATGTGATCCAGCCCAGTCACTATCAGAGTAACCTTTCAAGTTGAAATTTTGACCTTTCATATACCAAATTCCATAATCACTTTTTCCAGATGTATAGCGAAGAACCCTCTTTGCAGCTCCATAGTGCTGTTTTGATGGATAGTGCATAAACCTTGAGATTACACCAATTGCAAAAGACAGATCAGGTCGAGTATGTGTAAGATATATTAATTTACCCACCAGGCTTCTGAACCTCCTTGCATCTGCCATATCCGTTCCATCTTCTAGTTTCAGTTTCTCATTTGTATTCATAGGTGTAGTAGCTTTCTTACACTTCTCCATGTTGTAACTCCTCAAAAGATCTGTTGCATAATTCTGTTGAGACATGAAAATGCTACCATTAGTCTGTTTAACTTCAACACCTAGGAAATATTGTAATTTTCCTAAATCTGTCATTTCAAACATGCTCATCATGGCATCCTTGAACTCAAATATCAATTGAGCTGATGACCCTATGTATATCATATCATCCACATACAAACTAACTATAAGAAGTTCATTAATGCCTTGCTTTTTTAGGTACAAAGTTGGTTCATTTGGACTCCTTTTAAATCCATTTTAATGAAAGAAAGTGTCTATCTTACTATACCATGCACGAGGAGCCTGTTTCAATCCATATATTGCCTTTCTCAATCTGTACACCTTCTCTTCTGATCCTAATACCTCAAATCCCCTTGGTTGTTGAACATAGATCTCTTCTTTCAATTCTCCATTTGGGAAGGTTGACTTAACATCAAATTGATGAACATTCCATTGTTGTTGTATTGCTAGTGCAATAATGACTCTAACTGTCTCAAATCTTGCAATAGGAGAAAAAGTTTCTTCTTAGTACCTTGCTCTTGGGTGAATCCTTGTGCCACAAGTCTAGCCTTGTGTTTTTGAACTCGTCCATTTGAATGAAACTTAGTCTTGAAAAGCCATTTAAGGTTGATGGCTTTCTTTCTTTGAGGTAGATCAATCAGTTACCATGTTGCATTTTTCTCAATTGCTAAAATCTCATCATTCATTGCTTTCTTCCATACTTCACTCTTCATAGCTGCTTCAACATCTGTTGCATCACCAACAAAAAAGGCACAAGTGCAAGCCTCCCCCTTAATTTCAAAAAGACGTCGTGGAATTCTGCCACGTTCACTCCTTCGTAGTTGAACCGACTCAATGTTTGTGTCTTTCTGTGAAGGCTTTGAGCTACTGCTACTAGTTGTTGCTGAGGAGAATCTTATTGGAGAGTCAACTTGAGGACTAGTCGGTCGCTCTTCCTGAATTTCTTCGACATGTTCTTCACTTACAATTGGATCCAAGGTAAGTATTGGCTTTTTTGTAGCTTCCTTCCAGCTCACTTTTTCATTGAACTGAACACTATGACTTACAACAATCTTCTTGCCTTCAGGATCGTATAGTCTGTATGCCTTTGAATTTAAGAAATAGCCAACAAAAATATATTTCTTGGATTTTTGATCTAATTTGCTTCTCCCAGAAGTTATTAAGGCATAACATACACGTCCAAAAAACTTTCAAATGACTTATAGAGGGTTTTGATCCATGCCATGCCTCATATGGTGTCATATTTCATACTGCCTTAGTTGGAGAGATATTGATTAGATAGACACTTGTTGCTACAGCTTCTGCCCAACAATTGTTAGGTAAGTCTGTGGACTTCATCATTGATCTCACCATTTCAACAATGGTTCTATTTTTCTGTTTTGCTATTCTATTCTGCTCTAGGGTATAGGGTGCAGTTAGCTCTCTTCGAATGCCTTGCTCTTCACAGAATTCATTGAATTCTTTTCAGAGAAACTCTCCCCCTCGGTATATTCTAAGCACCTTCAGTTTGCTATTGCATTGCTTTTCTACGAGGGCTTTGAAGTTTTTGAAGTGGTTAAATGCTTCGAATTTTAGATTTGGAAAATACACCAAACATAGTCTCGTGTAATCATCAATAAAAAGTAAGAAGTATTTACTTCCTACATGGGACTTTGTCTTCATTGGTCTACATAGATCTGCATGAATTAGCTTTAGTCTCTTTGTAGCTCTTCTTGACTATTGTTGGGGGCAATGATGTTTTTGCCTGTTGCCTAAGGCACACCCTTCACACACGTGCTTGAGCTCCTTGATAGTACGCAAACCATTCACCATATCTTTAGTAGCAAGTAATTGCAACCATTTCACATTTAAATGTCCATATTGTTGATGCCAAATTTTTGATTCATCAAGTCTGCTGCTCATTAATGCGTGAGTTCCTTTGCCAGAAAAATTGATAGGAAACATCTTGTTTTCTGTCATCTTGGCAAGCAATATAATATCACCAGTGTCTTTCTTAATAGTACAAGTGTCTTTCTCAAATATAATCGAGTGTCCACATTCAATTAATTGCCCCACACTAATTAAATTGTGTGCTAGACCATGTGCATAGTGAGCATCCTTAATTAATTTCTCTCTACCATCAACAGAAATGGAAATTGTATCTTTTCCTTCAATCTGCACTTGTATATCATTTCCCAAGCGTACTTGAGCCTTATAGTTTTCATCTAGTTCCTTGAATTTGTCTCATTCTCCGGTCAAATCATTTGAACAAGCCCTGTCAATGTAACAAATTTCTTTCAGAGTGCTTTGAGAACTTACACGAGTCATAAAGAGATAATCTTTGGGCTCTTGTTCTTCTGCATATTTGGCTTGATCTTTGCTCCAACAGTCATCTTCTTCGTGTCCATACTTCTTGCAGTAGGTGCATTGGATAGAGCTTCCACGTCCACGTCCTCTTCCTCATAAGGACTCCTACCTCTTCCTCAATACTGAGAAGATTTTCTTCTCTCCCCTTGGACTTGAAAAGCTTGCTCTTCTTCTTGAACTGCTATTCTATTGATCCTTAATTCATGTGTTTGTAGTGAGCCCATCAGCTTATCAACTATGAGAGTGGACAAGTCTTTAGATTCTTCTATAGTTGCAACAACATGATCAAACTTTGGAGCCAAACTCCTTGGTATTTTTGCTACCACAGTCTCATCACTTATCTTGTCACCATATGCACACATTTGACTGACAGTACTTGACACTTTAGCTAGGTATGCTTGTACTGTCTCATTACTTTTCATGCTTGTCATTTCAAATTCTCTGCGTAAAAATTGAAGCTTGACAGTTATTACCTTTGCTAAGCCTTGATCCTCAGTTTTCAAAATATCCCATGCTTGCTTTGATGATGTTACTGCAGCAATTCTCGAGAATATTGACTCATCCACTGCTTGTTGGGTGAAAAATAGAGCCTTAGCATCCTTCTTTAGAATTTCTTTGTGTCGTGTGTCTTTAGTACCTTCTTCATCATAGCCAGTCTCAACAACTTCTCACAGCTCCTGAGATTTGAAAAGAGTTCTCATCTTTATGCTCCAAAACTCGTAAGCTTCACCTTTGAATATAGGGATTTGGGGCTGTGAGACATTCACTGCAGTGCTATTTGAGGCCATAATGTGTAAGAAACAAGGATAGGAATATCAAATAGCCTGGTTTCAACCTGTCTCTGATACCACAATGATGGAAATAACAGAGCAAGAAGGTTCGAACAATTGCTGTGTTCTATCTAGTTATTGAGAGAAAGATGCCTTTTAAATAGGCTTACAAGAGAGACGTTAAAGTCTGATAGACTTATCTAAGGAAATCTGAAAGTAACGTTCAAAAATAAAACAAACTTTATAGTTACTGAATCTTGAAGGATTCAGTTAACAGAACAACTTTGAATTAGTCATAGCCTTCAACAAAGTATTCATTAACATTTCGTTTTGTGTTTTGTGTTTGGTACCATCAATTTTACTTCTATGTTACAGGTGGGAACTGCTCTTGATAGAGTGGAGCAGCTTGTAGAAGAGCAAAGTCTAGACCCATTGTCTTCAGAAAAGTATGCATCTTCTGTTTCTGGTCGCACATGGATTTCTCATATTAGTCAATAAAAATTACATATACTTCTAATTGCATTTTTTCTTATTCTTTTCTATTCACGGAGATGGATTTATACAGTTATACTTTCCAGAAGCTGGAACGGCTAAGAATTAGCTTCTTGAAACCTTTGCCAAGCCTCACAGATGGGCTTTATATAATTATATCGGCTTTCTATCGGAATAATTATGATTTGGATTGTTTGTTTGTTGGTTGTTAATGATTCAGGTACAGTCTATCTCTCTTGGGGGAATAATTGGTTCTTTATAAAATCTAGTATCTTTCCATTATGGAATTCCTAATTTCAAAGGAAATGAATACAAATGCAACACAGACACTCTAAGAATGAGTTAAGTTTCCTTTTGTACAACTAGAACCTTTCCTGAGCTTTTTGACCTTTACCAAAAGATATTCAAATGATTAGTTGTCTATTTCTATGTACGAGTTCTATCAAAAACAGCAGGGTGGCATTGTGATTGAAGTTGTTAAAAAGGGCAAAAGCAAGTGGTTTCTATGTAGAAGTTCATGATTTAAACACAAAAGTTGTGCATTCTCAATGGTCTTATGTTCTTTCTTGAAACAACAAGATCCCGTGGGGTTACTTTGCAGGACTAATGTATTGGTTGTTGCACGAGATCTATGGACCAGCAAGGAAAATGAGATCCACCAGTTACAGGGTATTCTGGAAAGAGTAAGTGTTGAGATCTATCATTTCAAAGCATTAAACCATGGTGAATAATGCCAAATAGTTCAAGAAATGTTACTGGTTAAACATAGTATAATTACTACTTCAACAGATTTACGGCTTGATATTTTAGTGAACTCCACAGGCCCTGTATGTTTTAGAACTTATCTGATTGATGAAGTGAAGACTCGATATTCCCACTTCGTTGTTGTGAAGTGTATCTTTAGTCTGACTCGGTAAAATCAGGTCATGTAGCCATTACTTTTTTGTGCCTCAAGAATTACTCCTCGGACATAAGCCTTTGTACCTGTCCTTGTTTTGTCTGTTAGATTGGTTTTCATGTTTAAGTTTTACCAGAGGTCTATGTTTCTGGAACATTCTTGGGATAAAAATGGTTTTGCAATTAACTTCACTGTGAATTTAAACCTTTTCCTTTCATCTTATTCAACTACTTTATAGTAATGAGTGAAATTCATTTAAACTCTTTGTGCTATAAAAATTTGCACCCTTAAAGTTGGAAGTTCTTTGGAAGCTCCAAAAATGGTTTGGAAATCTCTATCTTGCTGCTCAGTTACTTGGTTTTGGACTGAATAGTTGAAGGTAGAAGGTAGAAGGTTGCATAATGTATCTGTAATTATCTTATCTCAACTGTCAACCAATCCTTTTAACACATTTTTTGGCTTACCTAGCTGAAAATCCCTTTGCTTTAATGATCTTATTGCTTAAAAGGAGAAATATACTGTTTTTAAGATCTTGAAAAATATCTTGATCACTAGGCTGAAGAGCAGAACTGCCTCATCCGATCTCAAATTGAACTACTTAAGAAAAGAATGCAAGACATTCCAGGCTCAGGAGAAAATATACAGAAGGTTTGATATTTCTATTCCTAATTTTTACTGGTACTTGTAGTAGTAAATGAGGTAATGAATAGTGTTGTTACACGTTCGATTTAGCTAGAGATGGCCTAATTAACGGTTTCTATATACGCCAATGTTGCAGTTGAGAAAAACGATTGCAAACTATGGAGGATGCAGTAATGGTCTTTAAGTCACAGAAGTTGACAGTACATATAATGTAATATGTGTAACAAACTTTGTACTCTTTATCGTGTATTTTGCACTTCTACCAGCTTAATATGCATCATTCATATATTTGACTAGTACTTGATGCTGAAGCATGATGACGAGTTATATTGTTTGCTTGATTGTTAACAGTGTTAATGGCATTACTTGTAGTATGGCTCAAAATGGAGATTGTGAGATGGGAACAATGTAGAAAAAGATTGTGATGTGACTTGCTTAAAGAATCTGTAGTAGAATCTCCTTGCCATTGAGACCGATGGCTGCCTGAAAATCTGAATAAAGAGTTAACTCGTTGAATCTAGGCCTGCCTACTAATGGGAACTCCAAAACTAAGAGTAGTTTAGCTTAAAATTATGTTTTCTGTTCTTGTTTTTAGTTTTTCTTAATTAACAATGTTCTCAGGATTGAAAAAACTGATCTGCTACAATACTTTGGTTTCTGTTAACTTACTAAAACCGGCTGGAACAAGAAAGTGAAAAGTATAACGATGGTAAACGTACCTCCACATTTTGTTAATTTTCTGAAAGTCATATTCTGGAATCCTTCTGATGGAATTATATGCCTGAATTGTTAGACCTATTTATATTTAATAGACTAGTAGCAACACATGATGGGACAACTCGTTAGAATCAAGCAGGTATGTGTCGAGGACACGACCCGCTTCTCTTTTTACGTTAGAAATCCTTGTAAATTTATGACTTATTGTGCATATGCGACATGTACACTGATTTGGCAACAACATTATCGTTGAGAAACAAAAACCATTCCGTTCATGATGAGTTGAAATCTTTATCAGGCAAGTCATGGCCTACATTTGACATTCTTAAGAGAAAACCTACAACTGACAAAATGATGATGGCCAAGGATCAGGGGATGGCAGAATGGCTGTCAACTAGCTGCCTATTTTGAACGAGTTTACGTGGAACGTTCCCATGTCTTTTGTGATTTTCATGTCTGTTTAATGAAGCAAACGATGTGGGGATGAATGAAAATGACAATTTGTCATGAGTTTTTTTTTCATGATTTGACATGAGGGGACAAGTTAGGGACAGATGTTCTTTACAGATGCAGTTTATAAGGATCATTGATATATTTCAAGTCAGACTATAGAAAGTCAATGGAGAAAATTATTATTGTATTGAGATTGACAATTGAGTGACTTTGAGGATGTGGTAAAAGTTGTTCACATTACGGCAGCCATAAGGTCTATTTTGGAGGTTTAGACAACTTAGTGTAGTACTACTCTTGTTCATCCATCAAGATACGTTACTCAGTATCATGCATCTAATATTTTCTTCAACGCGTATGTGCAAAAATTTCAATGCAAGTAATAGTTATACAATTAATTCCACTAAAAAATATTGACTTGTTCAACATCTAGCTTCGGAATAAATTGATAAAATTTCCAATAATATCAATGGATTAAGTGTTTTCATCACACAAGGCTCTTTGTTTTGCAGTAATTTGGGGGTCATAATGTACTTAGTCTTTTTAAATATTTTTACAAAATTTTTATTTTTATGACTTAAATCTGTTACCTTATAATTATGAATGAACAATTTTACCAATTGTTTCAAAGCTCACCTTCTATTAATAAATTAAGCGCTAATGTAAAATCAAGTGGAATTATCACAACTTGAGTCCTAGTTTAATTAACTCGAGCATTTATATCCACCATAAGGTTAAAGAAATCATTCCATTTGATTATGTTACTTTTTCAAGTTAATTCTTGAAAATTAAGTAGTAATTCCATAATTCTATTTAAATAAAGGTCATAAGAAAGTAGGAAACCCCCTTTAGCATAATAAAACAAGTCAATCCTTGATATTTATTTCCAAATCAAATTTGTATTCAGATGTTCCAAAGAATTCCATTAATCCATTAACAGTTTAGAAGAGTATTAATTCTTATCAAACAACCGTTAATAAGATAATTAAAAATTGATAATCCAACATACACTTTATGTCCAAATATACATAAAGATGAACAGTTCCATATTCATGCGAAACTTAATTAACTTTTTATGTTGACAACTACCAACTCAATTTCTTGACACAATTTATTTTAGAAAAATAAAGAAATGGTAAAAAGATAGAGACCAATGCGATACTGCTAAGTTATCTACGAACTGAGACAACACAAGATGGTAATGAGAACTGAGAAATATCAATGAACATGCATGGTTTGGCAAATTTTTTAGGTGTACAAAAGGAAAATGGCGGGATAAGGAAATATGATAATAGCATAAGCTGAAACTAAGGGAAGTCTTCACCCTTTTGAATCATTAATAGTAAAAAAGAATTGCGAATGAATGCAACAACAGTTGTCCACATCCAATTCTATAGCAACAATTTAATTAGACTATCTCTTAAAAAACCATAGACTAATATAATAGGATATGATGAACTTCCACAACTTCATTCTTATCTTATTAGCTAATTTCTTTTTGAATTTTAACATTTATACTAAAATATAAATCATATCATAATGTTTTAAAAGAAATTTTAATATTTCATATCATATAATTATAACTTTGATTCACAAAATTCGTAATTATATTAAGAGTCTTTCAATTAAGTATCAACTAAAAGTGTATTTTCAACGTAAACATTTATGCCGGAATATAATTTGAACCATAACATTTCGAAACGTTCAATTTGAACCCTAATGTTTTCAAAATGTTTAAAACAGACTTTAAATATACAAAAAATTTAACGAAGATAACTATTTATAAGTGAAATGGTTATGTCTAGTAGTAGAGCTCAGATGGATATATTATAGATTTTCACGTATGGAAATTACTTGATGCCCATGTTAGCAAATGATGTCATACTAGAATGATTTTCGTGACCTTTTCCTCCCCTTATATACCTAAGATGAGAGGAGGAGTTTGTAAGGAGCCTTTCATGTTATTTTTTCAGGTAACATACTTCACTTTGCTACAAGATAGTAAGACTCATTTTCTAATTGAAAAATAATAAATAATGCCACATAAGTGTTGACATAACATTTAATTAACGAATAGTTAATTATGTTAAAATTTTTGCCCATTTAAAATATTTTAAAAATATTAGGGTTCAAATTAAATGTAACACACCACTCTCATAGGATATATTCCTGAACATAATGTCGATATTCGACAACATACTCTACGAGGATTGCATGTTAAAACAATCAGAACTACTCATTACGAAAGTTTTCCACACATCAAACTCATTTTAAATGAACCAATAATCATTTTGGCCCATTCCATTTGTAAACACATCATAAACAAATCAATAATCAATTTAAGCCATTTCATACACAAAACATATCTAGTCGTAAATGTCTTTACATTAGAGAATTCACATATCCATATACAACAGTTATGGAATACAAATCGTAATACGAAATTGACTAAAGACATATGCAGGTGCAAACTGATTCCGACCTCTAACTCTTATCCGATTACAGTGGCTATACTCTAATTTGTCTAATTGGATATCCCTTAAACCTAAAAGACAACGTTCTAATTTTGATGAGTTTTGCAAACTCAGTGAACGAACTATCCTCAGTGGGCTCACTCATATCAAATTACATATACAGTTAACAGACAATTCATATCATCACATAATGCACATCACTTCACCAATCGTCATATAGTATCAAATACCATTTTGTTCACTTATTTTACATTTCTCATTTAGAACAATTCCAGCAATTCATTTCGATCATTTAAAACATACATATCAAATGCATATGCAATGCACATGTGACTCACATTCTATTATTACGTTGTTATGATCAAGTACCTTTTTAACTGTTCCATATCTATTGTGGATACCGTGCTCATTCATAACTATCCTGTATCTGTTTGGGATATCGGGCTCATTTCACATAATGAGCCTGTGGTTCTTATACGCATTCTGAGCTTTAAGCTCTTTTTCACTGCTACTTCGGTCACAATTGCCTTTATCTGATCATACATTTCAATGCAACGAGATGCATGAATACACATATGTGCAGTCAATCACTTTTATTCAGTACACATTCACTATTCATATTTTCTTCGGACAATAGTCCAAAATTCAACAATCATGTTGAGTACATTTATTTCTTTTTAATTCACATTCAATGAAGCACTTCTAATACATTCACATTTATCACACTCCTCGACTATTAATGTCCAGAATTGTCTCAATCACATTATTAACAGTTCAATACATAAATTTAAATAGAAACAATCAATCAATGTGAGACCATCTAGGTTGACTCACAGTACGCTCCATATTAGCCATTGCCTTCATGATCCAGAAACGTTTGGACATTGAGGTTCAATCTTGTGTATCTATTTTCAAGCAATACACATGTATTTCACACATTACTAATTTTGACCAGTCACATTAGTACTTAGTCATACGCATATATATATGTGTTATGTATAATGCATGCTCAATTTGACTATTTTGGGTATTTATCCTTAATCACATCCCTTGATCATTTAAACATCATCATTTATGTATGTCTGGGTTACACTTAGGTTCATAGCTCAAATATACTTGATTATTTTAAACTCATCAATCCATCATTCATTAATATTATTCTTGTTAGAGTAGTGCTTTAAAGGTAATCACCTTTAGCACTTTTGTACAAACTTTATTTTGATTAATAAAGCAAAAGGCATTTTTTTATTAATTTGATATTCGTTTATATATGAATTGATATTAATCTTAAATCGAATTAATGAAGTCCATGATACAAAATATAGCATGAAGGAAATCATGATGAGATCATGATAATGAGATTCTTATCATATGCAATTATGTTAGTATCTAAATAATCCCTAGTCAAAGGATTAATAAGACAGGACATTATTAATCTAGACAGACTAGCACATGTTATACTCTTTGATTTGATCAAGTAATTGATCTCACAAACTGTAAGCACGAGTTGTTTAGAGTTAACATGTGGATGCTTACTAAAAGTAGTAAGTACATCGGATAACCCGCTGTGAGTTATGAGTTGCGCGATAATTGTCTATGGAAAGGTTCATAAGTTGGATAATTAACTATCGAAGAGTTTGTGTGTTAATCCACTTATATTTCGGCAAATTGGAATCATGAAACCCTTCATGATTTGATTGAATTAAGAGATAATTCAAGTGCCTAAAATATTCGGGAATCTAAGGGTCACACACATAAAAGATCGGATGAAAAACATAGTATATATGGCCAAATTTAAGCAGGCCACAAATGGGTACATAAGTGAGTTCTTCACTTTTGTACACAAGGTTCTAACACTTCTTACAAACTCAAGTGAGATGATAGGGGCTCTAGAAGAGTTCTAAAGTGACAGAGAGGAATCAAGAGTCTTGTTCTTGCAATTTATGCAAGAGTTGCATGAATAAAAGTGCATGTAACAAGATTCTTGATCTATCTTTTCATATTGAGAATCTACTAGAACTCATCTAGTTTGGTGCTCAAATTCACCCTTATACATTTTTTCTTCATCTTCTTTACATGTTCATGGGTGATCAAGGAAGGGTTTGGTGTTTGCAATAACCCAACACAAGGAGAAGAAACAAAAAAGGAGGAGAAACATAAGGTAAAAGGTTTTATATTTGATGTTCTTTTACATATCCTTACATGCATGTATGATTATATGATTTTTAGGTTGTCATGATTCTGACCCTTCCACTGCATTCGCATGCATGTGATGCATGCAACCATAGCAAACCCAACAGTGTTGTCAGAGCAAGTTTATGCATGTAATAGATGATGTATTGAACATGTGCAAAGTGTTTGTGACTGACATGCATGTTGATTTGGAATAATTCGTGTAAAACGTAGAATTTTTTTTTTCTGTTTTTCTTTCGGAAAAATGTTTATAAGATGATATATTATGTTTCTGTCAAAGGAAATTGCAATTGAATATTACTTGCTATTTTATTTCGAATTAATATCCAGACTGTTCATATGTTAGTTTATGGGAATTTCTGGAAAACTGAATGCATGTGCTGATTTTGAAATTTTCATAATAATTCTAGAAAATTTTTTTCTGTTTATCTTTCACAGAAATGTTTATAAGGTATTATGTTATGTTTTTGTAAAAGAAAAATCCAATTGAATGTCATTTGCTATTTTATTATGAATTTAGTTTCAGCTTGATGCATGTATGAAGTTCTGGAAATTCTAGAAATGTGATGAACATGCATATTTGTAAATTCCATATTAATTTTTATAAAAATTGTTTTATAAATTTTATGCATACACATGCAAGATGAGATGTTGCCACGTATAAGAGATGCATAACACCTGTTGTTAAAGTGATTATCTTATGCATGCATGATGAAATATTTGACTAATGTTAGAAGTAGCATGACAAGTATCATATATATGTGAAGTGCTGGCTTATTCCATTTTTTTAATAAATAAATCCTAGGAATTAGTTTCTGTAATTTTTTATTAGATACATTCAGAATGTGTATAAGAATTTGAAATTTTTCCAGAATTAATTGAATTTGATTCAATTAATAAATAAAGTCAAAGTCAACATTAGTCAACTTTTTGAAAGTTGATGGAGTTGACTTACTTAATGACTTATAATGTATGTATTTCAATTATGAGACCTAAATAAGGTTCTTATGTGATAAGAAATGTATTATTT
>JAOTAY010000001.1:18365921-18381994 GCA_025629805.1 Erythroxylum baracoense
TAGAACAATCATCCACAAAGGTAATATAATATCTCATGCCTCCTTTACTCATATAATTCTTAAAATCACCCAAGTCTATGTGCACCAAGTCCAACAATTATGACTCGCTCCCAGTCACTAACTTAAAAGGTTTCTTAAAATGTTTAGCCTCAACGTAAATTTGACATTTTTCCATTTCATCAGTGATCTAGTTAGGAAACATGTTTAAGCTTTGCATCCTTTTAATTGAACTCACATTCACATGCCCAAGTCTAGAATGTCATAGGTTTAAAGACTCAACAATATAAGCAGAAAAAGTAGATACATTCATTTCAACGTCAAGCACAAATAAGCCCCCATTACAAAACCCTTTTCTAACAAAGTTCTCATTCTAGTCAGAACTAGCTTATCAGAATTAAAGGTAAGTTTAATACTGGTTTTGTTAAGCAATGCACCAGAAATCAAGTTTCTACGTACATAGGGAACAAATAAAACATTTTCTAATGCCAACACTTTTGCAGAAGTAAGTTTGAGAGTGACTTTGCCAACTCCTTAGACAGGAATTTTGCTAGAGTTACCCATGTATACAAATTCAACATCAGCAGCATCATTCAACTTCTTGAACAGGTCTTTATTGGTGCAGACGTGGCGTGTGACTCCTGTGTCAACGATCCACTTAACCAAATTTTCAGCAAGGTTTACTTCGGATACTATAGTTGTAATGATCTCCTCGTCATCACTAGTTTCAACCATGTTAGCTTGAGGCTTACCAAAGCTCTTCTAGTTACCCTGTTGGTACCCCTTTGGTTTCCTTTCCCGAACTTTCATTGTTTCTGTCCTTGGCCTTTCTTCTCATGGTTGATTCTAGCTTGACAATTGACAGCAGGATGGCCTAGCTTGTGGCACCACCAATATTCACCATCAATCTTTTTGCACTTAAATTGACCCTACTTGTTGTTGAAAAACTTGTTTTGTCCACCATTCTTCTTGAAGTTATTAACATTTCTATGTTCTACTATATGAGCCTTAACATAGGGACAAGGGTGAGTGTTTTGGTCTTATCTTGTGCACAGTTGGCATCCTCAATCTTTATATGTCCTATTAACTCCTGAAGCTTTATGTCTTTCTTCTTATGCCTCAACTAGTTTTTATACTCATTCTATGAGGTAGGTAGTGTCTCAATAAAGGCATTAGCTTGAAACAACTCACACATGCTCATACCCTCGGCAAGGATTTCAGCAACTAGATTTTCATACTCATGTAATTGGTCCATAATAGGCTTATCATCAACAACCTTAAATTTTAACCACCTAGCAACTACATATTTCTTAGTACCGGCATCATCTGTCCCATATTTCACTTCTAAAGCATCCCAAATTTTCGTAACAGTTTTGTACTTGCAATAGATATCAAACAAAGTGTTGATCATATGGTTGAGCAACACTCCCTTAACGGTATGGTTATCCTTAGTAATCTTAGGGTCAATATTGTCATTAGGACTCTCTTGAAACAGTACATAATAGATTTCGTATTGTTGAAAATAGAATGGAAATTTCTTAGACCATCGTTTAAAATTTCTCCCATCGTATTAAGATTTCGTATAATTTTCAGAGCTACAGTGGCTGAACCTATGTGGAGAACAGTAAATGCAGAACTTACATTGGTCTCATTTGCAGACGACATATTAAATCCGAAAGTAGAAATGTCTCATACGAAATAATCAAACAATACAAAGAAACAGCACCATATTCTAACTTCTATCAAAAGATATGTAGCAGCAAAATCGCAGTAATTTCTAACAAATAGTAGCAATGTAACAATAAAATTTTCAAGTTAGATTGTTAGTGAAAGTAGTAATAATAATTAATTGGAAAAGCTTATCTAAACGCAAGGCGTTATGAAAAATCACTGCCCTAAGTCAGAAATTCCCTTTCTACGGTGCTATAGGACAACAGGATCCGACCTCAAGGTTAACGCTTTTTCCACCAGCTTTGATGCACTCCAAATACTATAGTAGGAACTATCTCTGAGATTAAAAGCAAGGCAGAAAAATGTAGATTTTGTCTATAAGACAAAATATGTGTGTAAGGTGTTTGTATATAGAGGAAAATACTTGTGTTGAATGGAGCAAATAAAGATACAAAAGAGATAAAGAAACAGACAAAGTAAACAATTGTTTTTGGTGGTAGCTATGTCATTGAGCAGACGAGTGACTCCTTTATATAGTTGGAGCAATACATACGTTGGCAATAGGAATAAAGGCTATTAAAACAAAATGGAATGTTGGAGATTGGATTGATAACGTTATAAACATTATTAGTAACTGAAATTTTGGAAAAACGATACTAACAATCTTGTGGAATAGATATACTAAATCAATTTGGTGTTACATATTCTTTTTTATCATTCTAAAAGTTAAGGTTTACAAATAGAGCATGCAATAGTTGATTAACGAGAATGCTTATCTCCAATAATGATGTAGATAAACTCTCGATCAAACAATGCTTAACAACAGATAGGAAGCTCCGGTTTCTCATCTTATGTTACAAAGAGGCAAATGTTTTGTATTCTTCCTAGTCAATTTTGCTTTCTCCGCAATCTCTCCAAGTAACAATGTTTTACCTATTGCGCTATGCCATATCCTCTCAGTTGTAGTCCTATATCATGTTTTAGAAGATGCCATCTCATGGTTTGAGCATACAAATTGAGCCTATTTGTTTGATTTATCAGATTAAATCCAAAAATTTTAAAGTTTTTAGTTTTTGAAAACAAAATCATGCATCCAATTTTAATTTCTAGTTAAAGACGAAAATTTTCAAAGATAAATTTGAGTAATATAAAAAAATCAAAACACATAATCTAATTATTATTCTTAATTATTGTTCATATATATTTTTATTAGTTTGATTTTATCATGATTATAAAATACATATATTTATTTTAATATTATTCATAATGATTTCTATTATGCATATAGTATTACAAGAAATTATGTTTTTATTTTAAATTTATAAGTATTATTTTTACTTAATAAATTATTTAATATTTTTATATTTTAATATAATTATAAAACATTTAGAAAGATATGAATTTATAAGTAGACTTAAACTTGAATTTTTTTAATAGGTTAGGTTTGGTCAAGGGTATAGACCGAGAAAAGTAAGAAATTTAACATACTATATCGTATGCAAGTACCGGTGATTTCACCAAGTACTAGCTGGTACTAACCGGTACCAAAAATATTAGTAAATACTGAAAGAAGTTTTGTAAATACAAAAAATTTAAGGATTAAAATTAAGAAAAACTAATCTAAGGATGAAGCAAATGCCCGCCGCCTGTCACACAAACATATAGCTAAACTCATACACTAACTCACGCATCTCTCTGTGTCTGTCGACTCTCTCATCTCCTGCCCCCCATCATTTGCTTTTGCTCTGTCCATCCTGTTGGTTGTCCATCGCTGCTGCTTCTTTGCCGATACTGAGTATCTTATCCGTCGTTGTTGCTGCTCTGTGCCGCTGTCGCTGCGTCATCATCCATCACTGCTTCTATCATATCATTGTATCTTCGTCCGGCACTACTTCTTTTCATGTCGTCTGCTACATTTTCTTTAACTATTCTGCTTTGCGTTTCACAAGCCGTCTCAAAGTCAAGATTGATGATGGTGATATTCAATGGTGCAGAAAGCATCTTATTTTAAATTGTTGTTAAAAGATGTGGCTTTTAGTTTCTGCATAGAGATTAGAGAATAGAGAAGCTTGTAGAAGGCTTTTTAATTTTGTAGCTTGACCCTTCAATGCTTGATAGAATAAATTATCGTGGGTCACTGATAATTTGAGTGGCTTGTGAAATTTGTAATTTTTTATCAATCACAAGTTTGTAACCGAAATTAATTAGTTATGTCAAAATGTAAAGTGAGCTCATTAATTATTATTAATTAAATATATTCCTACTTTAACATGTAAGATTATCTAGTTATAGAATTTAGAGATAAATCAATAATTAAATTTTAATTTTGTGAATATCAACTATCTTCTCGAGAATCATATCGAAATTGTATAAATTAGTGTAAATTCTTATATCGTTATATCTAAACTTTCTAATTTATTTAACTAATTTCCTAAATCAATTAATATTGCACTAAATTAAAATGATTCATTTGTAATGAAGTTTAAGGATTATTTATACATGCATGTGCGTTCATTCTTTATTATTTATAGAGAAAAACTAGAAAGAATGATATTTAATGAAAATTAAAATTATAATATTGATAAAAAGTTAGAAAGTTGTGAATTTATGGTTTAATTATGTAATCATACGTAATGTTTTATAAATTTATGGTTGAATTATGTAATCACAAAAAAATAGGTTATGAATGTGATTTTATGGTTGAATTATGTAATCACACTTAATGAGTTATAGTTGTGATTTTTCGAATGAGTTATGCAATCACACAAAATAGGTTGTAGTTATGAGTTTATAGTTGAATTACATAATCTCACAAATTGGGTTATAGTTGTGAGTTTATAATTGAATTATATAATCACACAAAATGGATTATAGTTATAAAAATGCAGCAATCATTTATATAAGTTACTAAAGTTCACTTACATTTCTATATCATATGATTGTTAAGAAGTGTTGTTGCTCTATTTCTTCTTGTTATTTTACATAATTTATTTCACATTTTCATATCACTAGTAGTTGGTAATAATGATTCTTGGAGTATTTACTTTCAATAGAAGATGTATGTATATTTTTAAAGTTTAAGTTATTTATACATTTTTAAAATCTAAGTTGTGCTTTTGTGTTTAATTTGACATTTTTTAATAAAGTTATTAATTTAATTTGACATACATCATTTATTTTTATATATAAAGGGAGAAAAGTACAAGTATTCTTAATAATTCAGCCTTTTCAGTGACTACTGATCTAGTATGCCCCTATATTTGTTAGAAGAAATGAGTATTTTATCCTTCAGGGGCCTGAGGCCTTTTGGGGATGCTAAGAGAAAAGTGTCTTTTCCACCTCTCTTAACCTGAATGGTTGAATTAGACTTTCTGCTAAGTCACTAAGGATTTGGAAGTTAACAATGCTTTTCAATCCTTTTATAGTGGATGTAGCCTCAGAGCTTGATCCAATAGTATTGAGGAAAATTTTGTAGCTTCTCCATGCAATTCTTCTTTCTTGTAAGAAGTACATCATTCTCATCCATCAAGGATGTTATCCTATTGTTGTTCCTTCTTTTCAGTATAGCCCTAGAAGAATTTTGTACTCTTATCCCCGTCCTTCAACTAGATTGCTCTAACTCTTTGTTTCAATATGGAATTGTTGATCTTCAACAATCTAGTATAGTACCGCTAAGGCAACAACTTCCCTACTCCTTAGTTGCTTATTCTTAAGGGTGATTATATAGCTCACCTTGAGCTTTTTTCAAATTTCTTTTAGCCTCCAATACCGCCTTATAGGTATTATTCCTAGAGGATTTGTGTAGCTACTTTAACTCCCCCTTGACAATCTCCATCTTTGTTATACATCTGTACATACTAGTGACTGTCACTTTAGCATTCACTCCGTTATCAATAGCTTTACTATATCCTTCTAACCTGATCAAGTAATTGGTAAATCTAAAAGAAAAACATCTTCTTTTCTTGTTTGAATATATTTTGAACTAGTATTGGACAATGTTCTAATAGGAGATTGCTATTAAAGGAGCTTTGCTCTTAGAAATCCCAACATCCAATCTCCATTAACCATAGCCTGATCATCGTAATTAAGAAATGGCCTTACTGCTTGTTCCATATGAATAGTTAGCCCTCCATCTTTAAATTAGTTACATTTATATGATTTTTGCAGTTCCTTAGCTCATTTGTATGGTTCCTTAAACATATAGTTTTGCCTTATTGGTTTGTAATATACAGTTAAAGTCCCTTCACTACTCTTCTTTTTTACTCGTATATGGATTAATTATATTTTTATAATGATTAAACGATCTCTCTTATGTATTAATTATGGTTATTATTTATATGTGAAAAGTAATATTAATATAAACAAATATATTGTTGTCCTTTCAAATTTCTATTATTATGATTTTTAAAGACATAATTGATGTAAAATTAAAAATATATATTATGACATATTGAAGAACTATTTTGTAATTTTAAAAATTTAGGAACTATTTTATAATTTTTAAAGATTACCCGAAATGGTACCTAATATTGACTAAAACTAATACAACACCATACTATAACTAAATCTAGTATTAGTATTAGTATGGTATTCATAACATTTTTTGATTGAAAATAAAATTGGTATTCTTAGTTGGATCATGTACAAATTGCATATTTTTAAGTACCTTTTGTTGAATATTATAATTTAGTTTTAGTAGTTCTATTTGTAATAGAAAAAGAAGCAACTATGATACAGTTTTATATTCAAGCTAATCATTATTGAGTTTAGTATTGGATAGAAAATGCAGTGAGTATCGTATTCATAACATTGGTTTGATTGAAAATAAAATTGATATTTTTAGTTGGATCATATATAAATTGCATATTTTTAAATACTTTTGGTCGAATATTAAAATGTAGTTTTAGTAGTTTTATTTGTAATAGAAAAAGAAACAAGTAAGAAGCAGTTTTATATTCAAGTTAATCATTATTGATAGGAAATACGGTGAAAAGCCTCATCCTTTTTTTATAATTCATCAATACTAAAAGAGTTGGTCAAATTTTCTACATAAAATTTTAAGTATGCATATATATAATATATCAACCAAATTAAATGATAAATACAATTTTTTTGGCATTAGCAATTATATATATCCCTAAAATAGTAAAAAAAAGTTTTGAATTATTTCTTATGTTTGCTAATTTTTCCCTGTTTAAATTTAGATTACGGGTAAGAAATAAGAAAAGAAAAGAAAAGGTAAAAAAAGGGACAAACAGTTGAAAAAGGATTAATGAGGGACAAACATATTTAGCTATGCACCGAACAAAAGTTTTGATTGCTTAAATTGCTTCAACGTTGTGTGAGTTTAAAGGTAAACGTGCTAAACCAAAGGTATCTCAAAGTTGAGAGTTGGAAATTATTATGTGGGTATGTAGACTACCAATTCATCCATTTGGAGGAACAGTCTCTACAACATATTGTTAGTGAGAATATTTGATGAATATTTGCTTGATTTTGGAACTTAATCTTGTGTCGATCAGGATAAGATCAAGCAGATTTTATTGTTTTGATTGAGTTGGTAGAAAATATTCTGTTAAGAAAAAAAGGAGATATTTTAGGAAAAATCAGAGAAATCAGTTGAAAATTAAAAAGGAGGATCTTGCACTCTGAAGCTATAAAAGGAAGAGGGAACAGCCTGAGATAAAGAGATTTTCCTATTTTTATTTATCATTGTATTATCTTTTCTAGTTTTCTCGGAGAAGAATGTTTAAAAACTTCAACTTTGTTCTTTCTACAACCATGATAGCTTAATTCTTCTTCGATCGAAGGTACAATCGAGATTGGTTTCTAAGTTGTGAGATTTTGGTCTTTAGGTGAATTCCTTACTGATATTTATGATTTTCCATATTTATTTTTAAGGTTCTTCTTGATTGTTGTTATAGTAGGATCCCCATGATAACATTTGAGATTAACCGGAAGCTAATTAGCTGGTTCTAGTTCGTAATTGCTTTTACTAGTTGATGTTAGTAGCAATTTAGTGTTGAAACACTAAAGGAATTTGATAATCTAATTTAAATAAACCGTGCGGTTAAGTTTATTGGTTAGAGTTGGGTTCTTCTAATTCTTAATGCTGTTGACAAGCTAAATTCAATGAAATGTCTTCTTGGGTCGTTTGTTAGCTAGGAACAATTAATAAGCGTCTCTTGCTCAACTAATATTAAGGAAGAATTTTCTGTTAGAAGCATCTTCAACAGTTTTAACCATCTAATTGGCTAAAGAATATGTTTATTTATTAATGATTAGACGACGATTGAGTTTCAATACCCTTGTTTGGAACTTTTCTCTACGGTAATTGTTTTACTTGTTTTCTTTATTTTTCTATGCTTTATTCATAATATGAATTTTAATCACAAATCCCCCTTTATTTAATTTGTTTTTTTCATCAAAAGGCATTTATAGTAACAACTCTTCATGGTTCGACCATGTTTCACCACTACTACAAGTTTTCATTGTATCAGGAACAGGAATTATTTTTGGTAGCCTGATGACTTGTCAAATTTTGACAATGTTGTCAGGGAGTTGTCATTACTTGATTTTTCTTTTAAATGACCAGGATTGATTGTGAAGGACTTCTTTACAATCTAAAAATTGAAAAGACCGTCAAGAGGTTAAGGAAAGAAACGAAGTTACGGAAGCAAGATGCCAAAACTTCCACATCGAGTTATACATCAACAGCAACTTCAGAGCTAAATCTAGAAACAAGAAGCTATTCGGGTGAATCTAAAAGTGAAAATGAAGAAGAAATAGCTGTATAATGCACTTTGTGAGAGTTAGCCGCACCACCCTTTAATCAACAACCTTTGTGCATCAACTATCTAGACTTAGAGGTGGCGTTTGAGTTGAAATCAAGCCTAATTCACTTGCTGCCCAAGTTTGGTGGTTTGGAGAATGAAGACCCTCACAAGCATCTCAAGGAATTCTATGTTGTTTGCTCAAGCATGAGACCTCAGGGAGTAACTGAAGAGTAAATTAAACTTAGAGCTTTTCCTTTCTCCTTAGATGATGCTGCAAAAGATTGGTTATTTTATTTACCACCAGGTTCAATAAACACTTGGACTGAATTAGTTCGTTTGTTTTTGGACAGATTCTTTCCTGCATCTAGAGCTGCCTCAATTAGGTGAGAAATATGTGGTATCTGTCAGAAGGAGACTGAAAGTCTCTATGACTACTGGGAAAGATTCAAGAAGTTGTGCTCAAGCTGCCCTCAACATGATATTTCTGAGCAATCACTCATTCACTACTTCTATGAAGGCCTTTTGCCCACGGAAAGGAAGATGTTGGATGCTGCAAGTGGTGGAGCAATCGTGAACAAAACGCCCCGTGAAGCTAGAGATTTGATCTCTATCATGGCCTCCACCTCTCAACAGTATGGCAGCAAGAATGACAACTCAAGAAGGGTTCATGAGGTAAACATCTCTTCTCTTGAGTCACAAATTTCGCATCTAACCGCTTTGGTGCAGAATATGGCGACCGGAAATCAACAACCAACCAAGGTTTGTGGTATATGTTTGCATCCGGGACATCCCACGGATATGTGCCCATCGTTGCAAGAAGGGGAGCCCCAACAAGTGAATGCAATGGGAGGCATGATGGGGCAGCCAAAGTATGATCCTTACTCTAATGTTTATAATCCAGGACTAAGAGACCATCCCAATTTGAGCTATGGACCAAGGTCGCAAAATTTTCAGCATTATCCGCAGAGACCATACCATCAAAACCAATCTTCTTCATCCAGATCAGGTATGAGTCTTGAGGAAATTGTTAAATCGCTTGCCACTAATACTCAACAATTTCAGCAAGAAACGAAGGCAAGCATACAAAATTTGGAGAACCAAGTTAATCAGCTTGCTACTTCTTTGAGCAAGATTGAGTCCCAAGGAAAGTTGCCATCGCAGACGATTGTAAATCCCAAGCAAAATGCAAGTGCAATTACCTTGAGGAGTGGAAAAGAGTTGCTGGACAGTCCACCCAAACAATCCCAGAAGCAAGAGCTTAAAAGAGAAGCAGAACTAGAAGTTGAAGTGCGGAACGAAGAGAAAGCTGAAAAAGGTGAATCTGTCCAGCCCAAACCACTTGAGACCAGACCCCCATTCCCTGAAAGATTAGCTAAATCAAAGAAGGAAAAAGAGGAGAAAGAGATACTTGAGACTTTTCGCAAGGTTGAGGTGAACATCCCTTTGTTAGATGCCATTAAACAAGTGCCCAGGTATGCCAAATTCTTAAAAGAGTTGTGCACCAACAAAAATAAGTTAAAAGGTAACCAAAAGGTGAGTTTAGGAGAGAATGTGTCTGCTGTGATTCAAAGAAAATTACCTCCTAAATGCAAGGACCAAGGTATGTTTGCAATTTCATGTAAGATAGGCAATGTAGGAATTAAGAAAGCCATGTGTGACCTTGGAGCTGCTATTAATGTCATGCCATTGTCTATATATTCCTCTTTGAATGCTGGTCCCTTGAAGACCACTGGTGTTATTTTGCAATTGGCAGATAGATCGATTGTGTATCCCGAAGGAATCCTTGAAGATGTTCTTGTCCAAGTGAACGAGTTGATTTTTCCAGCAGATTTTTATATTCTTAACATGGAGGATGATAAGGCTTCCAACTCTTCAGACATTCTTTTGGGTAGACCATTCCTTCGCACAGCAAGAACAAAGATTGACGTCTACAATGGTACTCTTACCATGGAGATTGATGGAGAGGTGATTACGTTCAATGTCTATGATTCCATGAAGTATCCTAATGACATGTCCAGCGTAAATGGTATAGACATTCTTGAGCCTTTAAGTCATGAAATATTTGAATTAAGTGGATTTGATGTACTTAACACCATTCTTTGTAAGCATATTGATCTGTCCAGTTTGAAAAAATTGGAAAACTTTCTTGTTACTAATGAGATTTTGCAGGAAACAGTGTATGAATTAGAGGCTCTCAAGCCATTGAGGGATGCCACAAATCGCTGTCCATTACCAACTTCTAATGGTAAACTTTTGCCCTCGGTTTTGCAAGCTCCTAAGCTGGACTTGAAAACACTTCCTAGCCATCTCAAGTACATGTTCCTAGGAGCTGGAGAAACTCTCCCAGTGATTGTCTCCAACAAACTCAGCAATCTTGAAGAGGAGAAATTGATCCGTGTGTTAAGAGAATATAAGGAAGCAATTGGATGGACCATAGCTGATATAAAGGGAATTTCGCCCTCCATATGTATGCATAGAATCCTTTTGGAGGAGGATAGCAAGCCGACAAGGCAAGCACAGAGGCGATTGAATCCACCTATGATGGATGTTGTGAAGAAGGAGATTTTAAAGCTCTTGGATGCAGGCATCATCTACCCAATTTCAGACAGTAAATGGGTAAGTCCTGTACAGGTAGTGCCCAAAAAGACAGGTATTACTGTGATTGAGAATGACTGTGGTAAATTGACGCCCACCCGAGTTCAGAATGGTTGGAGGGTTTGTATTGATTTTCGGAAGTTAAATTCTTGCACGAGAAAAGATCATTTTCCACTTCCATTTATTGATCAAATGCTTGAAAGATTAGCTGGCCGAACACACTACTGTTGTTTAGATGGTTATTCAGGCTTCTTTCAGATTCCGGTAGCACCCGAAGATCAAGAGAAAACAACATTCACTTGCCCATTTGGCACATTCGCCTATAGGAGGATGCCGTTCGGACTTTGTAACGCGCCTGCCACTTTCCAACGGTGTATGATAAGTATTTTCTCTGACTTTGTGGAAAAAATTATAGAGGTTTTTATGGATGATTTTACTGTACATGGAAACTCCTTTAATGAGTGCTTAGAAAATTTAGAAAAAGTCCTTGCAAGGTGTTTAGAGACAAATCTGGTTTTGAATTATGAAAAATGTCATTTTATGGTTGATCAAGGACTGATTTTGGGACATGTCGTATCCTCAAAAGGGATTGAGGTTGATCAAGCGAAAATTGATGTAATTAAGTCTTTACCTTACCCCGTTAGTGTACGGGAAGTTCGATCATTTCTTGGTCATGCAGGATTCTACAGGCGCTTTATTAAGGATTTTTCAAAGATATCTCAACCTCTATGCCAATTACTCCAGAAAGATGTGGAGTTTGCATTCAATGGTGACTGCAAGAAAGCTTTCGATACACTAAAGGACAAACTAGTTTCGGCACCTATCATTCAACCACCCAAATGGGAGTTGCCATTCGAAATCATGTGCGATGCTAGCAATCAAGCTGTAGGTGCAGTACTTGGGCAAAGAGATGGAAGGGCACCTCATGTTATTTATTATGCGTCCAGAATGCTCGACAATGCTCAATGCAACTACTCCACAACAGAAAAAGAACTCTTGGCTGTGGTCTTTGCGTTGGAGAAATTTCGCTCGTACCTACTCGGTACCAAAGTGATCATATATACTGACCATGCAGCCTTGAAGTACTTGTTCACGAAGAAGGAAGCCAAACCCAGGCTAATTCGATGGATTCTCTTGCTCCAGGAGTTTGACATAGAAATACGCGACAAGAAGGGCTCAGAGAATGTTGTTGCTGACCACCTTAGCCGTCTCCCTTCAAGTGAGCAGCCTACCCCTCTGAAGGACGAATTTCCAGATGAGTATCTCTTTTCTATCCATAAAACAACTCCATGGTATGCTGACATTGTTAATTATTTGGTTTCTGGAATATTACCTGATGAGTTGTCTAGAACTGAAAAGGATAAAATAAAAAGAGATGCTAGGTATTTCGTTTGGGATGATCCTTATTTGTGGAAACATTGTTCTGACCAAATTATTAGAAGATGTGTTCTTGAAATTAAAGTGCCTTCTATTTTGCAATTTTCCATTCATATGCATATGGTGGACATTTTGTTCCTAAGAAGACAGCTAGAAAAATTCTTGAGTGTGGTTTGTCTTGGCCAACATTGTTTAGAGATTCTTATCTATTTTGCAAGTCTTGTGAAAATTATCAAATAACTGGAAGTTTAGGACATAGGAACCAAATGCCACTCACACCAATTCTAAGTTGTGAAATTTTTAACGTGTGAGGTATTGATTTTATGGGTCCATTTCCTTCATCTTTCGGTAATACCTATATACTGCTTGCTGTGGATTATGTCTCTAAATGGGTTGAGGCAAAAGCCACCCATACTAACACTGCTAAAGTTGTAGTGAGTTTTATCATGGCCAACATTATTGTCAGGTTTGGAATCCCGAGAGCAATCATCAGCGATAGAGGCACACATTTTTTCAACAAGGTTGTAGGATCTCTTTTTAAGAAGTACAACATCAACCGTCATACTTCTACCGCCTACCATCCACAGACGAATGGCCAAGTTGAAGTCTCCAACAGACAGTTGAAGTTAATTTTGGAGAAGACAGTCAATCCTAACAGGAAAGATTGGAGTACGCGCCTTGACGATGCACTTTGGGCTTACCGTACCGCTTACAAGACCCCCATTGACATGTCACCTTACCGCTTGGTGTTTGGGAAGCCTTGCCACCTTCCAGTTAAGTTGGAACATAGAGCTTATTGGGCTGTCAAGAATTGCAACATGAAGTTTGATCAAGCTGGTGAAAACAGAAAATTACAACTCCAAGAAATAGAAGAAATCAGGAGAGAAGCTTATGAGAATTCGAGAATTTATAAGGACAAGACGAAAGCCTTCCATGACAGCATGATTTCCAGGAAGCATTTTACAATTGGTCAAAAAGTTTTACTTTATGATTCTCGGTTGAAATTATTTCCCGGTAAGCTGAGGACCCGCTGGATTGGTCCTTTTGTTGTCACTAACTTATTTTCACATGGTGCAGTGGAAATTCAAAGTTTGGAGACTAACAAAATTTTCAAAGTAAATGGGCATCGTTTGAAACCTTTTTATGAAGGTTTTCAGCAGCACAAAGTCGAGGAACATAACCTCGAACATATTTGAAAAAAAAAAGGGTTGTCGAGCCTCAGACACTAAACAAGGGCGCTTATTGGGAGGCAGCCCAATTTTCTAAACCACTTTCACATTTTTCATCATTTATTTCATTCAATTTTATGTTTTATTGCTATTTTCAAATTATTTGCATTTTGGTCATTCAACTTTTCTTATTTACACTTTCGCCTTCTTCCACCTTATAAAGGTTTGCTTTTTCTGCAGTGACGCTGATTCTCTTTTTCAGACCACAAATAAATGAGTTTACTTCGAGCATAAATGGTGGGCAAGATAAAATAATAATACTAATAAGGGAGAGTTGGAGCAAAGATACCTTTTCTGTGGCTTAGCATTGTCCACGTTTTAAAGAACATCAACTTTCAACCACACAATGCCACCTCATTAAAAAGCCCTCGTTTCTTTTATGCACTTCACTCTTTGTTATCCTCACTGTTGTTTACTTCCCAGAAGCACCACTGATGAGCTCGGCTTGGTCTGTGATGCCAAGATCATGAAGGCGAGCTCGGCGACCTGCTACAACTTCCAAGATGCCGTCGGTGTTTAGTTTTAGACCGATTCGCCACGAACAGAATGCAAACGATACAAGAGGTATTTTCTTTCCTTCATCCCTTCACCTGCATTTTAATTTGCGATGAGGACACCGCAAGGTTTTGTGTGGGGGTGGGGATTTGTGCTGTGAATTTAAGCTTGAGTTTGAGCTTCTATTTTTGAAGATTTTTTTTTGTGTTGAATGGGGAATGTCGGCAGATTTTCGAGATTGAGACTTGAATTGAATTTGAAATTATGTGCTGAGAATCCATGAGGAATGATTCTGATATTTGCTGTGAAATTGATGTTTTCTTGAAAATTCTGACGTTTGCTGATATTTAGGAGAACTTTATTCTTTTTGTGCTGATTGGTTCTTGATTTTTCTAATGAACATGAAGTGAGCTGAAGTTCTTGATTTTCTATGATGAAGACATGAGTTCTCGTGTTAATTTTCCATCAAAACCCAATCTGATTTTTTTCTGCACTTTTGGGATTGTGATCTCTGAAGCAATGGTCTGTGTTGATTTTCTGAAATAATAATAAGGTTTTACATGTTTGTACATAAACCTGCATCATTTGATGAAGCTAATAGAGCCAAGGGGGTGAGCTACTTGTGGTTTCTTTGATCAAACTGAACCTACAAAAAAAAGCTAATTAATAACCCTTGGCGAGATTTTGAGCCTTTAGAGATTACATATATTTAATCTCATGATTTCTTCTTATGCGTGATTAGTTCTGCCATGCAGTTTACCTCTAGAACTTGCATCAAGTATTTCCCAAGGCCACATTTATTTTGCATTTAGAACAAGGAAATGATGAAGGCAATTAGGATTTAACCACTTAGTCAAAAAGCCTACCCGTACATTAATCTTTAGTTAAACTCCTTTGAGCCATGAAAGCCTATTTTCTTTCTTGATTGACCCTACATAATTTTGCAGTTTATCCTCCTTCCTATCCTTATTTGAAGAGGCCATGGTGTGTGATACTTGTTTCTACTTACTTTTGCTAAAAAATCTTTAATTGCAAGAAGTTCACTTGAAATTTTTATGAATTGTGAACTATTGTGCTGCTAGAAAGTTGGTACTACATGAATAAAGTTGCTAAAAAAAAGAGAAGAGATAAAAAGAAGAAGAAATTGCAGCAATATTATGGTGAAAGTCTTATTTGAGTTGCTGAAATTGAAGTAAAAGAGTATAGGTTAAGAGATGATGTTCGAATTTTTGGAAGTGAACCCTTGTGCTTTGATATATGGTTGATTTTCAGTTTATGGATGTGCAGAAATTTTGTGTGCATGCTCTATGGTTCTCTTCAATTTAGCCTCTTTCCTTCAAATTTTCCTACCCGTAAACCCAGACCTATTACAACCTTTTGTCAAGACCTTCTGATTTTTGTTCTATTTGTGATTACGTAGTGCTGGAGGTTAGACAAAGGTGCAAGCTTATGGTAGGTGGCTATATTGCTTTGAACAATGAGAGTTTAAACACTTTTGGCCTAGACACTTTCGAGTGTTAGAGCAAAATCTTTGTGAGAGCTAATCCTTGTGGTACAAATGGTCTGGAACTTTCAGGAAAACTCTTTCACTGTGGTTTTTACAGCTTCTATGCAATTGATAATGTTTTATCTACTTACATGTGCAATTCTTATGTTCATTTGGAAACCCAACAGTGATTTGCTGATTTGAGATTGTCGGGAAGTCTCTGAAATTTTTCTAAAGTCCCTTACTGTTTTCCAACTCTGTTTTGAACGAGGACGTCCAAAGAGCTAGTGTGGGGGTGTTTGTTAGTGAGAACATTTGCTGAATATTTGCTTGATTTTGGAACTTATCTTATGCCGATCAGGATAAGATCGAGCAGATTTTATTGTTTTGATTGAGTTGGCAGAAAATATTCTGTTGAGAAAATTAAAGGGAGATATCTTTAGAAAA
>JAOTAY010000001.1:18397144-18430657 GCA_025629805.1 Erythroxylum baracoense
GTTCCCTAGTAGCTTCAACTCCCACACTGCCGCTGGAAGCGAGGCGTCCGTAATTGATCCGATCAAGGAGCTTTACCTAGAGGGCTAGAGGATCATCAATAGGACAAATTTCCTATTTCTCTTCCTTTTACGTGACTCAAACTCAAAACTTTCTGTAAAAAAGAGCCTTAAGTGAGAAGCTAAAGCTATTAGGCCAACTCCTCGTTGTCACGTCGGTGCTATTTGTTCAAAGTAAACGATGGGAAAACTTCATCGATTTGAAATGACAAAAGCTCTCACGTAACATGCGTTTTTCTTCTTTGAATTTTTGAATTTACGTACAAGCATTCTTAATACAAACATAAATATGGATTTTGCATGAACAATATAAACAAGGGAAAGATTTTCAACTCGATCATAATGTTCACATCTTGATTATTGTGTTCAGCGGCAATTTGGTTATTGGGTAAGAATGCCTCGTGGTCCTGAAATCCCAAATTCTGAGACCAATAATAGGGTGCTACGTAGTAGAAATTAACACAAAGCAGTTTTAATAATTACTGCAACCCAATAAATTTACTTTTTATTTTTAGTTTAAAGATTGAATAATTTAAATATGACTTGCATTAAATTTAAAGTTCCGTATTAGCATGACCACCAATGAAGCAACAATCTCAATATATTGGAACTCATAATAAAACTCTAGAGATTGAATAAACAATATCATTTTTATAATTATGTTATTTTAAAAGTATTAAACTTTTAATAAATAAGAGAATTTTAATTATTATGTTTTGGAAACTTTTTTGAATAACTTTCTTAAAATATTTAAATTTCCGTTGCTATATATAATTAGTTAAGGACGTGGTGACTCAAAGTAAGGTTACAAATTTTCTCAGTTGAATAATAATGATGGTTGCACCCGCTTCAACCGAGTATAAGGCTTATGGGGGAGTCCTTAGAAAGTCCCTTTCACGACTATTTTTCATTGACCTACGCACCTACACATGGAGGGAGGCATATTGTGTCCTCAGCAACTCCTTAACTTCATGCCGGTTATATTAACTTACTTCCTAACCCAGGATTGAAAATATCCCTTTAATTTTCAGCATATGCTATATAATAATGTATACGACCAGATGTTGTTAATAGCTAATTTTGATCTTTGTTTATCGTTGTTTCTTCTACCTATTTCTTGGGGCATGCAGGTTGAGAATAGAAATAAAATTGGTCTAGAAGAAAATAACATTTAGACGTGTGGCACTTGATGATAGGAAGGGTAAAGCCGTGTGTTAATAAATTGATGCCAATTTCAAAGAGTTGAAATTCCTTGGGGTTTGAGATTAATCCTGAATTTGATAATTATATAATTATAATTTAGATGATTATTGTGCAGAGAGCTGAAGGTGTTTCAAAATTTGACAATGTACGTAGAGTCAAGTCAATACTCAATAGTATGGTTGATCTGATAGCATCAACCACGCTTGTTTACATGTACAGGCTATCACCTAATTAAACTTACTCTTCTGATTAATTTTATCAAATATAACCTTAATTAGGTAATGAATTGATATTTTGTTGGGCCACAATTTCGTACTTTCAAGAAGTTATTATCCATCTGCCGTGAACTCACAAAAATCCACCACCCTACTCTCACGATATTATTCCTCTGTGGTGTCTGTTGCATCATGCCAAGCTTGTGCATGTATCATGCTCAAATGCAATCAGCGAAATGAAATGGTTGTGGCAATTAACTTCCTTTACTTATTAATACTAATGATTAAAAAAGCAAGCAAATCAATTCTACTGATTTAATCATAAAATTTTAAATTGATTAATTTTCAGTTTATTTTAATTTAATAGTCATTGTTATCAAAAATTAAATAGTTTATTAATTAATCAGACATTTTTTATTAATTAAGTAATTTTATAAATAAAAATAAATTAGTTATTTTTAATTTAACAATTTCTTTTTTAATTTCTTTAATTATATTCAATTTTTTATTTATATTAATTTTATAACGATTTAATTTTTAATTTTAAACTGCTTATTTTACCTATTTAATTTTTGATTCGAGTTTTAAAATATTGATTTATACATTAGGATGAAATATATTTCATTAACTTGCACAGGAATATAGATATTGCAATGCATACATATAAACTTCCGCAGTTTCTGGATGCTTTCTATGATATTCCTTCTCTAGGCATCCTATTTTAGGCAAGTTGGGCCAACCAAGTTTAGGAAGATATGAACTGTTTTCTTCTCTATTTTTTCGTTCTGTCAGACTTTAGCAAAACGAGGCTGTTCTCCACTTAAGCATGACGATTGATGGTTCACTTTATATTCATACAAGTGCAGTGTAAGAAGCCAAATCAATTAATTACATAGAGCTATATAGTATATAGCCGGCCAACCTTTTAAGTAATTAAAATAGATATAATATTGGCGTCATGATCTGGTTTAGAACGAAAATGGTGTCCAAATACAAAAACTGGGAAGAGATAAAGAGAGCTGAAAGGCAATATAGGTGGGTGTAATTCATCAGTGAGCAATAATGGAGGAAAGCTACAGTGATGGTCACAGACATTCATGAAGGCTCGCTATGTCAGGGAATGCCTTTATGCCGACAAACATATGCACATGTATCTATACTCAGTATATCTATTTGTAATAGATTGAAAAAATAAAAATATAAACAACAAATGTTATCAGTTCTAGCATTACACCATTGTAGCTTCATTCTTTTTCTTGCAGTGATTTGAAAGTATACAAATGTTAAGAAGAATTTGTTAGCGGAAATACTTTGAAATGAAAATAAACTCATCTATATTTCATGAAACTCATGCATAAATTATAAAGTTAAAAACACTTTTCGCATAATTATTTGGGATACACTAGTGTTGTAGTTTTAAATTAGAGTTTCGTAATTAACTTGGAAAATGTTTTTTTTTGGTAAAATTAAGAAAATTTTAGTAATGACTGTTGACTTATGACATATTTTGATATCCCATCTAAGAAAATTGTGAAAACGGGAGAGTCCCCTTAAGTTTAAAAGGAGAGTTTCTTTATCTTGTTAATCATCACAACTTTTTTCTGATTTGTAATTCTTTGCTTCAAAATAGTGAAATATTAATTTAGTATTGTCTGAGAAGGTGGGCATAATTGGCTGAATGTTGTTAAATTTTGATGTTCTTTATTTGTCTATTTATTAGCAATTGTCGGGTATAGTTGTAGTTAATTATTATGCTATTAAATTATATGTATAGGAAAATTCTATCTAGGAGGTTGGATTTTAAGTGGGACCGTTTGCGACCCCTTTCAGTTTTTCTTGAGAATTTACTTGGTGTGATTTTTCAGTATAATCGTTCACACTCTATTAACCTAAGTAATAGTGCTTAAGGTGAATTTGTTATTATTGATGGAAATTAACCCAAGTTTTCACAATAGTTGGTGTTAGAGCCAAGGTTTTTTCTTACTATGCTCTGTGGTTATAGCGAGATCTGCTCTTCCACATTAGAAAAGATGTTTCCTTAGGCTATTGGTATTCTGCATTGACAGCTATTGAATAGTAATTGTAGTAGAGATCACAGAAATCAGAGATACGACTGCACCATCCACATCGATAGCTTCTAACTAGTTTATTCTAACAAGGACTGTTGTGACAAATTCAAGATTTGTGGTGGAGATTTTTGATGATATAGGTCATTTCGGCATGTGGCAAAGTGAGGTTCAAGACACTCTTTTTCAGCAAGGTCTTGACTTTGCCATTGAAGAAAAGAAACCAGATGATATTGAGGAGAAAGACTGGAAGACTATAAATTGTTTGGCATATGGTATAATTCGATCGTGTCTTTCCAGTGAGCAAAAGTATGCTTTCTCAAAAGAAACTTATGAATCTAAATCATGGAATGCGTTGGAGGAAAAATTCTTGAAGAAAAGCAGTCAGAATAAACTCCATACAAAGAAGAGACTGTTTCATTTGTCTTATGCTCCGGGTACCACTATAAATGATCACATCACCAGTTTTAATCAGTTAGTTACTGATTTAATGAATTTGGATGTGAAATTTGAAAATGAAGATATGGCTTTGATGTTGCTAGGATCCCTTCCTGAGAAGTATGAGTTTCTTGAAACTACTCAACTTCATCGGAAGGTTGATGTATCTCTTAGTGAAGTTACAACTATTTTGGACAATCATGAATTGAGAAGGAAGACAAAGGAAGAATGTACAAATGGAATAGCAGAAGCTTTAGTAATCAGAGGCCATTCGCAGATCCAAACTAAAGGAAAGAAAGCCAGATCAAAGTCAAGGCTCAAATTGAGCAAAGATGAATGTGCCTTTTGTTGGGAAAAAGGGCACTAGAAAAAGAATTATCCAAAGTTGAAGAATAAAAACAAACCTGATAAGGAAAAGACTGTTGTAAATTCGAATGTTGCTGAATGTGAAGATGCTGACTCAAATCTTTCATTGGTTGTTACATCCTCAATAAGCCCTTCTAGTCCATGATTGCTCGATTCAGGCTGCAGCCAACACATATGTCCCAATTGAGATTTGTACTCTGATTTTAGAGAGCTAGAACGTGGAGTTGTCTACACAGCAAATGACAATCCCTGCACCACAAATGGGATTGGTTCAATTTGCTCGAGGAATCACAACGGAACAACCAGGACTTTGATAGATGTCAGATACGTGCCAAGTTTGATCAAGAATCTCATTTATGTGGGAGTCCTAGAATCGAAGGGCTACACTGTAAATGTAGCAAATGGAGTAATGAAAGTCATCTTTGGTGTACTTATGGTAATGAAAGGAATTTTAAGAAATAATAACCTGTATTATTACCAACGTAATGCAGGTATTGGAAAAATAACAGTAGCTTCTAATGATGATCAAGAGTTAGAAGAAGTCAGGTTGTGGCATATGTGCTTGAGACATGCAGGTGAAAAATCCTTAAAGATATTAGTAAATCAAGGATTGTTGAAAGGAGTTCAGGATTGCTAATTAAACTTCTGTGAGCATTGTGTCAAAGGGAAGCAGACAAGAGTGAAATTTAGCACTGCAATCCATGATATGAAGGGTGTTTTGGACTATGTTCACTCTGATGTGTGGGGACCTTCAAAAATAACTTCTTTGGGAGGAAAACACTATCATGTGAGCTTTGTTGATTATTTTTTCCAAAGAGTATGGGTGTCTACTATGAAGACTAAGGATGAAGTGTTGAGAGTTAATCTTAAATGGAAGAAGATGGTGGAAACATAAATAGGCAGAAGGATCAAGCTTCTCTGTACAGATAATGGTAGGGAGTACAGGGGTGATCCATTTTTAAAAGTATGTGAAGATGAAGGTATTGTCTGACATTTCACAGTCAGGGATACACCACAACAAAATGAGTTGACAAAATATATGAACCGGACATTGCTGGAGAAAGTTTAATGTATGTTGTTAAATGCTAGGTTGGTCAGAGAATTTTACGCTGAGATTGTTACGTATGCATGTCATCTCATCAATCGCCTTCCATCAACTGCTATTGGTGGTAAAACATCTTTGAAAAAATGGTTTGAAAAACCTGCTACAGATTACGATTCCTTACATATGTTTGGTTCCACTGTATACTATCATGTTAAGGAGTCAAAGTTGGATTCACGTGCAAAGAAAGCAATTTTCATAGGAATCACCTCTGCTGTGAAAGGATATCATCTTTGGTGCCTAGAGTTAAAAAAATAATCTTTAACAGGGATGTCATCTTTGATGAATCTACCATGTTAAGAAAGGTCATAACTGAAAATATTTAGTAGACAGATGGTACTCTAAAACAGGTGGAGTTTGAAGGAAGAATTGTTACCCAAGCAAATGATGAAGCAGATGCAAAAGCTCCTGTGGTAGAAGAGGAGTCAGATGAAGAAGAGGTTCCAACCTAAGAACCTCCACAACAACAATTACTAATTGCATTGAGAAAGCCAAAAAGGAACATTTAAGTACTTACTCGTTAATATGGTGACTTAAATTGATGACATTCGTATCACTTATAAGGAAGCAGTCTGAAGTTTAGAAGAAGATAAGTGGAGGATAGCCATGAATGAAGAATATACATTCCCTTCATAAGAATTAGACGTGGAAGCTAGTTAGTCTCCCAAATAGAAAGAAGGCAATTGGATGCAAATGAGTATATGCAAAGAAGGATGGATTTCTTAACAAGAATAATGTTTTCTACAAAGCAAAGTTAGTGGCTAAAGGCTATGCTCTGACGGAGGGAATTGATTATAATGCAGTTTTCTCTCTAGTTGTAAAACATTTATCCATTCGAATTTTATTGGCTTTGGTAGCACAATTTGATATGGAACTAGCTCAATTGGTTGTAAAAATTGCGTTTCTATATGGAGACTTAGAGGAGGAAATCTATATGACTTAGCCCGAAGGTTTTTAAGTTGTTGGAAAAGAGAATATGGTATGCAAGCTTGAAAAATTGTTGTAATGATTAAAGTAATCTCCAAGGCAGTGGTATAAACAATTTGACAAGTTTATGATGAGACAAAAGTACGCAATAAGCAAATACGATCACTGTGTTTATTTTCACAAGCTACAAGATGGATCTTACATCTACCTTCTTTTATATGTTGATGATATGTTGATAGTTTCAAAAAATCTAAGAGAAATTGAGAGATTAAAGATTCAGTTGAATCAAGCATTTGAAATGAAGGATCTAAGTGAAGCTAAGAAAATTCTCGGCATCAAGATAAGTAGAGACAGAAAGTTGGGAAGACTGTGTTTAACCCAAAAGCAACATTTGGAAAAGGTACTACAATGTTTTGGCATGAATGAAAAGTTAAAACCTTTTAGTACTCCACTCGCTCCTCATATAAGGCTCAGTGCATCCTTATCTCTAAAGAAAGATGCAGAACGAGAGTATATGACTAAAGTACCGTATGCAAATATTGTTGGTAGCTTGATGTATGCGATGGTATGTACAAGACCTCACATTTCACAAGTAGTAGGAATTATGAGCAGGTATTTACATGATCCAGGCAAGGAGCATTGACAAGCTGTGAAATAGATTATATGGTACATTCTGAATACCGTAGATATTGGATTAATATTTGAGCGAGATGAGAAAGGTGGTCATTGCTTAGTTGGATATTGTGATTCCAACTATGTTGGTGATCTAAATAATCATCGATCAACTATTAGCTATGTGTTTACTCTTGCAAAGGCACCAGTCAGTTGGAGGTTTACCTTATAGTCAACAGTTGCTTTGTCAACTATAGAGGATTAGTATATGGCAGCGACAGAGGCTGTGAAGAAGGCAATTTGACTTAAGAATTGCTTGATGAATTGGGAATGGGACAGAAGCATGTCAAAGTATATTATGATAGTCAGAGTGTTATTCATTTAGCAAAGAACCAATTTTATCATGCAAGGACAAAGCACATCGATGTTTGCTTTCATTTTGTACGAGAGATTCTAAAAGATAATGGAATAATACTCTAGAAAATCCTGATATCTAAAAATCCTGCAGACATGATGACAAAAGTGGTGACTGCAGTCAAGTTAAATCATTGTTTGGACTTTATTAACATTTTGAAAATTTGGTAGCAATTGGAGACAATACTAAAGATAGTTTCATTTGCGTAAGGATTTTGAGAAAAAAGATTGGGAAATATATCAATGTGGAGAATTGATGACTTATGACATTTTGATACCTCGTATTGGAAAATTGATGGGAGAGTCTCCTTAAGTTTTAAAAGGAGGGTTTTTACATATTGTTAATCATCCCAACTTCTTCCCCATTTGTCATTCTTCGCTTCAAAATAGTAAAATATCAATTTAATAGTATTCGAGAAAGTAAACATAATTGACTGAATCTCGTTAAATTATGATGTTCTTTATTTGTCTATTTAATAACTATTGTTGAGTATAGTTGTAGTGAATTATTGTGCTATTAAATTATATGTCTAGGAAAATTTTATTTAGGAGGTTGAGTTTTAAGTGGAACCATTTGTGACCCCTCCAGTTTTTCTTGAGAATTTAACTGATGTGATTTTTCAGTACAATCATTTACACTCTATTCACCTAGACAATAGTGCTCAAGATGAATTTTTTATTATTGGTAGAAATTAAGCCAAGTTTCTTCAACAATGTCAAGACACGAATTAACTGGATAAAGACTCCAAATGGTAGTATATGCCGACATGAACACGACGTTCCTATCTTACCCAGAGATCTTGTGCCTAAAAATTTCTGTTGAATATGAAGATTTTACGAACTATAATGTACATCTCATAGTGAGGCCCTCTTCCTTGATATACTATCTCTTTAAAATATAAATATTCTCCAAATGTTTTGTTTCGCCAATTTCTCAATGCTTCCCTATTCCATATATATTTTTTGTTTCAGAAGCTTCCCAATTTTCAATATTCCATACTAGTATATCTGTTCTCTAATGAAGCATAATTTTTTGTCCGCACTTAAACACTCTTAATTGAACTATTTTGGGAAAAGTAGACATAACAGGATATAATTTTGGCATAATAGTTAAATTTAAAACTTTCTATACAATGACTAGTTCAATGGAGGGTGATAATATTGACAATCAGAAAATCTACACATGAAACATCAGTTCACTACAAACCAAAAGTTAGTATATGTTAACATCCAACTCTATTGAATTTGGAAACCACGCAGATGGAAAAGAGAGAGATAAATAAAAAAAAGTAGATGTGTGAAGAGTATGACATGAAAATGTATACATATTTAATGGGTTGGCAAGAATGGTGGAGCTCTCAAGTGCACATGGCTTATATAACAAGGTGGTACAAAGCTTCTTCAGCGAACGACGCGTAAGATATGTGGGGACGATTTATTCGATGTCTCAAATCAATCACTTTCTATCTATTAAGGATACATATAGATGTAAATAGCATTTCCATGCTCGTTTGAAAAACAATTATATATCAAATAAAAGAAGTCGTGATCTCTACCTATCTATTTTTCACGACTAAGTACCTTTAGTTCATTGCTGATGTACTAGATCATATGTTTCACATTTTTGTGCTATAAAATCAAGCAGCGAATAATATTCCATTCTTTTTCCAGCAGAAATTGCGACGTAGCAGTAGGGAGTAGAAGGAGATCGTTGACTAACTCATTTGTTCTAATCTCAGTATCATTTTGTTTTCTTTTCATAAAAAAGGTGATTCATTGTTGGTAATCATAAATGCAATGGTTGGAGAACACTTACTAAGACTTTCAGAACATTAATTTTGGAAATGTTATATAAACTCTCTTAAAATTAAAGTGTTTGAATTTATTGATTTTTAAAGATTTAAAACTTTTGAACAACTAATTGGATTATGTAATTTGATTTTGAGTCGAAGTCAGTTGTAAGTTAAATGCACCCGAGCTTAAGGGTAAGGACTGTTGTTTACAATACAACATGAACATCATAAATGCAAATGGTTCAGGTTTAAAAGTTTGAGGTTTACATATGTGCTATACAAGTGATTCATACTTTCAAGCTATTGATAGTTGTACGTGCAAAAATCCACTAACTAGGATAAGATAAACTCTAGGTTTGGACCTATATAAAGATAAAAATGGCTGTTAACATTTTATAGACTTTGGGTAAAGTAAAAAAAGGTTTTTATGAGAGCCAATAGTGAATTATATTTTGTCTTATTTTGCTCTTTATGAAGATTAAGAGTAAACTATATTTTATCTCATTTTGTTCCTAATTATGAAAGTCAAGAGTGAGCCTTATTTTTTTTAATGAGAGTGAACCCTGAGTAGTACCCTGCCTATCTTTGGCCAAGGTCGGCCTGTAACTAAAGGATTTCTATGTGCTGTATTTTTAGGGAGAAATGTATGTTTTAAGCAAATAAACATGCAATATACATCGAAGACTCCAATTAAGCAAGAAGAATGGTAGCTTTCGTAAATAAAAGAAAGTAAATAAAGAAAAGTAATTCAATATACAAAAAATGATTAGAGGAATACAATGATATTTTTAACACTTCCCTTCAAATAGGCAGACATAAAAGAAGGGAAGATAGAAAAATGTGCCTAAACCGATAATTGTCCAACAATTTGTTGAAAACGTCTATGCTTGGTGTGGGCATAAAAAAGGAATGGAAGTCATATAAATAACACTAAAATGTAATGTCAAGTTTGAGAAAAAAATCTAATTTCATTCAATAAAAATTTAATGTAAAGAATTTCAACGGTGGTATTAGCTACCTTTGTATTCACCTTTCGTAGACGATTAAAAAATCATTTTCTATTTCTTAGCTCTCAAAAATAAAATATGAATCAAGAAAAAATTTAATAACGACAATACTTTTATACTCATCAACGTTGTATAAACATAGACCAACATATTTAGATAACATACAATGAGTGACCATAATTTTAGAATATGGTTTGTAATTTGTCATTGACGTTCAATGAAGAAGATTTATATATATTTCTTTTGAGTGAGTAGTATTCAAAAAATAGTACAAGACGCCTAAATCATGAATGAAAATTGTCTTTAAAATTCCTTTAGTAAAGGCTTTAATTTTTTTGCTAAGTTGATGTCTATGATAATTAAGTCACGAACATAACACAATAGAAATATATAGTCAATTCTATCAGCAGATAAATATAAGGAGAAATCTACTTTTGAAGATTAAGAGCCAATTATATGCAAAAAGTTAAACAACCATTGAAACCAATGACGAGGCACTTGTTTGAGTTTATATATAAATGCTTGAGATAAAAAAACAAAGTTTGGATGTTGTGGATCAACATACCCTTTATATTAAGCCATGTAAAAAACTTCAGAGAGATTCTTATGAAAGAAAGCATTAGTAATATCCAACTATTTAATTAATCAATACTGAGAGGTTGTAAGAGATGGAATCAGGTGAATTGTTATGACGTTTAATACCATATTGAGAGTTTTTTCATAGTCAATGCATGATTATTAAGTAAATACCAACAAAATGGGTCTTGTATCTGTCAACTATACCATTTAGCAGTTGTTTAATCCAAAAAATCACTTACACCTAAATAATATCATGACCTATTAGTTTTGGAACTAGATCTTAGGTATTAATTTTTGACAGAGCAATTATTTCAACATCCATAGCTTATTGCAATTACTTAAAATTCTTTGCTTGAAGACAATTATATGGTTCCTCCTACAAAAAAATCAGTAATCTTTGATAGTTTTAAGGTTTGTAATGAACAAGTAGAAATATGAGCATCTAACTTTTGGAAGGTTAGGGAATAAAATTGCATAGGATGAGTACAAATTGGTGGAGAATAAGAAGGTAAGGGAGTAGCAAGATAGAATATAAGGTCCCATTTTTTGCTATAACATTATATGCAAAGTGTTATCCAAACTATTAGCCAACAGATTAAAGGTTCCACTTCAACATCTTATCCACAGATCTCAATGTGCTTTTTCTCTTGCAGATGTATCCTAACAATATTTTACTAGTTCAAGAGTTGATGAAGGACTACAATGCTAATAATATATCAACGACTCTGCAATCAAAGTGGACTTTTCCAAGGCTTTTGGTAGCTTGAATTACAACTTCCTACTGTGCAGTTTGGAATGGTTTGGTTTCCTTATGAAATTCTTTCATTGGATTAAAGTTTGTATCTCCACATGCTCTTACAAAGTGCTTATTAATGGTGTCCAAAGTAGTAGGTTAAATGGCTCTAATGGGATAAGAAAAGGTGACCCAATGTCTCATTACTTGTTTGCAATTTCAATGGAGATTCTCAACATAATCGTTATGCAAAAATATCTCTAATAACCCTAATTTCAGATTTCACTACAAATGTGAGGACTTTCAACTCACTCATCTTCGTTTTATAGATGATCTTATGTTATTTTATGGGGCACATCACACTTACATATCTATTCTACATGAATTTGTTCAAGAATTCTTCAAAATATCTGGACTTAGTGTCAACTTATTGAAAAGTAAGATTTATTTCTCCTATGATGTTACCAATGTTGAAAGGTTAAGGAATATATGTGGTTTCAATGTTGGTAGCTTGCATTTTAAATATCTTGGAGTCCCTATTTTATCAAAGAAGCTTAAGTTCATTGATTGCCTCCCTTCATTGGAAAATTTTCAAAAGAAAAATTAATGCCTAACATAATAGAGCTCTCTCTCAAACTAGCAGGATTCAACTCATTGTACCTGTTTTGACAAATCTTCACACCAATTAGAGCTCACATCTTTTCCTTCCAAAGAAGATTGATAAGGAGACGGAGAAATGTATGAGGAACTTTCTATGGACTGATAAATATAACAATCCTAAGGACTCTAAAGTTAAATAGGATGAGATACGCTGAAAAAAGCATAAAGGGAGCCTAGGACTTGTCTCAACTAACTTGATACAAACAATACTAGTGGCAAATAGGATATGAGACTCTTCAATAATAAGGAAGCACTTTGGTGAAAGTGGACTAATGAATTTTACTTGAAAGAACACAACTTTTGGCATTTAAAGGAAAAGAAGGAGCATTCTTGGCCTTTTATCCTCATGCTAAGGAAAAGATAGACCATTTACTCTCTTTTCAAAATACATATTGGAAATAGAGAGGACACCTAGTTATGGTTTGATAACTGGTCCCCTCTTATTCCTCTATTTATAAGAAGTGAAATCTCATCCCTTGTAGCTAGAATTCTAGTTCATGTCAGAGTATCCAAAATTATCGACTGGACTTCTTGTCTAACCATTGAAAGAGGTATGGACAGATTGCTTCCTTATCTTCCAACCTATTTACCTAATCACATTTTGGAGGACAAAACTGTCTAGAATTCCACAAGTAATTGGGTATTCTCCAATTCCTAATGTTTAGAAGCTATTAGACCTCATCTTCCTTATGTTCCTTGGTATAACATTATTTAGAAAGGATCATTCATGCCCAAAGCTTTTTTTCACCACATGGTTAGTTGCCACGGGTAGATTGAAAACAAAAGGCAAGTTAAAATTTTTTCAACTAATCAGGTTTGTAGCCTTTGTAATTTGGTTCCTAAAACTAGCTTTCATCTATTCTTTTAATGTAGCTACTCCTCCTCCATTTGGGCTAGAATGCTTCGCTACTTGAACTTAGATTGTCCCTACCATAACTGGGATGAAATCCTAGTTTGGGCTAATAATCAATACAGAAGGATGGGGAAAGATCATATATGCTTAAGTCTTTTTCTCAATTGCACTGTATACTCCATTTGAAAAGAAAGGAAATCAAGGATTTTTAGGAATTCTAATTCTGACAAATAGGTTCTTACTCAAAAAGTGGGCTGTTGGATCAGAGAGATTATAGTGGCTCATAACCTCACTAAAAAATTGAGCTCTTCTCTTAGAAGAAGATGAAACTTAGATTGATTAGTTATTGTCTCTAAGTAGACTCATTACTTAGCTTGTAAAGCTAATTTTGTTATATCCTCAGTACCTTTTTTTCTCTTTAACAGCTCTGCATGGTAATGAACTTCTGTATGCCCTTTAAAGCTTGTGAATGAAATTATTTCTTCTTTTTTTAATAAAAAAGATAGAATATAAGGTTGATAATTAATTTGAGACTTGATGAATAGGATAATGGCATGGGTTTTGAAAGTATGAATGGTAGGATATAATTTTGATTTGGAATATGATAAGTAAATGAGTGCATATAAGAATTATAGATAGATTAGGATACAATTTTAGAGTATTTGACTCTCCATGGAAGGAAGGGGAATTAGTGGCTTTAAAAATAGGAAAAGAGGATTAAGATGGTCCTTTTATAATAGTTGAGATTGAGAAAGTATTTACTTTCAAATTTAACCATGCACCAATATGAGCATAATTAGGAGAGATTGATTCTACTTGGTTTTAATAAAAGGATAAACCTTTTAATTAAAAAACATTATATATATCCAACCATTTAAGAGATCTAAATGATTTTGTGATTTTCCTAGATAGGCACATCTATTACTCTTAAAAGAGAATTGATGATGATTATAGGGTCTTAATAAAAGAAAGATAATATAACTAAAATTTTGTTGTTCAAGAAGGTTTGTCTCCTTATACAATAAAAGTCAATTGGAAGGAATTTTTAAACTTGGGTGTGGGAAGAGAATTGAATAAGAGGCATATATAAGGAAAGGCATAATGACAATATTTAGAAAATATATGTGCATACGTTAAAAGAGTAAGATCTATATCTACAAGATGTCATATTTTACGTTCAGAATCACCATTTTTATTTACGTGTATGGATAGGCTAAATGACGAGTAGTACCTTTAGTTACAAAATATTTGTGAATTTTTTGACACTCACCAACCTAATCTAAATGAAATACATTGATTTGAACATTAAATTGATGCTAAACAATAGATTGAAAATTCAAATAAATAGATGGTCAGGTTGTCGAAGCCCTCAAAATAATACCGATTCTTCAAACTTTTGTAATAGCCGTATAACTAGGTCGAATCCCTAAAGAACTAAACTCTAGCTTCTTAATTTCAAGCAATAAAATTGAATAGGGGGTTTTTTGATTAAGAAACTGATTAACTAAAATTAATACAAAACAAATTAAATCAACTGAATTTAAATATGAGAAAGTCAAGATTACCAAACTCTGATTCAAGGGAAAGATCTCATCTAATTATAACATTGTCATTGGTTCAAAAAGAATATTTTCACGATTCAAGCAATTAGTCTGAAACATATTAGGATAGCCACAATAAGTCTCAAATTTTCCTAAATTAATTAGTTCAAACCTAGCATTCAAACCAAAACTTATCATCTATTGACTAGGTGTGATAATATTCCATATCAAATAAATAATAGCAATAAGCTCCGTGAAAAAGACTAAGCCCTAAATTAAATAATCGAGATAGATGCAACTATTCAATTTAGTTTTCTTGTTTATCATAAGTTAAATATGGAAATTCATAAGTAACCTATCTGCTACTTGTACCAATCCTTCATGATAACTACAGATCACTGAATTCCTGGATAGCAATAGAATAATCAATATTAAATTAAATTGTCAAATTAATCAAATATTAATCATTCATGAAATATGAGAACTCAAAACAAAAAAAATACTTGAATTAAAACGTGAATAGAAGTTTGAAACACAAAACCTCACAAAGTTATAATTAGAGTATTGAATCCCCTTGAATAAGAAATATGAGTTTAGCCACACATGACTTTCAATTCAATAACAAAAATAGAAGAAATACTAAGAATTGTTAAAAAAGTCAAAAAGAGAGAACCTTTTTTGTTGTGAGAAACGCTCCTTTTATAGGGTTTTCTAACATAATCCTAATCTAACTCTAACTTGTAAAGATGTCTATCTAAAACGAATTCAAAACCAAACTCCTTCATGATAAGGATAAGGCGAAGTCTTCCAGTCAAACTCCAACTCTTTGAGTGATCAGCCTTATCCATTGCAACAATCCCTTCACTTTATCCAAAATTTGTCTTTATCATCAATAGAGTCCCAATTTGATGCAATCTCTGCTTTTCATCTCCTAAAAAAAATCAAACATTAATTTCCATAGATAAGTATAAAAATAAATTGAAAACAAAGGAGAAAATATCAAATAATTAGTCAAGATTAGATCTTATCAAATTCTCCCATACCGGACTTATAATTGTCCTCAAGTATACATCAATTCAATACATTAATCATCTTCACAACAACCTCTCATCTTCTTTCATGTCATCCAAAAATATCCAAAAGCTAATTCACTTTTAGGGGTTAAGTTAAAATAACAATCGAGAGAATAAGCATTCATAAGACACATTGTTAAAATATAACATCTCATCAATTCCATCAAAATCAAATGAACAAGACTTGACATCCTCACAAGGATTTTGCTCTATACATTCAAAGTGTTTAGGGTTCATTAAGCTCTCAAATCAAAACATAGCGAGTTATTTCCATAAGCTTGCTCAAGAATCATAACTCCACCACTAAACAAAATGAACCTAATGTATAAATTAAAGGAACTTAATAAGGGTTGTAACGTGGGTTAGGTAAGATATGACAAAAGGAACTTTTTGGCTAAATAGATTGAAGGGAATCCTACAAACTTATCCACACAAGTATCAACTTAAATTAAAACTCAAATAACATCTCTTTCAATCGCCTTTGCTTTTCTTTTCTTTTTTGTCTATTTTTTTAAAACAAAAATTTCAATAAGGAGATTTTGTTTTTTTTCTTCTCCTCCCTTCTATAAAAAATCAAAACAGTGCAACTTGTATCATCTAATTAACTTTTCATCAAAATCTTATGCAAATAAGCTCGATGCAATTCCTTCAATTTAAGGGTTCAAAATTATTAAAGATATCAACAAAAAAGGGTAAATTCGGCTTTTAACAAGGTTATTATGCAAGAAAGAAAAGTTAAGGCTCAAATTGGTTTTCTAAGGATAAAAAGTGAGGTATGTGTGTTTAGGTCAAAAAATAATTATCCTAACTGCCCTCATCATCTTTATACACAAATTCGTCAAAAAAATGGTCTCAACACGTATTCAAAAGCAAGTTCTAGCATAGACATGCTATGTTTGATTACACACAGCAAAAAGATATATGAGCACAGATGTGATGAATGATCTTAGGCTCAAAGCTCACGTAGGTGTCAAAAATTGCATCAAGTTTTGTACACTTTTCAATCAACAAAATCAATGAGATACTTGAACAAATTTAATGAAAACCATAATCATGCTTGTCTCTTTCATGCATTAGATCTTAAACCAAAAATGCATCCTAACTTAAGAATTATTCATGAACAACAATCAAAAAATTATGAAGCTATCATGAGGAATAATTAATATATAAATCAACATATCATGAGTCCAAGCACAAATCACAAAGTTTATCAAAATGAAAACACTCACTTCCCCATATCTTAATCATACATTGTCCCTAATGTCTGCATAAGATACTCACACTCAATAAAGTTAATCAAAGAAAATAAATAATTGAGGACTTCCCTGAATGATGAGCATCTGAACATTATCTACACACGCTTCTTTGTGGTACTGGTTTCCAAGTCTACAACAGATTTAGCATTCATCGGTGAGTTGCCTTTTGCTGCAGTCTTGGTAGTAGCCTTAGAACGCCCCCATTACATTAAATAAGATAAACAAAAATTACTTGAAAAATATTAACAACTTAATAATAATTGAAATTAAACTAAAAGAAAGATTCACTAAAAGTAAGTAATAAGGGGGTGCTTGGTTAAAGGGTATGACAATAAATCAATGGGAAAGGAATGAATGGTAATGGTTGGTTATTTATTATGGTTGATTGAATAGTTTTTTTCATACCCTAGTTTTAGATAATAGTCTATACCCCCATATGTGGGAGAAATGGTTTTGATTTCCGCAAACACTAATATTTTTTAATTTTTAATTAAATTTAACTAAACTATAATTAACTAAAATATAATTAAAATGTAATTAATTAAAATATAAAATATAATTAATTAATTAAAAATATATAATAAATAAATAAATAAATTAAAATATAATTAATTAACTAAATTATAATAATTAATTAAAATATAATTAATTAATTAAACTATAATTAATTAAAGATAACTAAAATATAATTAATTGATTAATTAAAATATAATTAATTGATTAATTAAAATATAATTAATTGATTAATTAAAATATAATTAATTGATTAAAATATAACTAATTAGTTAAATACAATGTAATTAATTAAAATATAATTTATTTATTAATTAAAAAATAACAAAATTTTATTTCTCAGTATTTTTAACAAACTAACCACTATCAATGGTAATGTTGATCATTCATTTCTCTTAACCAACCATTATAATTATAACGATTATATTCATTCTTATTCTTATTATCATTCCCCTATATAAACCAATCGCCCTCTAAGAATTAAAAAATAAAAAATAATTTAAAATAGTAAAAATAAAACTTTTTTTAAAAATTGGGGTGTGGGAGCGCTGCTGGTGTGTTGGTGGGGACTGGATTGTTGCGTGAAAGTTAGAGACAGGTGCTGCGTGAACGCATGGGTGGAAGAGTGTTGCGGCGTGGTAGAGTTGTGGAATAGAGGCTACGTTGTGCTTATGTAGAGATCAGCTGGTTGGGGCTGCATGGATTGGTGATGGTGCAGCGCTGGGAGAGAGCTGGCGAGGGACAATGGAGTTTTAATGTTCCTGCAAAGAGAAATAAAAGATTAGGGTTTTTATAAATAAATGCTAATAACATGAAAAGGGAAAAATAATCACGGAGTGTTTTCTTTTTCTTTTTTAATAAATAAATAAATAAAGTAAAAATGGGAATAAAAAATTGTGGTTTTTATTTTTTATTTTTAAATTATTTGTTTTTGGAATATTAGATTATCAATTTAGAACACTAAATCATATAAGGCGAGATTTCTCCTTACGGGATTTAGTAATTTGGAAGTCTGGAATTTTAAGACCCTCATTCCATAACATTAAATCGCATAAGGGGACTCTCGCTTTATGTGATCTAGTGTTATGGAATTTTAAGATCCTCATTCTAGAACACTAAATCACATAAGGCGAGATCTCGCCTTATGTGATTTAGTGTTCTAGAATGAGGATGATCTCGCCTTATGTGATTTAGTGTTCTAGAATGAGGATCTTAAAATTCACTTGCCTTATGAGATTTAGTAGTCTAGAAATTTTTTTAATTTTTTATAATTTTAAAGCCAATAATTTATGTTTCAAAAATAAAAAAAGCATCCTAGAAGGAACTAAAACAAAACAAAATAAAACTATCATATTTTGGGTTGCCTCCTGAAAAACACGATTATTTAATGTCGTTATGCTTGACGTGGCCGGTTCTTTCCAAAGTTTTATGTAATTGCAGTTTTGTACTTCTTAAGTAGTGCTACTAGCCTTTCCTCTTACTCGTAAGTCAACCTTTTTGAAATGATTGTGGGTAATGATTTTTCATCACCTAAATAAGCATACTTTAGCCGATCAGGTAACACCATCAATTCTATCTTCAGAGCCTGCAAAACAGAAGGTAAGATTTTCTTGTGAGTTATAGTAAGTTCATCTTTCAAATTTTCCGAATTTATTAGCATTGTTGACAATGGTTCTACAACTTCAAAAGTTTCATCAACTTGCTCGTTCAATTTCCATTTAGCTTTAAGCTCTAACTCATCTTCATCACTTTCTTCCTTAAACATATGTAGCACAAATGAATCCACATTATCTATATGATAAACGGATTGAAGAACATTAGGGTATTTTATTGCTTCTAAAATATTAAACTTTACTATCTCTTCATCAAACTACATCAAATTTTGTCTTGGCCATCTTCATAAATGGCCTTCCCAATAGAATCAAAGCCGAATGTTCCATACTATCTCCATCCATTTTTAAGATTTAAAAATCCACTGGAAATACCAAACCATTAACTTGGACTAAAACATCCTCAATTACTCCAATAGGATGCACATACAAACGATCAGCTAGTTGGATAATCATATTAGTTTCTTGCAAAGAATTCAGATTTAAAGCTTAATAAATTGAGTATGACATAACATTGATAGATGCACCTAAGTCTACCATGGCACGCTCAATTTTTTTATTACCAATAACACATGGAAGTGTAATCATACTTGGATTTTTGCATTTTTCCGATAATTTCCTATTTATCACAACTAATACATTGTTACCCAAAATTATTCTCTCTTTGTCCTTCAGCTTCCTTTTATTTGTGCACAACTCTTTTAAGAATTTTGCATATTTCGGAACTTGCTTGATGGCTTCCAGAAGTGGTATATTGTTTACTACCTTTTTGAAAGTTTCTAAGATTTCTCTTTCATATTCATCATCTTTTGGTTTAGCCAACTTGTTAGGAAAAGGAGGTAAACGTGCATTAATTGATATTGATGAAGATGAATCATTTTTTACCTTTGTTGATTTGTGAGTTGGAAGTTCTTTCTTCTCTTCTCTATTATTGTGTTTTTCTTCCTCCATTGGTAAAGAATTTTTAGATTGAATTTCTTACCACTTCCCAAAGTCATTACACTCACATTCTCCTTAGGATTCACTACCGTTTGGGAAGGTAATTTCCCTGATGCTTGCGCTTCCAATTTACTTACTAAGGTGGATAATTGAGTGATCTGATTTTCCAAATTTTGAAGGATTGCCCTTGTTTTATGTTGAAATTGTTGAGTATTATTAGCAAACACCTTAACAATTTCATCTATAGACATACCTGAATTTAAACATTGAGGTTGAGCATATGTAGGAGCTTGAGGTTGTTTATTAAAATGTGAGGTTGATGTCATTGATGGCCTCCTTGATTTCCATAGCTCAAGTTTGGATGATCCCTCTATCCTGGATTGTAGTAATTAGAATAAGGGTTATACTTTCGTTGAGGTTGACCAGGAAAGCCCCCTACTGCATTAGCTTCTTGAAGAGAGTCTTGTTACAATGTAGGGCATATATTCGTAAGATGTCCCGGGAATGAACATATTCCACACACTCTTGCCAATTGCAATTGACCTGCAGTCATTTGACGAACTAGAGCGGTTAAATCAGATATTTTATTCTCAAGGTGTGTGTTACTTACCTCATTCACACGCTTAATAGCTCCATCTATCCTTATCCCAAACTGTTGATAATTTTCGACCATAACTGATATCAAATGTCTAGCTGCCTTAGATGTTTTTTTTACCAGAGCTCCTCCACTAGCTACATCGACCATACTTCAATTGATTGGTAATAATCCTTCATAAAAGTATTGAATCAGAAGCTGATCGGGAGTCTGATGATGTGGACAGTTAGCACATAGCTCCTTAAACCTTTCCTAATATTCATATAATGTTTTTCTTGTAATTTGTCTTATCCCACATATTTCCTTTTTGATATTCGCTGCTCTTGATGTAGGAAAGAACTTCTCTAGAAATATTCTTTTCATTTCGTTCCATGTTGTTACTGAGCTAGGTGGAAGATAATATGGTCAATCTTTTGCCTTATCTTTCAATAAGAGTGGAAAGGCCCTGAGATTGATTTGTTCTTCTGTCACCCCTTGTGGCTTCATTCCAGAGCAAACAATATGAAATTCTTTCAGGTGGTTACGTAGATCTTCACCTGTAAGACCTCGAAAAATAAGCAATAAGTGAATCAAACCAATTTTAATTTGAAATCTACCTCAAAATTTGGAAATTGAATGCATAAAGGTTATTGATTCAAATTCGGTTATGCTAACTTCCTCAATGTTCTCGGATTGAGATTTTCCATCCTTTCATCCTCCTCTTGAAAATTAGAGTCTTCACTAATTGTTAGATCTATTTTAACTTTCATGTCTGGAGGTGAATGACTGCTTCCTTGCTTATTCTCTTTTCTCAACTAACGTGTTGTCTTCTCAATTTTTGGATTGTATTGCAATTTACTTGTCTGAGAAGCACGAGTCATACAAGACAAGAGATTAACAATAATTGTACCAATAAAAATGCAAAGAAACTAAGAAACTTGAAATAGTTTCTCGGCAATGGCGCCAAATTTTGGTCGGATTGTCAAAGCCCCTAAAATAATACCGATTCTCTAAACTTTTGTAGTAATCGTAGAACCAGGTTGAATCCCTAGAGAACTGAACACTAGCTTCTTAATTTCAAGCAATAAAATTGAATGGGGGGTTTTTTGATTAAGAAACTAATTAACTAAAATTAATACAAAAATAAATTAAATTAACTGAATTTAAATATGAGAAAGTCAAGATTACCAAAATCCGATTCAAGGGAAATATTTCATCTAATTGTAACATTGATCATAAGTTCAAAAAGAATATTTTTACGATTCAAGCAGTTAATCCGAAACATATTAGGATAACCGTAATAAATCTCAAAATTTTCTAACTTAATTGGTTCAAACCCAGCATTCACTGGGTGTGATAACATTCCATATCAAATAAATAATAGTAATAAGCTCTGTTTAAAAGACTAAAGCCTAAATTAAATAATCAGGATAGCTGCAACTATTTAATTTAGTTTTCTTATTTATCATAAGTTAAATATGGAATTCATAAATAACTTATTTGTTACTTGTACCAATCCTTCATGACAATTATAGATTTTAAATTCCTGGATAGCGATAGAATAATCAATATTAAATTAAATTATCAGATTAATTGAATATCAATCATTCATGAAATATGAGAACTCAAAACAAGAAATACTTGAATTAAAACGTGAATAAAAGTTTGAAACACAAAACTTTACAAAGTTACAATAAGAGTATTGAATCCCCTTAAATTAGAAAGATGAGTTTAGCCACATATGGCTTTCGCTCCAATTACAAAAATAAAAGAAAGACTAAGAATTGCTAAAAAAGTCAAAAAGAGAACCTTTTCTGTTGTGAGAAACACTCCTTTTATAAGGTTTTCTAATCTAATCATAATCTAACTCTAACTTGTAAAGATGTCTATCTAAAACAAATTCAAAATCAAACTCCTTCATGATAAGGATAAGGCGAAGTCTTCCAGTCAAACTCCAACTCTTCAAGTAATCAGTCTTATCCACTGCAACAATCTCTTCACTTTATCTAAAATTTATCATTATCATCTACAGAGTCCCAATTTGATGCAATCTCTACTTTTCATCTTCTAAAACAAAACAAACTTTAATTCCATATTTAGGCGCAAAAATAAATTCAAAAAAAAGGAAATAATATCAAATAATTAGTCAAGATGAGATCTTATCAATAGAGTATAGCTCAGTTTTATTTTTGAGAACATAGACTCCTATGTATTTAATAAAATCATCAATAAAAAGAAAAAAAATACTTATGACCCTAGGAGTACTAAAGTTCAACCATGGACTGAAATTTAAATAATTAGTTATTTTTTACAACATAGGCCTATGTATATCTAATAAAATCATCAATAAAAAGAAAAAAAAAGTACTTAAGGAGAACTGAAGTGGAGTTGGGTCCCATATATCAATATAAAAAATATTGGAACTCCTAAGATCCAAAGATGCTAAAGGCATTTTCATTAGTTTTCCTAGATAACAAGATGAACAAATAGTCTTAGAAGACAAACAGGAAGATATTTGATACAGTTTGATTATAAGGATGACCCAATCTACAATCTTCCAAACAAACACTTTCACCTAACAAAACGTATTAATTTGATGAGTACGGTAGAAAAGGACATAAAGAACATCTTTACTTGGCCCTTTTAATAGGATTTTCTTGGTGATCACTTGAAAAAAGAACAAAGACAAGGAGCGAGATCTTTTATTAAAAAAGTAATAGGGTGAAAATTCAAAGAAACATAGAGTTGTCGAATGCAAATTTTTGAAAAGAGAGTAATGATTTTGTAATTTTTAGAATCAACAAAATATTATTAAATTTTTTTTTGATTTATTTGTAGTGAGAATGACCTTATTAAAGTGAGTAATAGGCAAGGATTGTTTATTACCAATTCGAATTGGTTGCATCGTAATAACTTTAAAGTTCTTTAAATTGACTCATGCATGTTTGTTATAATATGATGTGTTGCACCTATGTCAGAACACCACGACATAGGTTGAAATTTTGTATTAATTGAAGATTCTAAAGATGCAGTTGGATGATATGTCAGTGGAGAATAGAATAAAGGCTATGAAGCTTGCCATGCAATGTTGGCTGGCGATAGTGAGTTACTTCTAGGTGAATATCGACACCGCAAGTGATGGACAGGATAATTTTTGTATTCACAAATCTGGCAAAACTCTTAGATTTACGATGATTAGATTGATTCAGTCTTGAATTATTAGAAAAAGGTTATTGAGTATTGAGTATTGAGTATTGGTGATTGAAGATTGTTGTTGTGATAGCCTGTAAGCCAATTTGCCATTGGAGGATCATGAAGTCTCTTAAGCTAAATATCATGAGCTAGTAAATACCCCAATTCATGTAAAAGCACTGGTTTAGAATGAAAATTAAGAGTATAATATTTAGCACCAATAGTATGGTATATAATAACATTGAATTATGCATATAAAATTTGACGACCAATAGCTAGTTCATTATGTTTCAGTCCGTAAAACTTTGTATTAAGATGAAGCAACGTGGTCTAAGTTACAAACTCAAAAGTATGAGCTAATAATTGCCACCAATAATAAGATTAAGGCTCTATAGCGTAAGGAAAACTTTCTTTGTCAGTGAAGAAAGTTGGCCCTTTGAAATCAAATATCAAAATTTAGATTTGAAATGATGGTATTGGCATTACCTGGTGATGGAATAAAAAGGATATTTACCTTCAATGGGATAAGTTTAATTTTCGACAATTAAAGAGGTATGAATTGAGCAAGCCATACTAAATAATTTTTTAGTGTGGTTTTATTAGGTTTGATTTGAAGAAAGTACGGATTGTAGTGTGATCATGAAAGAAGGAAAGGAAGAAGATATTTAGGATTGAGTGGAGGTTGGTTTAGAGTGTGATACAGTGACAGTGTTTGAATCTTATTTTTTCGTTAATGAAGAATTTGGTGAAGGAGAAGTTGATACGTCAAAGAGAAACTGCTAAAGTCGGTATCTTTCTTGAGTATTCATGGAATTATGTTAAAACGTGTCGTCCAGTTCTATTTCTTTTATTAATCCATTCATAATCAAAAGAAAATGCAAAATGATCAGAAGCAAATTCTATTTTTAAAGACAAATTAGAGAAGATGCCTGCATTATCAATCCCAACGTTTCATCTTTAGTGAAAATGATTTAAGTTTCCAACTTTTGATACTAAATAAAATTTTAATGTTTTGTATTATTCAATTCAAAACCTGTAAAGTTAATTAACCAAAAGGGTATTCGTTTTACCATAAACAGAAACCGCAAGCACGCAGATCAGGCAGTTAAAGGGACTTTCACCATCCTCCATTTCTCTTCTGCTTCTCCTCCTGCGTCCATCTTCATAATTGCTGCGTCTAACCCAACTCGAAAGTGACGGTCACATGTTGTTTTGGATACGTTCTTGAAAGTGTGTTTTGTCAGATACAGGAGGACGAGTAGGGTCTACACGTAAGGTTAATTCATTTAATTCTTATGCGTTAGTAAGCTTTCTGCTTATTCCCTTCCCTTCCCTGTAATGCTGCACCTGCAGCCGAACGGTTTTCCATATAATCAGTCCATCCACTTTCTCTCCTCATTTTGCTTTTCCCTTTCTGTCTTAAGCTCCACCTGAAGTTCTTAAAGAGTTATTCTCTTCTCCAGCAAAATTTTCAGTTGAGTGTGTTATTATCAAGAACAAATCGATTTAGTCATTACATAAAGCCCCTTAAATTTAACGTTCACAATAAATATATTCATACGCGTTTCCTTATTAATCATAGTAACAGCATATAGCCCATGTTTTGCTACAAGCAGATTGCATTAGTTATTAACTGATTTTATTAGTTATTATCTGATAGTAAATTAATATAACTAATTTGACCAGCAAATAACATTAGCTGTTTATTAAAAATATTTGGTCAAAATAACTATTTATTATTAGTTATTTATGTATAAAATAATTTATAAAGGCGTGATTTAAAAAAAGAATTATAAAGATATGAGTATTATATCATAGTAATACACAAAATAATATTCCATATTTAAGAAAAAATGTACATTTTTATTATCTTTTTTCACAAACAATCAAGATATAAAACAGATGCAGATCATGATGTTTTTTTAATAGTAATGCATGTTACGACGCATGTTCAAAATTTGATATGGTATATTTCAGGAATAAATGGAAGATTTATGTCCGTGAATAAGTTGTTTTTATCAAAGATTACATAAGGCATGCAAGAAGCATATATTATTAACCACGAAGAAAAGAGATCAATATTACAATCAAGAAAGAAAAACTGTGCCTAACAATATTATTCTATATAACTGGAGAAGTTAAAAGAACAAAGACAAAAAGATCCTCAGCGTTCTTCCACCGAAACGTCAACATCTGATGTGGGTAGCCTCCTTAACTTTTTATATGACTCAATAGTTGATGAATCTTTTAGACTGTTGTTGCTAACGTTTAGATACTGAAAAATCGGAGAGAAAATAGTGAGGACAAAATAGTTATTAAAGCATAATTTTCATCAGCTAACACTAAAATGCTCCAATTGAATAACTTTTTCAAAATCAGCTAATTTAATTTAATTAATCAATTAATTACCAAATATATTTAATATCTATTTGACTCTGTCAAACAGCTAATACTTTTCAATAAGCTAAAAATATGACTTATCACTCCATTCACCACACAGGCCATATTGTTTGACCTTGATGTTAATAAGTTATAAAACAGAATCAAATACACTAACAACATCTATTCACTTTTGGATGGCTGCCATGTGTCTTATCAACAAGAGAAAAACATGGAGAAAGCATCATTGCATGCGTCAATTGTAAGAAAAGACATTGAAAAGGAAAGAGGTCTGTACACGATATTCCACATGAATCACAATTTTGTTGGAATTAACTTGCTAGTTGAATATCAAATTAGAAACATGCACCAGTTCTAGAAGAAAAGAGAAAATGAAATTTCTCTATACCTTGTGTCAGATAAATTGAACAGATGTCAATCGCTAGCCCTTCCATGAATAACTGCAAAGACTTTGACTTTGACTTTAACATTTGTTTAATCTATAAACATGTGTCATCCATTTGATCGTTGATCTTAATTAGCGAATTTTATAGGATCAATACGGATCTTTAGATAAACTTTGAATGCGTATGCATGCATGCTGTGTATGGCTCCTGTGTAATGATTTAATTCCATGGTTAGCTATGTATATACATAAATAAGAGCAGATAAGAGCTACTTCAAGCTTAACCCACCTAATCTCCGAGGTTTGTTACAAACTTCTAAATGTCAAAGGCTGAAACTCAACGTAGTATCTGACATAACGAGACATTATTATAATGTTGACTAATAATAAAGGGCATTTGAAAGTCACTAAGATATTTCCCCATCTGCCGTTTCTCAACTCATTAAGGTTGTATTATATACTTTAAATTATGTGATTAGCTTTTAACAAAAAAGGTCTCATATGAAACATAAGTTTCTCTATTAAAAATAAAGTAAATAGTGACATTTGTTATTAGAATTACTATCATTTATTTGAATTTATTTAGACGCCACAACATTATGATTCACTTTATCTTGTTTTTATTATGCTTAGAAAATTATCAATATATTTATATTGTTGTTACTCAATATATTTAATGATTTTAGCTACTGTTACAAAAAAAAAGAATTTACACAACCTAAAACTAATCTTCATCTAATAGTTTATATTTTTTTATTTGACAGAAATGTTGAATTTGTATATAGGTTAGAGTTGGATGGGATTTGATAAATGGGAAGCTTACATCCTATATTATTGGTAAGAAATCAAAATGATAAATTGGTACTAACCGAAGTTAAAAGTAGGTGGCAAGTTTGTATTGATTATAAAAAATTAAATGATGTAACTAAAAGGATCATTTTTCTTTACTATTTATTGATTAGAAGTTTGAAAAGCTAGATGGTGGTGCTTACTACTATTTTATAGATAGCTTTTTAGGATACATTCAAATTGTAATCACTCTGAAAGATCAAGAAAAAATAATTTTCACATGCTCAGTCAGAACTTTCACATATCAATGAATGTCATTTAGAGCTTGCAATACATCAACTATTTTTCAAAGGTGTATATGTGAAAGTTCTGAATGAGCATGTGAAAATTATTTTTTCTTGACACTTGTGTTGAATATTATTGAAGTTTCCATAGATGATTTTACCATGCATAGAGAGATTCATTCGATAATTGTTTCTATAATCTGACACTTGTGTTGCAAAGATATATATAGAAACAAACCTTACTTTAAATTTTGAAAAATGTCATTTTATGATGGAATAAGGTATTGTTTTGGGACATATTGTTTCAGTTAGAGCTTTGTAAATAGATAAATCTAAAATCAGTATTATCTAATCCCTTCCTTACCCTATTAATACTTGGGAAGTTCGTTCTTTTCTTGATTATTTAGGTTTTTACTAGCATTCAATTGTTGGATTGAAGTCTTCCATTCGAGATAATGTGTGATGAAAATGATCATGTTGTAGGAGCTATTTTAGGCCAACGAGTTAGGAAAGCACCATACATTATATAATATGCGTCAATGACCTTAAATGATGCCCAAAAAATTATTCGACTGCTGAAAAAGAGCTCACAGTTGTTGTCTTTTCTTTAGAAAATACTTGTTTTTATTTATTAGGTACTAAGGCAGCTGTTTATTCTAATCATAAAGCCTTTAGTTTTTTATGAAAAAGAAGGATGCAAAATTAAGGTTGATGAGGGAGTACTTTTGTTGAGTGAATTTGATTTGGAGATCAAAAATAAGAGTGGAATAGAAACTAAAGTTACTGACCATTTGATCCATGTAGTTCATTTAAAGAGTGAAAACAATTTACAAGAAGAATTTCCTAATGAACAATTCTTTGTTGCAAGGCTAAGGTTTCATAGTATATAAACATAGTTAATTGTTTAGAAACTAACCACTTATTTGTTGGTTTTTCTAAAGCTCGAAGAGAAAAATTCAAAAGTGATGAGAAATATTACATATTGGATGATCCATATTTTTGGAAACATTGCGCTATTCAAGTAATAAGAAGGTGTGTACCTGAAACTAAAATTTCTTCCATTCTTACCTTTGGTTGTTCATACGCACATGGAGGACATTTTGGAGCTAAGAGAATAACTAGGAAAGTGTTAGATTATGGTTTCTTTTGGCATTCTTTATTTTGAGATGTATATTCCTTTTGCAAGATTTATGAACATTGCCGAAAAACAAGTATTAATTTGCAACAAAATGAGATACATCAAACTTTAATTTTAGTTTGTGAAAATTTTGATGCATGGGATACTAATTTTATAGGATTATTTCCTATTTCTTTTAGGAACATTTGCATTTTATTAATTGTTGACTATGGTTTGAAGTGGGTGGAAGCAAAGGCCAACTAAACTAATGATTCTAAAGCTATTGCAAGTTTCCTTAAATCTAACATATTCAGTAGTTTTATTATTGCAAAAGCCTTAATTAATGATCAAAGGACACATTTTTTTGTAACCGAAATGTGGAAGAATTATTAAAACAATATGGTGTTATACACAAGATTGTTATGTCGTACCATTGACAAACTAGTGGATAAGCTGAAGTTTCAAATAGAGAAGTCAAGTTAATCATAGAGAAGACGGTAAGTCTAAGAAAAAAAGATTAGACTTGGATGAACTCACTGAAAACACATATGCCATCAGAATAAATGACTAACCCCAAATTTTTAATGCCTCTTATGACCCTTTCCTTGTCTTATTCCCCAGTTCATTCAACACAACTGGATACAATAGTGAGGAGGTCCATTGTTGCATCTCAAACAAAAAAAAGAAAGAAAGTAGAGTTGGCTAGCAAATTGAAGCTTAAAATCGAAGGATTTCAATTATGCGCAAGTTAAGACTAGGTATGAGGACTTATGTGAAGAAAAAATTTATGCTTGTAAGTATGTTCATGCTCAAACCTCGAAAGAATTGAATATTTGAGAATAATTTGATGCTTTGGTGGATCGAGTGGGATGGCATAATTATGTGAATGTGAGACTGCCTACTTTTTTTGAGCTAACACATAAATTTTACACCACTTTTCAATTGAATGATGATTTTGAACTTAATGTGTTAATTAAGGGGATTGTTGAATTCATAATGATGAGAATGGTTTTTTTTTCAATTGGTAAATTTAATATTGCAATAGGTTTTTTAAAAAAAAGTTAATGCTAAAAAGGAACCATTTGTAAGTTCAAAATGTGATTATTCTTCTGATTTAACCCTTACTAATATGGCATAAGTGGTATGTTGATTCTGCTCTATTTAACCCAAGTGCTTCAAAAAGTTTGTACTTAAAGAAACTTGTCCTTAAATATTTACAATTGCTTATAACTTTTTAGGAAGAAAGGATATTGCAGGGAATTTAACTAAAGTTGATTTTTTTCTGTAGTGTATGGAACAAAACATTGCAATTAACCTAGGTTATTGGTTGGTTACACAATTATGTTTTATGGTCTAAAAGAAGATTAAACCTTAACCTTATATTCTTACACTACTCAACTAGCCATTAATTTAGGTTTACTTGATTTATCTAACACCAATATGCACATTGCTTGTGAGATGGAATCCTTACATTTAAATTATATAGGCAGGATAAGTATTATTACATAAAAATTTGACAACAATTTCAGCTTTGACCTACCTGGTCCAATTGCTCCATCTTTTTGGACTTTCCAATGATACAGGATAGCAATTATAGAATGACCAGCTAACGGCCAATAGGAAAACATCCCTTTTCCTTCTTCCACTTAATAGACCTTTGGAATTCTAGCCCATTCGGATAGGACTGAAAACATATTGTTTCACATGAAGAATAATTTGGTGGCTTTCTTCGTAGTCTAGACGTAACACCTCCTTACCTCCTCTGTGAGTCTACCTTACCTCTTTACCTCTTTTATTCAAGGAAGTGCTCTCACTTATTGCTTTCTATACTTTGTATGTTACATTTAGGATAATGTTTGGTTTAAGGGCATGTTTAGTTTTGTATAGAAACATGTTTTATTTATTTTGTTTTATTTGTCGTCTAATTGTGATTTAGCTTTAATTTATCTTAATTGTTAGTTAGTTAGTTTTGAGCTAGGACATTATATGGTTTCATCGAATATATTTTGAATAAATTGGATTTTGTGTATTCTACAAAATTCATTCTTTAAGAATAAGAGTAAAAATATGTTGCATGGTTAAATTAGTTAGGATTATGTACTTTTATAAACTTTGATGATCAAATGATAAGGCATCATGCAAAGTTAAGGTGATTTCAAATAAATGTTAAAATTTTGAGCCATAAAAGATTGGAACATTCAAATCAATATGTATTTTCCTTTGAAGTGTATTGTCTTATATTAGAATATTTCTCTAGAACTTGCTTGGAACATTTCAAGACCTTATCGATATATGTATGTATAAGAATAAAAAAGGCTTTCCTTGTTTTACAACCTTTAACTTAAAAGCCCACCACAGTTCAATATCCATAGTTAGCTCCTTTGAGCCAAAACCTTTTTCTTTTGTTTTATAATCATATTACAAGCCAAATTCTCTATTTAAACATCCTTACATAACCATAAATTTTAATAAGGAATTTGGAAAAAAAATCTCTTCCAATTTCAAAAATGGTAATATATGAATCAAATGAGTATGTGATGTGAATCTTATGTTGTAACGACTGTCTTGTGTTATGGTTCAAATCATTTTTTATTCATATATCTATTATAAAAAGTAGTAGAAAAAAGAAAAAGTAAGAAAGGTAGCAGCAAGAAAACTTAATGTTAGTCCATTTTTCTTCGCACAAGTAATTAACCATTCCCAAATAAGTTGAATATTATGGTTCCAATTTATAAGTTTGTTACTTATATATGTTTAGATGCCTTGCTAATATTTTTTCTTTTGATCATTTTACTTTTAATTCTTATGTCTAATCATAGCCTCGTTATAACTTGAAATATAGTCTTTCTAACTTATACATATGTACATTAAAAGTGGTAGATTTGGTGTAAAAATAATCATATGGTAGGATATTTACATTAGAGGATTTTGAGGGAGATTCTGAACCATTAAACACATGACTGGAATGAGTGATAACTGTGAGGAAGATCACCAAAACTTCATACATGCTTTAGAATAAGATTGTCGTAGTTAATCCTTGTGCATATTTCCTTGTAAAGTTTAATTATGATGTGTCTAGTTGCTTTAATCTTAAATGGCTTGAATTTTAAAGTATATTTACTCTTCAATTTACTGAGAAATGAATTGATGAAATCATGTTGGTAGTACTATTTATTTTAAATATGATTTACTCTTGGACGAGTTAACAAAGGATAAGTGTGGGAGAATTTAATAAGATCTTTAAAGATAATCATTTTAAACCTTAATTCATTTCTGTTATATGTGACCATTGATTCTATCTTAAAGATTTTCTTATATTTTTTATTCAGATGATTCTTAGCAAATTTAAAGCTTAGATAGAAATGATAGCAATGTTTAAGATGATTAAGTGTGGGCACGTTTAGCAAAAAATTTAACTTCCAGATTTCAAATTTGCAATTAAAACATTTTAGAATTTATTTAAACATTATCTTGACCAAGTCTATATAATGGTCAATGAAGTTACAATCTCTTAGAGCTAAATAATCACAATAAAAAGATTCCAACACCAATAAAACATAGGGTTAAAGTGGCTATAAATAGGAACCAAGTGAAGAAAGAAAACATCCAATTTTTCTATCTCTATTTTTCAGCTCCTCACAAAACTCTCTTTGCTTTTTAGTAGATGTTAGAGTAGTTTCTACTCAACAGATGTTAATGGTAGATATGGTCATTATTGGTTAACTTTCTTTATCTTAGTTGAAGGGAGTTAAAGCCCTTGAAACTTTATAGATTGAGAGATAATTTAGTCGTATTGTGAAGTATTTTATCTATTTATAAATCTAATTGTTCTTTGGAGCTTTATTTTATGATTATTTTGATTGATTTTAATACATGGGATTAGTTTATTAATTGAAATAATCAATTGTTAGATTAAATATTGAATATCAAAAAGTTCAATTCCTTTAATCTTTGTTGCGACTAGGAGTTTTTAGTTTGTTGTGCAAAAATTATTAACTTATTGGAAGAACATTCAATTAGATTAAATGCAACCATAAATGTTGTGTTATCTTGCTTTTGTGGCCTTTCTTTTCTTAAAGTTATGGTTTAATTAAATTTAGATCATTTCTAAAGTTGTTAAACAATAAAGGTTAATTTACATGTTTTTGATTAACTAATCCTAAAGAAAGATATCTATTTAATATTGCATCGAATATATGATTAATAAAAAAAATGTATGTCAATGAAAAATCGTGGTTCCAATGGTAGAAGCGAACATAATCTAAAGTTGGTTTTATTGATAATTCACTTTTCATTTATTAAAGAAATTAATTTATTTTCTATCACAAATATTCGTATCATCACCCCTATTTCATTAAATATTTCTTACGTAATGGTTAACAAACTAGAATTCCTCATAGGAATAATTCCTTCTTTTATTTTATTTTATGAATTTATGGTTTAATTTGAGTGTAGATGACACCAAACACTAATTATGTAAAAAGAGAGAAATTTATTGCTCTGATACGATGATCGATTTATTGAATCATTTGACAGAAAGATTCCTCTCAACATTTCATTTCTTGGAACTTGTTTATATACAATTTACATGGAATGATCTACTTCCAGAAGAGCCAATCATCTTTTGCCACCTAAGCTAGAGCAACTATCTAACTAAAACAAACTCCAAATAAGAAAACAAACGCGGATAATTCAGCAACCAGAAAATAAATACATTGGCACCAGGGAGGAGCTTCTTGAACGAGGAAAAGGATCCAATGACTTCGAAAGAATTGAACGAGGAGCCGTATGAGGTGAAAATCTCATGTATGGTTC
>JAOTAY010000001.1:18449231-18459464 GCA_025629805.1 Erythroxylum baracoense
ATGTGGAGTTCTGTAGTGATTGCACGTAGCGCTCCCTTATCTTAGGATATGTGTCAGAATGACCTACGGGCGTCCCGATGAGTACCCTAGGGTAATGGGGTGTTACATAACTCGCTCTCTGACTCACATGACCCTCACTACCAAGAATACCTAAATCATAAAACCAAATATTCATATATTAATGCAACAAGTACAGGTCTCATATACAAAAAAGAATTAGCAATCCCTTTAAAAGAAATCAAAGGCAAAACCAAATGCAGAGAAGAAAGATGGAGGCAATGAGATCTGTAAAGAGAATACGGTGAAGAGAAGAGAGTAGCAGCGAGCAGAGAGAGTTTTGTTTTTTAAAATATGAAGTTTAGGTATATCTATATAAAAATCGGTTCAACTGATTCACTAAAAAATAGTCAGTTCTTTAATACATTGGCCAATTTTTATATATAAAGGTTATTGAATGAAACCGAACAGGACAACTGGCCGGTTTGTATTATTTCTGGTCGAACCGGCTAGTTCAGTTCGATTTTTAAAACCTTGTTACTTTTCACTCATTTCATAAATAAACAATAACCACAATTAATATAAGAAAATATCATTTAATTATCTTACAAATATAAAAATAAGAATAATGCAAAGTGTTTAATATTTTGTAATTTACATCATATAATAAAGAATAATTACATCAAAACATCATATAATGAGAATAATAAAGGAACTTGACTCCATAAGTATTACAACGAGAGGTTGTGTCGAGGAACACAATTAAATAGAAATAAAACCTGAAACAAAAACACTTACAGTTAAAAGTTTTATATTTATATTGCATAGACAAAATTTAATATATGCATCAAGTATAAGTGAAATTAAAAGAAAATTGAAGAAATGAAAATCTTGGAACTTCATTCAATCGAATGTTTGCTCAAATAACATTGACCCCAATTTTCATTTAATACAAAATCATCATCATTGAGAGGACTTTTATTATAACCATCATTTAGATTCATTATAGTAAATGACATGTTACTAGTTTTCCATCTAAGATTATCTTTCAAATCACTCTCAATTATCAAACTTAGTTCCTCATAAATTCAATATACTAAAAGATCAGATAAGGTTAAAGCAAATTAGATCTATAGAACTACTCGTTCTATTAATAGTCCTAGTAATCAAATAAAATTAAAATTATTAAGAACTTATAAAAAATTATATTCAACTTTATAATTATAACAACATACCTTTCTCGAAACTTTAGGTTGTATAGAACAAAGACCAAATTGTTCAATATTTTGTGTTTTTATATATTCCTTTTCTTGGAATGGATAAATACAAATGTGCTTCAATTCCTTTTACATCCTATTACACTCATTATTGACTCAAATTTTGATTTACAAAATTTTGTAATTATGGAACACCACTTTTGAATTAGTCCTATCAAGTAACTATAAGACAATAAAAGTAACCTTATAAATAAAATAAAGTGATAATTAATTTACATCAATTAACAAACGGGAAGAAATATATACGTAGATTGTCTCTTCGACGAGTTGCATTGGACATCCCAAAATCACCAGAAACATCCTTGTAAACCTCCATTTATGAGCTTACGATATCTGGCATCATCTTATGTGCAACAATTGTTGTAATGATTAATAGAATTTCTCTATTAACTTTAACTTTTTTAAAAAACTTAGATTAAAGTAGACACTAGAATTTAAAAATGTCCTAGCTGTAAACAATGGAAGTAAAGTTTCCTGCCTTTCTCATATTTCATTGATGTGAACACAATGAAGACCTATTTTTAGATGGACCTTGATTGCTTCCTTCTCTCTTTCTATGGCATTATAAAAATAACTTATTATTCTTTTCTCATTACAATCAATCACATGAAGTACTCTCATTAGAGGTTCACAAACTTGAATGACAAATTGATATTGGGACCAAAATTCATGATCTTCAAGTATAATTCTAGAAACCTATATTCTAGCATAAAATCTAACAGACTGAGATACAACCCACTAAAGTGATATGAAATTAGTTGCAAATCTTATAATAGCATGACAAAAAATTCACTACAATTGGTGAAATCTTTTCTCATCAAGTTCAGGACCCAAGCAAGATTATAGATGAACTTGGTCATTTTTTTACTTGTTGCACATTTTCATCAACGATAGGAAAGTGTCTAGCATCTCCTATATTTTCCAACATCAAGTCAACACAATATGTAGCACAAGGAGTATAATAAAAAGAATTACACCTACTTTGTAACCTTTTTCTAACTACTTTATAAGCATAATCATTGTCAGTGATTAATCGTATAATGTTTTCAGGCCCAACTTCATTTTTAACTCCATCAAATATCTTAAAAGAGTATTAGCATTTCTAACAAGGCTATATATATTAATAAACTTCAAAAACATTATCCCCTTAGAAGAACAAATAAAAAAATTGATACTGGGCTTATGTCTTTTATTTTCCAACTATTACACATGTTTGAAAACCTATAAGTTACCTAACTCATTCTTCTTTCATCTAAATAACTCTTTATTTCATAAATAAAGTTGCTCAGAAGTTCACCTTTATAGTCATCAATTGAAGGGGCTTTATATTATAGACTATAAGAGGCAATAGCATCCACCATAGGATAGTAATAATAAGATTGAACAACATTAAATAATACACCTATATCATACCACCATTTAACTATTGTCATGTCCATATTATGAACTGCTTCTTTAGATTGTAAGGCACCATTGATTGAAGGCTGAGCTCTAAGAGTTGTTTAAGATGCAAAAAATTTTGACACGTCACCTTTCATCCCTTATATTAGGTGCAACAATCCCTTCTTATTAAGTAGAAATACCACCTTCAACATATCTAATATCATCTTGACCACTAAAAAAAGAAATTCCATTACCAATTTCATAGTTTAGTCTTTATCTTCTGCCTTTCTCATGCTGATACTCTTCAAAGAAAGTTTTCATTTGTCATTTCACATCATATATGACTTTTTTATAAGGCTTCATATAACCTTTGATCCTAGCCACATGCTTCTTTAATCTAGTGATTCCCCTACCTTTCAAATGATTGTTACAATCAAATAAATAGTATAGTTCTTCATTCCAAAAACAAATCTAGCATAAGTTTAAGCTGAATCATTGAATCTTCCTAAACTTGAAGTGGTTGAATTTTCGAGAATACTTGAACTTGCCTTAATTTATCTGTAAAAACAAATGTAATTGAATAAGTACAATTAACTACATAAATGAATAATAAATTATCACATCCCAAACATGTATCATGTAGGCATCCATGACATCACTATAAAATACAATATACAACTAAGAGTTATAGGATTCATACAACTAACATACAACTCTCTTTTAATGTATATTTGTTAGTAAACCTTGACAAATAATTAGTATCAATACAAAATCATCAATAAATATCTTAATCTAAATGAAATAAAGTATCATGTAATAACTAATTTTTAATGTTAAGTTCCTCCATTTTATAAGGGATCTCAACCCGAAGAACTTTTAAGAGGTGCAAAAAAATACAATATTAAAAATTTTCTTAAAGAATTCTAAAATTTTATCAAAATTTAAGTTTAAATTAAATCTCTTTATAAACTCTCATGACATAAACCAGATACACTAAATATTTAAATAAAATCACCAATTAAAAGAATGACAAAAATTATTGTACTAAAGTAAAATAAAGAGCTAAATTAAGTTAAGTGAAATAAAAAGCTAAATTAAATTATACCATATCATTTTATATTTGCATTTAAGATTACACAAAAAAAATGAAAATCACAATACACAATACATAATTCTAGTATTAAACAAAATATTTTACTTTCTTTATGATTATTAATTGACCAAAACAAATTAGGGATCAATAATTTTTGTGTGTATTGTGTAACTTGTAACGTATAATTAGGAGTACAAAATACACACAATACAGCATATTTTTATTCCTAATTACATACAAATTATTTATTCCTAAATCCGAATTACGCATTTACAGTAATCCTCTTACATAATAACACACATAGACACATATAATACACTTGTTTACATGGTTAGACCACAATTACACACACAAGAACTGAAAAAGGAAAGATAGTAGCGGGAGGAGAGGAGCTTTAGAGCTGCGACAATCTAACCCGTAATAAGGTGGCAACAGGATAGATCTAAAGGTTGCAGAGACATAGCACGTGGGGATAGGGCAGATCTGGAGGCTGAAGAGGTGAGGCATGACAAGTTGGAGAGGAGAGGATAGGCATGGTAGGCACAAGCAAAGGAGAGAGATGGCGCAATAGTCGGCAGGACGATAGGATGACAGGATGACAATGTGCGACAAGGAGAGGGACGACAGTGGACACTCAACAGGTAGACGAGAGGAGGAGACTGAAATTCTGAGGAGACCTAATCCATCTCTCGATGCATTTTAGGGTTTAATGTAAGCTTTTTTTTTTTAATATTTTAAAGTCCCTTTACTTTTGGAAATTTTTCATTTTAATCCCAATACTAAGGTGATTTTTTGAGTATCACCAGGTGCCAAAGACTGATACGATACCAGTAAGTATCATATCATTTTTTGACCGGCATGGTCGATACAGACCAATATGGTACGATACTCACTACTCTATTTAATTCTTTAGGTAAAATTACAAACTTTTCGACACTTAACAACAATTTTATTTATAATTCTTTAATATTTTAAAACTTAAATAACCATTGGACAAATACAATATAATGTTTAACAAGTACACTATTTTATAATTGAATCTCTAAACTTAATTTTTGGTTCATATTTTTAAAATTTTTTTCCTTAAGTATTTCCTTTTTTTCCCTTAATTATATAAATAACAAACTCTATTAATACATCAATCGTTACTCAACTTTTCCATTACGGGTGTGTTTGGTGTCAGTAATAATGATCATATTCAAGAATGACTATGTGGTTTGATAAAAATAAAATAAAAGTGACTAAGGTAACTTATCAAGTGAAAAAAGAAAGAAGCATGATAAAAATTTAAGCTTGACCAAGATGACTTATTAAAAGATTTAAATTACTTTGAATCATTAATATTCTTAATGAGTTTAAATATATAATTTTTGGTAAATTTATTTTTAAATTTCAAAATTATAAAAATAAGTCAATCTCTAATAAAAGAAAATATCTTTTATAAAAAAATGAATTAATTTTAAAATAGAGAAAAATTCAATATAAAAGATACAAGGTTATTTAAATCTATTTCAAAAATTTTGACTTGAATTATTAAAGAAGATACGAAGAAAAAGATAAGAATAATAATATAAAAGGAGACTTTAAGAATAATAATTTAAAAGGAGACTTTCGAAAAGCCTTTATCATAAATTGGAACCTTGAATTGTTTTCAAAATACACGAAAATTTGACATTTTTTCAAACTTCAAATGTACAAGGCGTCATCATATTGAAGTTAATAGCTTATGGTATTTGCTATGAAATTTAGAAAATATAGATAAGCCACAATTAAGAAGAACTTTTGGAAGCTAAAGGGTAGCACTTTTTATTGGTTTATGCTTTATAGTCAATCGATTAGTTATAGTTTTATAGCATAGTTATTTAAAGACATTATTTATCTTATATATATTCATTCAATTAATTGATGTATAAGATAACTTCCATATGATAAATGCAGATTGCAAATAAGATTATAATAAGATCATAATTATGATATCCATATTTTATTTATATATTATCCCTAAATTAGTTGTAATCATTATTTTATTGAGAATGGACATTAATAAAGTGTAAAGACTAGTTTATGTTATATTTCTTCGTTATGAAGAAAGTAGTTGATTTCGCAAACTAAAGTATAGAAATACTTAAGCAAATGTGTATAGGTGTTTGTTAGAAAACAAGTTTACTTAATTGAGTCAATATGAGAATTCCATTTAGAACATAACTTATGTATCTATAGAAATTCTCATTATGATGATTGTATAACTGATCTTTTGACTTGAGATATTCAAATTATCTTATATAGGGATTGATATGTCTTGATACTACTTCTAACATATTCTAATCAAAGCCTAATTAGTGATCATTAGATATAGAGTGAACTATATGGAGATAATTAAGTAATCAATATAAGATTTATCACCTTAAAATGACTAGGGAAAATATTTCATTATTATTGACTAATGTTGATTCGAGAAATCTTTGGCCAAAGTAGAATGCTACTTTAAAAATAGTCTTCAAAATGTCATAATTGAATCAATTACTAATAGTGGAGAATTAACATGAATCAATTTAAATAGAGTACACTTTAATTTCATGTTTTATGTCTAATTAGAATATTATATGAAGAAATGAATGAATTATTCAAAAAAGTGGTGCATGAAAAAGTTTGTCAAAACTACTCTGATATTCCTAAGTCAAAACTACTTTGATATTCCAAATATTTAGTTAGTCATGGCGTGTTGTTAGATGTCAATTTGGGCCTACAGTTATAAATTGTTTTAACTAAAAAAATTAACGAAAATTAAAGGTGTTTAATTTATTTGATCTTAAAAATGATTTTAGATTATAGTTTATATCCATTGCCAATATATTTAGGAACATAATAGGTCAAAAAAATACTAATTAATAAGGGCAAAGGTAATCTAATAAAGATGGACTTGACTGTAAAGTACAAGAAATTTTAAATGTTAAATATGAGATATTTAATAAATAAGGACAAATATGAAATATTGGGTCTTATTTGGGATCAACTAGTATCTAATCAGAATTAATTATAATTATAATTGAAGTTTAATTGAAATTAAAACTAAATTTAATTAAACTACCAAAAGTACAAATCTTATTATAAATAGGTGTATGCTTTAAAGGAATTAGTACTTATTGTTTACTTCCCTCTCTAGACCATAAGAGTTTTCTTTACTAATTCGTGTGGATATTGTCAAAAGGTAGACCTATGCACAACTATGGTGGTATGATGAACTAATTTCAGAAATAGTTTGACGGAAATTATAAGAAAAAGCATTTAACTAAACAATAAGATAAAGCTACGTTTATGTTTTATTCATGCATCAATCATGTTATAGAATTTAAAATGATCTTGACTTTCAAGAAAACAAACAAAGACGGTCTTATTCTTCTTCCCAACACATGAGATCATATCCCACCGTGATTTCTCAACACTTCTCACCCTTATGCACAAGTCTTATTTGAACCTTCAGAATATATCAAAAGAAATATTAGTAATTTAGCTATCACATTGGTCATACATAGTCAATATTTTCACTAATCAGTCATGTAGTTGAATATTCAGAAAATAAAAACAAAGAAAGTGAAAATTAGGCATGCAAATACTTTGTTAATGTAATTGGGGTATAGATGTTGTTGAAATGAAAAGAAAAAAGAAAGAAGGGAGGTAATTCTGCTAGTTCTACTAGATTCCACGTGAATTTCTATATTTACACTAACAAGTAAGAAAAACTTTTGTTTTGAATGACATATAAAATGGTCCCTTAGATTTAAGAATGCTACTAATATCAGGTAAGAGAAAAAAGAAAAAAAAGAATATGCACATTATAATTGTATCTTTTATTTGAGGTTATATTTTCTAATGAGTCAATCAAAGGAGCAATGTTTACTTTTGGTCAGATGCATTCAGGAGAGTTCTTCCCTCTCCCCACCTTAATTCTATTACCTATACAAACATAAAATGACAAGCTATAGTAAAATTATGTACAAGTTAAACTGCAAAAACCCTAATTCCTATATGCGAAAGGAGAACCGGGGTGATGCAATATTAGCTACTCCACATCTGATATGTCTCACATCATCTTCTGAAGTTTGGCATTTAATCCATCAATTAATTTAATACAATATTAGTTACTCCATCACTCTATCAACAAAAGCCCGGTCCTGTTCTATCCTAATTGGGTAAGTATTTGTTGGACAAAATCAGACAAGTCCTTGTTATCATATAAGATGCGGGTACTGGAAGCGTTCCTCCTCCCTTTTTTCTACATTTGGACTTCAAAGAAAATTCACAAAACTCTCTTCGAGATTGGCTATGCAGTTTGCAGCTTACATTCTAATCAAAATATGGTTGATTGGATGGACTGGATTGGATATTGCACATGTGTTGCAGCAATAAATACTATTTCTCCAAGAAATCATTGTTCGTCTACCCCACATGCAATAGTAAGAGATCCGTGCATTATCATATACCTGGGAGTTTGACAACTTGAGGTGTTAGTTACTGCTCTTAACTGAAACTAACTGTTCTGAAAGATGTCATCACGGCAAGAGACAAAACCTACTCTGTTTAAAGAACCTACAAATAAATAACTTCATGGAGATTAATTGCACATGGATCACATACATTTGTATTTTTTTATATTTTTAAATTAACAGTCATTATTTTTTAAATATATAATGAGTAAATTGTGCACACATTATTTGAGTAAACTGTATTTAAATTATTTGGTAAATTAATAATGTTAAATTAAGTGTAAATTCAATTTAAATAATATTTACAATGATTTTGCTTGTTTTCTTAATTAATTAATTATTTTAATTTTTGAAGTTAGTTAGGAAATTTCTTAAATGGAGAGAGTGCTGGGAAGGGTAGCCGGACCACCCTTGGAGTCATATATGAATATGAACATTACAAAATCTTATCTTAGCATATGGTTCTTAACTCATATTTAGACATAGGTGAGTTTAATTACAATGAAGGGTCAGAGATCCCCCCATCCCCAGCTAAAGTTCGATACTTAAACAATTGTATTCAAAAAGTGGACCTTTAAATCCTTTTAAGGGTCAAATGCATGCTCCAGGTATCAGGTACGATTGATGTGATCGATAAGGAGATTTTAGTTATTGATGTGCATTAAAATCTTTTAGAAGATATATAACACTTAAAGGGGGAAGGGGAAAATGTGGCTGGAGAAGACAAGAACAGTGCATTAGGAGACACCAACGTTTGGACTAGCCACCACTCGTCTGTCCGTGGTGTCTGGCATGTGATATACGCATACACTTATTTAATCCCACTGACGTATAAGAGACAATCACTTAATCAAAAAGTTCGTAGCAATAAATAAGCATTTCCTCTGCTCTGACTTTGATAAGACAATAATTGTCATGCATAGTTGTATTGTCATGCATATATACAACTAAGACACATGCTTCAATTTGATTTGTAGGTACACATGGGCATAGCTGTACAAATATTAAAATCTATCACAAACTATATTTTTTAATTAGGCACACAGTCAAGTCATCTAACAAACAAATTAAACAAAGAACAATTTCAATAGTCGATACAAATGGCATCCATCCTTGTGAAAACTCCTAATTCAGATGAGGCAAGCTTACAAAACTTAATAGAAATCCCGCTAAAGCCTAGAGTTTGGAAAGATTCAGGAGTAACCAATATATACTAGACAGGTGCTAGTTGGAGGTTTGTAGTTTTAAGTCACACAACACATTTTTTATTTGGATAATTAAACGGGACATAATTGTTATATAATTAATTACGAAAAAAACTTACAACTCAATTTTAATCTAAATTGTAAAGCATTAACTTATCGAACAATCACTTCTGATACATTAAGTGATTTGAATGGAAGTCGTCTGTGACTATAGATTAAGAGTATATAATATATGCTGGCACCTTGATTATGAAACATCGAGATAAAGTATGTTGATATATATGAATTATTTATAGACATTTTTGTAAAAGACTGTAATTCTGAAAATTTCTTTCGTACAGCCAAAATATGCCAAATTTCGATATTGTACTGAAGAAATGAAGCGCATGCTCTTAGATAAACCTGTGTGGACTTCTTAACCAAATATACACAGTATAAGGATAGTTTATATTTATATGTAGAATTCCAAATTTTAACTCATCAAAAGTAACGTATATATGTGGGTCGGATTCCTGTAGTTTGGATCTTTTTTATTTTAATTTTTAAATTTTAAAAATTATTATATACTTCTTTAAATTTTAATTTTTGTTTCATATGTGTCTTTTAGTTTTATTTTTTAAAGTTTCTAATAAATAATAGATAAATAACTTCATGTGACTTGATTAAATTTTAGCACAATATCTATCATATTTGTGTCATATAATACACAATATCATATGGTTTGAGATAGGTAGGACTTAAATAAATTTTTATCGTAGGTAGATGATGTTGTAATTTTAGGATATGGTAACAAT
>JAOTAY010000001.1:18472114-18488161 GCA_025629805.1 Erythroxylum baracoense
CAAAAGTCTCCAAAATTTTCAATATCATTTTCTTAATAATTCCCACAATCATTTATCACATTTCTTCAATATCAAAATTTCTTATTTCTATTTCCATTCATCAATTTACTTACCAATTGTCATTTTTATCTTATCTAGTAGTACCCAACATTTTCGAAAATTTTTCCTAAAATTCATAAAAATTCTAAAACACTCAATACACTCTCCAAATTAATTTTCAATACAAATATACCATAATTCTCAATAAAATCACATTTATAACAATTATACCCAGAATGTCAACGAATGCATGTAAAATTATTTTCATGTGCAAAATTCAATAATCACGTGTATGTGTATGTCATATTATGCATGAGAATGAAATGCACTTTCTAATTTCTTAATAATCTCTCACATAATTTATTATAGTCTCAACATGGGTAACGGGATGTTACAGTCATTACCTACGATCATTTCAAAAAGGTTGACTAAAGGGAAAGAGAAAAAATTGATGACACTACTTAAAGAATAGAAAACTTTAATTGGTTGGACTTTAATGAACATAAAAGACCTCAACATGGTGATTTGTATACACAGGATTCTTTTAGACTAGAATACTAAACTAAAACGGGAACCCCAAAGAGGACTCAATCCAACAATGAAAGATGTGGTAATGAAAGAGATTTTAAAACTTTTGGATGTATGTATAATCTATCCAATCTCGGACAGTGAATGGGTAAGTCCATTGTATGTTCTGCCCAAAAAAACTGGTATGAAAGTGATACAAAACCAGAATGATGATTTGGTACCAATGAGGGTACAGAATGGGTGGCGAATGTGCATAGACTTTAGAAAGCTTAACTTAGCTACTAAAAAGGATCTTTTCCCATTACCCTTTATAGATTAAATGTTAGAAAGATTTATTGGTAAATCATTTTTTTATTTTTTGGATGGTTTTTCAGGTTACTATCAAATAGCAATTGCCTAAGAGGATTAAAAAAGGACTACATTCACTTGTCTTTTTGGAACATATGCTTTTAGGTGAATTTCATTCGGTCTCTGTAAAACTTTGGGTACGTTCCAAATATGCATGATGAGTATATTATCTGAGTATATTGAAAATTGCATTGAAGTATTCATGGATAATTTCACTATTTATGGATATTCATTTGATGATTGTTTAAATCATTTATCTAAGGTTCTTAAATGATGCATTGAAACAAATTTGGTGTTAAATTATGAAAAATGTCACTTTATGGTAGATCAAGGCATTGTTTTAGGAATTGTAATTTCATCCAGGGGCATAGAAGTTGATAAATCTAAATTAGATTTAATTGTGAACTTACATTACCCTACAAATTTAAGGGAAATTCGATCTTTTCTTGGACATGTAGGATTTTACTGCAGGTTCATTAAAGATTTTTTTAAGATTGCAATACCTTTTATCGAAGTTGCTACAAAAAGATATTCCATTTGACTTTGGGAAGGACTGCAAGGAAGCTTTTGACAAACTCAAGGGATTATTAACAAGTGTGCCTATTATTCAGCCATAAATTGGGATCGTCAGTTCAAGATCATGTGCGATGCTAACAATTATGCAGTGGGGGTTATTTTAGGCTAAAGGATTGAGAAATAAAGTCATGTTATTTTCTATGATTTGAGAACTTGGATGATGTGCAGTGCAATTATTCTACATCCAAGAAAGAGCTTTTAGCAATTGTTTTTACTTTAGATAAATTTAGATCTTATTTTCTTGGCTCTAAAGTTATTATTTATTCTAACCATAAAGCATCGAAATATCTTTTGGAAGAGAAGGAGTTTAAACCGAGGATTCCTCGATGGATTTTGCTACTTCAAGAGTTTGATTTGACAATAAAGGATTGAAAAGGCACAGAAAATTTAGTAGTAGACCATTTGAGTAGGTTGGTAAGAGATGAAGATATTTTACCTATTTCTGAAACTTTTCATAATGAGCAATTATTCCAAATGAAAGGTATAGTTCCATGGTATGTTCATCTTGTTAATTATTTAGTTATTGGAACTTTAACTTATTACATTAGTAAGTATAGGAAGGAAAAGATAAGAAATGAGGCAAATTATTATGTGTGGGATGAACCGCACTTATGGAAGTTCTACTTTAATCAAATTATAAGGCATTGTGTGCCAAAAAATGAACAACATTTTTTTTAGCTTTTTGTCACAAATATGCATTTGGTGGTCACTTTGGTCCCAAAAGAAACTGCTAGAAAAATTTTGGATATCGGATTATATTAGGAGACTTTATTTAAAGAAGCTTATGTGTTTTGTAAAAGATGTGATAGATGTCAAAAGACAGGTATGTTATCTCATCGAAATGAAATGCCTTAAACCCTAATTCTTATAGTTGAGATATTTGATGTATGGGGTATTGATTTTATGGGGCCTTTTCCTTCATCTTGTGGTTTTTCTTATATACTTTTAACTTTTGATTACGTTTCTAAGTGGGTGGTAGTAAAAGCCACTAGAATTAATGATTCCACAAGTGTTGTAGGATTTATAAAGACTAACATTTTCAATACATTTGAAATCCCACGTGCCATTATTAGTGATCAAGAAAGTCATTTTGCAATAGAGTTGTGGCAGCGTTATTTAAAAAGTATTAAGTGCATCATTGAGTAGCTACCGCATGCCATCCACAAATGAATGGACAAGTAGAAGTACCGAATAGAGAATTGAAGTCTATTTTGGAAAAGACTATGAATCCTAGCAAAAAGGATTGGAGTTTACATCTAGACGATGCTCTTTAGGCATACCGCACAGCTTTCAAGACATTAATAAGATTGTCTCCTTATTTATTAGTTTTTGGTAAAGCTTGTCATTTATTTATGGAGATTGAATATAAAGCTTATTGGGCTGTGCAACATTGCAATATGGATTTGGCTAAAGATAGGGAGGATAGGAAGTTGCAATTACAAGAGCTAAAGGAAATAAAGTTATATGCTTATGAGAATTCAAAGATCTACAAAGAGAAAACCAAAATTTCCACAATAATATGAACTTGAGGAAGCAATTCGAGTAAAAATAAAAAGTTTAAAGACTGAGAAGATTTCTAAGGTTAATGGATATATTGAAACCATTTTATGGGGAGATGACGGTTTCCAATATTATGAATATTGATTTGGAACTCCCATCATATGAAAAAGTTTGAGAAGAACCAACTCCATCATAATGACGTTAAACAATTGCACTTTTTGGAAGCTAACCTAAAATACAATAGTTGTTATTAATTTTTTTACTTATATATAGTTTGCATTTTCTTGTTTTCGAAACATAAATTTATTGGCTTAAGGGAAAAAGGGGTCTTAAAATTTCAAACTACTAAATCTCATAAAGCGAGATCTCACCTTATGTAATTTAGTGTTCTGGAGTGAAGACCTTAAAATTCCAGACTACTAAATCTTCTAAAGCGAGATCTTTCCTTTTGAGATCTCTCACCTTATGAAATTTAGTAGTCTAGAATTCTAGAGCACTAAATTACATAAAGATAGACCTCATCTTATTTGATTTATAAAAAAATTTATTTTAACAAATTTTTATTTACTTTAAAAAACCCTAATTTGCTTGTTTCTTCTTTGCAAGAAATTAAAAGAAAAATTCAAACCACCAATAAGCTTCAACCGACACAACACAGTAGCCTCCAACACTAGCCACACCACAACATCCACCCAGCAATAACACAATCTTGATGCAACAACACCCATATCTCACCCATTCCACAATCTTCAGCCAAGCCACATCTAACCCACAGCAGTCCACAGACTTCCATAAACAAGTCATTCAATGCATCACTACTCTACAGTAGTTCTCAACAGACGCAGGTTTACAAGCAGCACCTAAGCAGCAACATTTCATCCACCCATAGCCATTCCCTCACAGCGTAACTAGCAACCCACCCAGCAGACCATAAATCGATGCACGCCCCAAACCGCCATCACACTCCTACTAGCGTTTTTATTTTTTATTAAATTTTTGTTTTCTTTTTAGTTTAATTTTATTTATTATTAATTTGTTTTTGATATTTTTCAAAGTAGATTTTGTTTATCTTGTTCAGTATTATGGGATGTTTTAAAGTTAACACTAAGACATCAGTAAAGCAAAAATCTCCGGGGAATGAAACCACACACAATCAATCTGTTACAGGACCTAAAACTAGTACCAAAAAGAAGCGTGTGAGGATCGGTAAAAACATTTTTGTTTTACTACCAAGTGAGTCAGACTTACGAGGATGCCTCACTTTCACCACAAAAGAATGGAAACAATGGTACACTGTTCTTAAATCTTGACATATTACTACAGGTAAGAATGTACACTACCCTTCTTTAGAAGATCTGGAAATTAAAGACAAATTTGATGATCTTCTATTTGATATGAGTTGGAAATTCTTTGCATTAATTCATTATCATGTCTTTATTAAATTAACTAGGGAGTTTTACACTACCTTTAAATTTGAAAAATCGAAAAATTTTACTTTAAATAGTCCTAATGTGATACAATACAGATTAATGGAAGTCAAATTCAAACTGAGTGTCACTAAGTTTAATTTAGCCTTAGGGTTAATAGATGAAGATTATGCTAATCTGACTCAATATAAAGAATCTGTAGTGGACTATGGTGAGTTCAACTCTTTTCAAGCATGGAAATCAATGCTTTCTCACCCGTTTGCTTATCTTCTAAGTTAATATAAAGGTAGTGATCTCAAAAAGATGGAGTGGAATTATATGCAAAGTTTCTTAGCCTTTAGTTATTTAGGCTGAAAGGGTGATGCATGTACTTGTAATAAGGCTGAATTGTTATTTGGTGTATGGTGAACAAAATGTGAGTCAATTTAGGTGCATGTTTAGTAATGCAATTTAACACTGTTCTATATTTATGTCTTGGTTCTCTTATCACTCATTTGGCTATTAATTTTAATTTTCTTGATCTGACAGATATCGATGTGTATATAGCCTGTGAGATGAACCCTTTGGATAAGAATTGTTTAAGTAAGATGGGAGTAATTGAGAAATGAAGGAGAACATTTCATGATGGCACCGAGAGAGGTTCATCATCCACATAAAGAGAGTATAGTGACATTTGATCAACTTTGTATCTTTCGACTCCACTAAGATGACAAGATTATCATTTTTGGCTGGATAGATTGGAAAGCAAAATTTAAAAAATGAAGAAGAATTTGGATGCTCTACTTGAATTCATGGGGGTCGTCCCTCCATATCCTCTAACACTATAGTACACATCCTTTTTTATGCTCACTGATAGGTGTAAATTATAATATATTTTGATATATATTTAAGTGTGTTTTTGAGTATTTCTTAGATGATTATCATGTACATAGGCTTAAAATTATGTTATTATTAGTGTTTGTTTATATTCTATGTTTGTGTGTTTTTTAGCATGATTTGGATCTTAATTTTATGTTTCAAGAGGAGTGTAATGTTTGTTTGAGTGTATGGAAACAGGAAATTGAAGAAAAGAGAAGAATTGGAAGTATAAAAGCAAGTCACGATCGTGACAGAGAGAGCAGACAACAATACCAACAAATTTTAGCTTTTATAGCACAGGACACTTTTGTAATTTTAACGTTTTTGGGCTATTTTTGGAACCAAATTAAGTGGGTAATGTTATTCCCTAAATAAGTTCTAAAAATACCTAGGCTATCCTACTCGCAACTATATGAGGTAGTTGTAGTTGATTACCCATGGTCGTCTCCCATAGAGGTGAAATTGGTTTGCTTAAATTAACCTTGAACAAAAATACAAACAAATGCAATCCTAAACACTCTATCCCGATTTGTTGAGTGAAGGCTTTAAAGAAAATCACCAAATTAAACTGAAAAGTAAATATAATTAATTAGGAGAAAAAATGAATAGATTAATCAAAGTGGAAAACTTTTGAGAATTAATTTCACTAATTTAATATGCTATGTATGACTAAAGTGAAATGATTGAGTAGTCATCTCACTAAAATTAACAATTGGGCTTTAAGATCAACCCAAATAATAAACTAACTTTCATATTTGACAAGTTATCATCCGAATTAATTATAGAAGCCCGACCATTAATTACTACTTAAGTTAATATATTTTTAATTCTTAACCTAAGCATCTATAGTTTCTCATTCTATATTAAACTTCTTCTCTTGATTATTCGTTCAATGCCAAAATAATGCAAAGTTTGATCATGTTATTACACCATTCAGTTCACTATCGCAAATATAAGACAACAACACAATCCCTCAATCATGGATATTTGACTAAAATAGCTACATTAATGCTTAAAAAAAAGAGATCAGCCTATCATGGAAATAACAAGATTCAATATATTCAAATACTTCAATCACATCTTTATCATTATAAGAGAAGCATTGAAGCAATAAACTAAGTAATAACCGAAATGGACTACTAAAAGTTAACAGAGTATGAGTCTATCAACTATCAGAGGAGTAAATCTAGTAAAACAATCAAGAAATAATGCAATTGATAGGAACATAATAGGCAAACAAGGATCAGATGAGGGAGTTGTAGTAGGGTTTTCTACCACTCTCAAGCCTTTTACATTGGCTCTCACCTTTTGATTCTAGTTGATAATCACCCAGGTAACTAAATGCTAACTCTGCTTTCACCTCTCTAGTGTTCTTCTTCACCTCACCCGACCACTCTATCTTCTCTTCTCCGCCTTCTTTCTTTCTCTGAGTTTTTATCCCTAAATGAGTTTGTAGTGTCTGGAATGTGGAATGTGTAGCCACCCTCCTCTCTATTTTTCTATTTGTAGTCTCATTTTAGGTCTAGGTTTTCGAGTTCTCCCTCCTGCGCATGACATGTAATAAGTTATTGAATTAAAGGAAAAATATATCATGGGGATGACTTTGTTTGTCACCACAGTGACTTCAGTGTCACAATGGTAACAAGCTTGGTCACCACTATGACTTAAGTGTCAAGATGGAATTAATCACCACCGTGAAAAGCTTTGTCACAATGGTGAAAGCTTTAGTCTCCACCTATATTTGTTTATCTTTTCTTTTCATGCAAATTATTTACATGAACTTTCATTTTCCATGCAAAAATTCACAAAATAATATAATCAACATGCATGTAATATTCACACCTTTTTCACTTAATTCATCTCTCATTTAGATCAAAACACAAAAACCAAAATCAAGATATGAAATCAATTAAAAGCGATAGAAACTAGGCATAACAATCCCCCCATACTTAAACTATGCTTGTCCTCAAGCAAACTAAAGAACACTAGACTATACAAAAACAAATAATGAAAATAACAATTTTCCTAAATAATAGTCAAAGATATCAACGATCATTTCAATAAACACAACCTAAGAACTTTGAAACTCATAATACTCCATGAATAAGATATTTTTTGCATATTTAGCCAAAATGAACAAGTAATTCAATTTAAAAAACCATCAACAAGTGTGATAGATGTTCGCTCAAGGTTACACATGCTAAGTTTACTAATTATAACCTTGGTAATTACCGCAAGCACACAGGTCGTTCGCGTAGTACCTAAAGTATCGATCCCACGACGAAGGGAACTAGTCCTAAAATCTAAAGGCAGCTAAGTTCACAATTAACCTAATTAAACAACTAATGCAGAAATTAAATCAATCAATAATCAATATGAGAAATTAAAGTGCTAGAGAGTAAACAAAATAGCAAAATCACAGGCCAACCCAAAATTGATCTAGAAATTACCAAGTGAGAGAAAGGGGATTTTAATTCGAAAATAAGAAAACCTAACCAATTATACAATTATTGAATTAACGGGTCTAGGTGGTCCTAGGTTGAATTACTTAACCATAATTAGTAATCCCTAATTCAAATTATAGGAATTGCAATCTCTCAATCTTTAATTGGTCAAAAACCTAAATTAGTTCTAAAATTGCCTATTAACCTACCGGGAATCTATGCTCAAGCTCTCGTTACATGACTCTACCAGTTTGACTCAATTCTCTACCTATCGATTCACCTAACTCTCATTAGCCCAAATCGATTATTTTTACCTAGCTCACCCTCTCAGTTTGTTGCAGCATTATTAAGAACAGAATTGAAATCACAATCAGCTCAATAAGAAAACATAATCGAATAAAATTTATTAATCTCAAAAGTCAAAATCCAGAAGTGAGTATAAACATAAACTCAACATTCACACAACGAATCTCAACACCTAATTCAATTCTATACATAAATAAAAATAAAATAAATGAAAATATTGTTCGGAACGGAATCTTGAAGTCACGACGGTGGGAAATCACCTGTTTCAGGAAGTACTTTGCATCTAGCACATCTCCGTGTTTCTCTTTCTTTGTCTCCTTTCTCAATCTCTTGATCTCTCTCTAGGTCTCTCTCGGATTAGACAAAATTTCACTCTTTTGGCACGACTCTCTTTAATCTCTAATGACACCGGCGGCTATCTTCTAGTGTGCTATTTATTCTGTAGTAAGCCTAGGTCAAACTCGGGGTCAAAAAGGTCTGAAAATTTACTTAAATTTTGAGTTTGTTAGCTCAATGCAGGGCACGATCGTGGCCCTGCCTACCACGATCGTGGTTGGTGATTTATCCTTTCTGTCATGATCGTGACCTAAAGTGGACAACCGTGGCCTGACTTGATGCTCTTTGTCACGATCGTGGCCCCTGGTGGACGATCGTGCCTGGCTGCTTTTGGCTCTTCCTTCTCTGTTACAATCATGCCCATTGTGCACGATCATAGCCGCCTATGTCTTTTAGCCAGAAACTCTTCAAATCTTCATTGTTCTTCTCCGTTTACCCCGCAACACTAATGAACACGTCAAGGTACTTCAAAAATATAATAATTAAGCTCAAAGATTCATACTAACCCATAAAAGACACATAAACATACAAACTGACATAATTAACACATAAACACACACTTAACTCTCAATTTAACGCTAAATACTTACTAGATTACACCCTAAAACATCATGCAAAACACAACTATCAATAAACACTAATTCCACTCATCTTCCTCTCAAGCATTCAAATATAGAATATGTATTAACTCATCGTTCATTTCAAGTAAGGAATCTACCATAAGCTTGCTTACCAATCCATTCTCCACCACTCATATCAAACATAAACATCAATCTGAAGGTCTTTATTTCAGTTGTAATGGGGTTGGGCTAAGTATAGGAAAAAGGAAAGTTACAGTTTAAAACCATAACACAAATTGAGCATTTAAAATAATACAAGGCAATGAACCATAAAACACTCAATTATTTCCTCTCATTTAACAAAATTAACACTTCCCACTTTTAGTTCTCTCCTGTTCTTTTCATTTTATGCTTATCTTCTCTTCCTTCCTTTTCCTTTTTTATTTCCCTTTTTCTTTTTCTTTTCTCTTTTTTACTCTTTTTTCTTTTCTTCTTCTTTCTTTTTTTATTTAGAACAAGATCAAGTTTAGAAGAGGTAAAATGTAGAGAAGAGATACAAATTATTACATCCACACCTATTCCTAACTCAAAAATCAACTATATCCTATGATTCCCCCGCCCTTATTAAAACAATTATTCCTTAATCCCAATCATACACATTCAAATGCTTAACTTGCCTTACAGTAGTTACAATGAAGAGGATAAATAATTAAGGTCAAGGATCATTTTGTTTTAGGTTTAAAGAAAGAAAAGGTTTCATGTTAAGCTCAAAGGGAGTTCACTAAAGGTAACATCATGGTGGCTTTTTAACCAAAAGGGGTAAATCCTAATTGCCTTCATCATTTCAACGTTTAGATAAGATTATGCGATCTCAACTAGTCTTTCCAAGCGAGTTCTAGAGTTCCTCAATCATGAAAGAACACTCTCAATAAAGAATACTAAAATTTTGTGCTTAATAGTTCAAAAACACTCAAATTGTTACCAAATGAACAATGTCATTCATCTATCACAACAAACTACTGTCCTTTTAACCGAAATCTAAGCTAATCAATCTAAGCATTTAAGTATACTCATTCACTCATATTATGCATTTCTAATCCTAATCGAGTTTATGTAATGATCATGCATCTCTAACTATTAAATGGGAAAACAAACACACAACACAATTATTTTTTTTAACTAATACTCCCCCTACTTAAACATCACATTGTCCCTAATGTGATATAAAAACGTAGAAGAGGCATCTAAGACACAAAATAACACGAGCAAGGACAAGCATTAAAACTAAAAGACATTAAACTGACAAACAGTAAAAATAATAAAAAGAACAAGGATAGAAATATGATACGAAAGTGTGGGTGGTGGCTATGCTGGTGCGGCATGGAGCATAGAATCCTACAGCTGCGAGGAAGATAAATAGAAGAGATTGAAAAATAGGACAAATAGAAGAGATTGAAAAGTAGGCCTTTGCACACAAAGCAAACAAATTAAGTTGAGTTTCACTAAAACGAAATAACAAACAAATAATTAAAAACAAAACATAAATTATATGGGTTGCCTCCCATTTAGTGCTTCTTTAATGTCCTTAGCTAGACACCTCAACCATTATGCTCATGATGGATTGCTCAAAGTGACTAACTCCACTATTTTGTTCTCTCCATTGGGATTTTTATCTAAGAATTTGCGAACCTCTCCCTCAGTTGCATCGACCAACAATTGGCAAATTTCATCACTCTCTTTAACCAAATGTAGCTCCTTTTATTCTTCTTCTTGCAAGGTGAAATCAAAATATACAGCATTAATTTGATCAATAAAAGAAAAGTTTAAAAGTAGTAGTAGGAATAAGTTCAATATTAAAGATTGAAAATTCTACTGTTTCACCTATAACAGTTATGCTCAGTTTCCCGTTCTTCACATCAATTAAGGTATTGGTAGTGGCCATGAAAGGCCTCCTTAGAGTATGGTGTGTTGCTTCCCTTGCTCTTTAACCTCCCCCATATCTAGGATAACAAAGTCTACAGGAATAATCAATCCCCTAACCTTCACTAACACATTCTCTATTATTTCTTTCGGATAACAGATTGACTTATCAGCTAATTACAAACACATTTTTGTAGGTCTTAACTGTTCTAGATCTAATTTCTCATAAATAGATTGAGGCATAAGGTTTATACTCACCCAAAGGTCAAGCATACCCTTGACCTCATCACCATTACCTATTGATACTAGAACAAGAAAACTCCCTGGGTTTTTCAATTTGGGGGGAAATTACTGCTGTAGCGTCGTACTTGCAACCTCTAAAACTATTACCTTCTTGTTTGGCTCCAACTTTCATTTTTGGGTGCTTAGTTCCTTGAAAAACTTCAAATAAGCTGGAATGTTTCTTATCACACTTAACAAAGGTAGATTAATATTAAATTTAAAAAACATGCTATATAGATTAGGAAATTGCTTATCTTATTTCGATTCCTTAAGGTGGCTTGGATATGGGATCGGTGGTTTATAAGGATTAGTCACCTTATAAAGTCTTAGTTCATCACTCTAGTCGGTTGCATGCCTCAGTTCTTAACCTTTCTGAACATAACTTGAAAAGTTGTCGTGCCCATTACTTTCTTCATTCTACTAACCTTTTTTGTTGGTGAGGCCCTCCTCCTCTTAATTACCTACACCAAACATATTAGAAGGGATGTCAACATGATTATCAATCACCTACCACTTCTTAAAATATTAACTACTTAGGCTTGCTCGAGTTGATTGGGTAACTTCCCTTTTTGATTGTTGTGCATTTGAGTAATGAGTTGCCCTACTTGGATCTCAAACCTCTTTACAGATGCCTCTAAAGAATTGAACCTCTTATTATTTGTTTATTGATTTTAAGTTGTGACTTGAATAAATGCATTTAGACTTTCCTCCAAAGAAGGCTTACTTTGTGGGTTTTGAAGTGAGGATTCCCCTTAGTAATAATTTAGCCTCTGAAAATTTTAGTATTATGGTTAGAGATGTACTGGTGGATTGTTAGTCTTCTATAAAAAATTGGGGTGGTTTCTCCACCCAAGGTTGTAGGTGTTTGAGTACGGATCATTTTTCTCCCTTTGTTGAAAACCATTGAATAAGTTCATTTGTTCTTCCCCATCTGCAAAAGGCTAATAAGAATACGAACAAACATTAGCTCTTTGACCATAAGTTCCACATATACCACATACCTCTTGATTTGAAACGTTTTAAGGTAGTCTTATAGTTAGCATCTTTACATTTCCTGTTAACTTAGCTGACTGCATACCTAGTTCTTGAATCGAGCTCACTTTATGAACTCCAGCTCGTTTTCCCCTAACACTCTTTTGTTGAGAATTGGCCCCTATCATTTTAAAGTTTTCATACGCTTCTTCTGCCGTTTTCTTTTCCATAGTTCCTCTTGTTGCATTGTCTACTGTGTACTGACACTGTTGTGTCAATCTATCATTAAAAAACTAATTCTGCATGTGGAGTGGAAAATGATGGTATGGACATTGAATGAGCAAGAGTTTGAAGCATTCCCACGCCTCATGGAATGACTCTCCCTCCATCTGAGTGAAGGTTGTTATCTTTGTCCACAACTCAGAAGTCTTTTGATGGGAATAGAACTTTCCCATAAATTTATTGTACACCTCCTTCCATGTAATCAATGAACTAGCTGGAAGGGTCATCAGCCATGCCTTGGCTTGATCCTTCGATGTGTATCAGAAGCACCTCATCTTGAGTTGATCTTCATTTAGGCCATCTAACAGGAGTCTCTGGAGGGCAGTATAAAATTCCTAAATGAAGTTTAGAGGGTCTTCATTAGGAAACCTATAGAAAGATGGCAGCATATTGTAGTGGATGCTCTTTAATTCATAGTTTTTAGCTACCTCTCCTAGACGAATGCACAAAGTGGCAGTACCAATTGCTGACCTGGCATACTTTTTCATTACTGTTTGTCTTTCACCCATCTCTTAATCCTAGTTTGGGTCCCTCGATATTGTCTTCAAAGTCCCTTGGAGGTCCTCTTATTCGATGTATGTATCAATAAAAAAAGCAAGTTTGTCTTTTAGAGACCTCTTTCCTCACATAAACCAAATAAAAACAACAGTGAATTAATAAGAAAATTACTAAAAACAACTAAATGAAATAGCCCAAAAAAACGTATACAATAATCGACAAAAGAATCAAAATTAAATTAAACGCAAACACTAAACACCTCCCCAACAACGGTGACAAAAACTTGTTGTGCCTAAAATAAATTCTAAAAATACCTAGGCTATCCTACTCGTAAGTATATGAGGTAGTTGTAGTTAATTACCCAGGGTCGTCTCCCACGGAGGTGAAATTGGTTCACTTAAATTAACCTTGAACAAAAATAAAAACAAATGCAATCCTAAACAATCTATCCCCATTTGTTGAGTGAAGGCCTTAAAGAAAATCACCAAATTAAACTAAAAAGTAAACAAAATTAATTGGGAGCAAAAATAAATAGATTAATCAAAATGGAAAACTCTTGAGAATTAATTTCACTAATTTAATCTCCTATGTATGACTAAGTGGAAATGATTGAGTAGTCGTCTCACTAAAATTAAAATTTGGGCTCTAGGATCAACTCGAATAATAAACTAAGTCTAACTTTCGTATTAGATAAGTTATCATCCGAATTAATTATGGAAACCTGACATTGATTAGCACTTAAGTTAATATATTTTTAATTCTTAACCTAAGCATCTATAATTTCTCGTTCCATATTAAACTTCTTCTCTCGATCCTTCGTTCAATACCAAAATGATGCAAAGTTTGATCATGTTATTACATCCATTCAATTCAAAAACTATAGCAAACATAAGACAACAACATGGCCCCTCAATCATGCATTTTTTCCTAAAATAGCTACATTAATCCTAAAAAAAAGAGATCAGCCCATCACAAAAATAATAAGATTCATCATATTCAAATACTTCAATCCCATCTTTATCAGTATAAGAGAAGTATTTAAGCAATAAACTGAGTAAATAACTCAAATGGACTACCAAATTGGCTCTCACCTTCTGCTTCAGGTTGATAATCACCCAGGTGACCAAATGCTAACTCTTCTTTCACCTCTCTACTATTTTTCTTCTTCACCTCACTCGACTACTCTCTCTTCTCTTCTCTGCCTTCTTTCTTTCTCTCAGTTATTATCCCTGAATGAGTCTGTAGTATCTGGAATGTGGAATGGGCCACCACCCTCCTCTCCAACTTTCTATTTGTAGTCTCATTTTAGGTCTAGATTTTTGAGTTGTCCTTCCTACGTATGACACTTAATAAGTTGCTGAATTAAAGGAAAAACATGTCACAGGGTGACTTTGTTTATCACCTCCATGATGGCTGGTCACCACAGTGATTTAAGTGTCACAGTGCTGACAAGCTTGGTCACCACAGTGACTTAAATGTCACGGTGGTGACACCTTTAGTCACCACCTCTCTTTGTTTTTCTTTTCTTTTCATGCAAATTATTTACATGAACTTTGATTTTTCATGCAAAAATTTACAAAATAATCCAATTAACATGCATGCAATATTCACACCATTTTCTCTCAATTCATCTCTCATTTGGATCAAAACATAAGAATTTGTAACCAAAATCAAGATATGAAGGCAATTAAAAGCAGTAGAAACTAGACATAACAGGTACACCCTAGAAATAACCCTTGAAGCCTTAAGAACTAATTAAAAACATAAAACACTAAAAAAAAAAAGCCTCCAACCTACCATTTTGAGATTAATCCAAGGAAGATCAAAAGGAGTATTAACTGGCTAGCATTTTCCAAATCTATATATTCAGCTCCAAATCAAGGTTTTCTTTCTTTCCTTTTATTATTTTCATTAAAATTGATGTGTGAACTGGATTGGAAGATGTTATACACGTTGATGATGTTTTAATCTCATATTAGGATTTTTCTTGACTTATTTTATAACTTGAACACTTTTGATTTCAATATAATGTTTTGGGTATTATTGTAACATCCCATGCTCGGGGCTAGACCTCAGAATTGTGAATTGAGTGTACTGTGAGAAATTAGAAGTACATTGCATGCTTATGCATCATTGTATATTCACAGACATGTGAATATTTATTTTTGATACATTAAAATAATTGTACATGCATTCATTGACATTTTTTGGGTATAATTGATTTATAAATGCGATTAAAATGCCAATCGTGGATTATTTGTGTTGAAAATTTATTTGATGATAAAAATTATTATTTCAAAATTTTTGGTGAATTTTAGAAAATTTCTGAAATTTTGGGGTATTTTTGTACTAGGAAAAAAATAATAGACAAATAGACTAATAGCATTGTGACATATGACAACACAAATAAGTGATAAATGGCTTACATGCATGGTGACATGTGGCAGTGAAATAGCAATCCACGTAGATCAGATTTTGGTTAGGGAGAGAATAATGAAGTTGTTGTTCAACACCGAAAATTCTCTTCCATATTCTTCATCACCGAATAGCTTGTTGACTAGGTTGCATGTGATTTTGAAGAGTTAGAGTGAAAACAAATACGTACTATATGGTTTTTCTGATTTGTACAATGAAATTAATATAGTGCTTAAATTGACATCAATTTTCATGTATATAGTGAATGAAGGATGAACATATGGGTATGTTGTTTTTGCATAGTTGAGGGTCAATATATCTTAAGATAGTATTGAAATGAATTTTGAGCTTGAACAAGCAATGAAACCGTGTTTAGAAAGGGTGCAAAAATTCATGGCAGTGGAGTAATATATATACTCTGTTTTGTTTTGTGAAAGACGTTTATGGCTTGGTTTTCACTGTATATGCGCGGATATTGGGTTGTTTGTATAAATGAATTAGAAGGAGTTGAAAGATAAGGAAAAAGGATTAGGTGAAGTCATGATATAGAGAGGATGTAAATATTAAGTGTTAATGAAAATGGGAAGATACAGAAGGTAGAAAAATGCAAACATGTAGAGGGTATGGAATTTATGTGAATAGTAATATGCAGTTTTTGGATGATTATATTTGAATTTTGGATTTTGGTTTGTTGTGTGTTGTTGAGCTGAAAGGGGAGTAGGAAAGTTAGTTTATGCAATGGATGTATTAGTTATG
>JAOTAY010000001.1:18490579-18512495 GCA_025629805.1 Erythroxylum baracoense
ATGAAGCAGCTCAAAAGGAGTTTTATTTGAGATAACTGGTGATGGTAACCTATTAATGAGGTATACAGCGGTTAAAATGCAGTCCCCCCAAAATCGTGTAGGCAAGTGAGATTGATAAAGCAGTGAGCGTGCAACTATGAGGATATGTCGATGTTTGCGTTCCACCACCCCATTTTGTTGTGGGGTGTAGACACATGTTTGTTGACACTCAATGCTATTGTTAAGGAAGAAGGTACGCATCGAAAGAAATTCTGACCCATTATCTACTCGAACAACCTTATCATTCGCATAGAATTGTGTATATGCAAAGGTGATGAAGGATTTTAGTAGATGCTGAGTTTCGGACTTTTGCTGTATTAGGAAAATCCATGTACACCTAGTGAAATCATCTACGATAGTGAGAAAATATCGTGCGCCCGAATAGGTAGGTGTTTTATGTGGCCCCCAAATGTCACAGTGTAAAATATCGAAGGAAGTTTGAGTGGAAATTTTGCTAGAAGGAAAAGGTAATCTTGATTGTTTAGCCATGGGGCAAATGTTACAATTATTATGAAATGATGAATTATTGAAAGGAAATAAAGATGATGCAAGTTTCATGCAAGATGGGGACGGATGTCCCAACCTCATATGCTAAAGATCTGGACCTCGAGAGATATGAAGTGATTTTGGTAGACATATTGAAGGCTTCATGTAATAAAGACCATCACACTACTCACCCGAGCCAATCATCTTCCCCGTAACCAGATCCTGCAAGATACAACCATCAGGAAGTAGGACAATACAACAATTTAGTGCTTTAGTGATTTTACTAGCTGATATGAGATTTAAATGAAATGAAGGAACGCATAAGACATTCTCCAGTTTGATGTCTTTATTAAAGTGCACAGTGCCTGTGGCTGTGATTGGTGCAGTGGATCCAGTGGGAAGATTTACTAAAGGGATGGATGACGGATTTGCATGTATGATAAATTTAGAATTGGAAAGGATATGATCAGTTGCCCCACTATCTAAAATCCATGGTTTTGTAGAAACAGAATGTACTGAAGTATTGTAGTTCATGAGTAAACCTGCTGCGTTTGCATATATGTCACTGTTACCGAAATTTACCATTGAAATAGCCTCTGCAATCTGCTGAAGCTGCTCGGCAGAAAAAACTTGGTATGGCTGTCATAGGTGTCTTACCATGCACGTCTTCATCCCGAACTGAATCTGTCATGTTAGCAGCGTGAAAGGAACTAGATCCAGTGCTCTTAGCCCCTCGTTGTTGTTGTGATTTATTTGACTGACCATTTTTAAGCCGGCATCGATCTTCGGTATGCCCCCTTTTGTCACAAAAGTTGCAATGGAATTTCAACGTCCTGCATTCTTCGATCGTATGCCAGTTTTGGAACAATGGTCATAATACTTGCATTTATGAGATTTTTTATTTGATCGACCTTGGGCTGCCGCAGTAATAGAGAAACTTTTAGTGGATTCTGACAAAAATTGCTACTGGGTTTCTTCTTGAACAACCAATAAATATGCCTGTCGGATGTTTGGCAACAGAGACATCATTAGAATATTAGATCGAACTATTTTGTACGCATCGTTAAGGCCCATGAGAAATTGCATCAAACGATCTTCCTCCTTTTCATCATTATGTGCTTTCATCTGGTTGCAAGTAGGGGTTGAGCGGTATGTATCCAACTCGTCCCAAAGACTCTTGATTTTTGTAAAATATGCAGAGACCGACATGTTGCCTTGAGAGATCGTTGCAATGGCCTTCTGTACGTGAAAGATTGCAGGAGCGTTCTTCTGGGAAAACTGATCTTTGAGATCCTGCCAGACCTGCTGGGCGGTATTTACATGAATTATTCCCCTGGCCAGATCTGGCTCTACTAAGTGAGTTAACCATGACAGAATCATACTATTGCACTGATTCCACATGACATACTCATACAGTTGCTCAGTCTCTGACAGTGAATCTACTGTCCCGTTGATGAACTCAATTTTGTTCTTTGTTGTGAGGGCGTGTATCATGAATTTACTCCATGTAGGATAGTTCGTGCCGTTTAGCTTTTCTGGGACAAGTAGATGCCCAGGCTGATCGGAGTGATGGACAAAGTGTGGACTTGATGAATCCACAATAGTAACTCTTGATGATTCAGCAGACATGGCTGATGAACGAAGGTATGCGAAGAAGAAGAAAAATTTTTAGAGCCACCAGGAACGGTGCTCTGATACCATATAAAGAAGATTTGAGAGAAAGATTTCTATGTGTATTCATCGTCGCAGACGGAACATATATACAATATACAAGAGCAATTTGTTCCCTAAACTAACGCAGTCTATGTCTATCTTTTAGTATCTTATATGATTTACATAACAATTATAATATACGTATCTCTAGTCAACCGCCTACATATATGGAAAGGATGTTATATCCAATAGAAATGGGTCATTAATAATATATTTTCTTGTTTTTGGTTTTGTCAACTCTCTGTGGTTGCAGTGTGAGACCTTCGTTTCAACTCCGGAGCAGCAATGATTGTTAGAACAATACTTGCTGAAATGGACTCTTTAAACATTGAAAAGCAAGAACTTGCAAGTTAGTCCCACTCATAACACTCCTTGGGTTACATTATCTGTCGATCGTTGGACTTGTTTCAAATATACTTTGGCTAGCTTTAGTTGACGTGCAACAAAGACGGGATATGGTACTTATTTATTTATAACTGTGCCTCAACTTTCCCACGTAAAGAAATAGAAAGCAGATGAAACCCTTTTTCCAAGAGAATGAAGAGAGAGTGTCCCTTTTAGGAATTACCGAGTATTTGGTATCATGTGTGTATAATAATGTTACAATTGATAGGGGTATAGATCTACTGATTTATTTATGTTTGTGCAACTTGATGTTAAAAAGTACACCATTCTAACTGGAATAAGTTAACGCATCTCATGAAAATGTAAGAGAACGGGAATAAGCTAATAATACAAGAGGAAGGAATAAACAATAAGGATTGATCTTTTCAAGTATCTAATGTGTAGATTGAAGGACAGAGACTAGGGAAGAGTAGAAAATGGCTTGGGATTAATGTTAATGATGTGAAAAATGAGAGAGATGAGAATATGGAGACATGCGTACCAGGAGGTAACGAATTGGAAGCCGTTGTTCGTAACAATCTACGCAACTGTGGTGGTGGGCGTCGTGTTCTCGTCCTTCTACGTCTTCTCTGCCGTCTACTCCAACAACTCCTCTTTCACTTCATGGCTCTCTTCTCCGCCTCCAATCACCTCTCGTATGCGTTTTGCTTTCTTTTCCTTTTCCTTCGTTTTTGTGCGTAAATGAAGTCGTGTTTTAGATGGGCGTTTTTTGTTCTGGAATGAATTGGGTTTTTCGCTTTGTCTTTTGTCGTCCCGTAGCTCAAGTTTGACCTTTTATATTTTTGGACCAACCTTTTAGAACCACCAAGTGATTGTGCAGCAATTTCTGCTATCAATTTTAACTACTGGGCATTTAATTCGATCTCTTTCTAGTTTTCATTGTTATTGAGCTTTTGGTTGTTGGAAGTGTTGTTTACCTTGATAGTTTTGGTTAAAAGATTGCGCTTTTTGTCATAAAGCTGGAAACTTGTTCCAGATGGTATTCTGGGACATAATGGAACTTCAATTTTTTAAAGTTAAACAGCTCTCCTGTTATGATTTTCCACGACCAGTGTTGGTTTCATTCGTCGTCATTCTCTAGATGGCATCAAACACTTGGTTTCTGATCTGCATTCTACATTTGTTAATAATGGAGCTAAAAGGAAAACATTCCAGTGTCAATAAATTTGCTGCTAATGGACTTGTTTAGTCTTCGATTCCTTCCTTATCATGAGATGCTTGCCTTGTCTTGTATGGCCAGTGCAATTTCGTCTCTGTGCAAACATATAATTATGCAAACAAGCCATTTATAATTGCTTTTAGTCATTTACCATTGACTTGCCTCCTCGACAAACTCATTTTTCTCCAGACGTGGATTCCACTTATTTGGATCAATCATCAAAATTTTCTCAATCAGCAATAATTGCTGGTCCTTTGACGCCAACATCAAAGCTTCCAAACAGAGAAATAAAACCAATATGGGATGCTCCCCAACGAAATGCCAAAATGCCACCTAAAAAGAATTTTATGCTCACCAAACAACTTGTTGAGGAGAGGCTCAAAGATAATGTCATAATTGTCACTTTCGGTAATTATGCCTTCATGGATTTCATCCTTACATGGGTTAAACACTTGACAGATCTGGGGCTTTCTAATCTTCTTGTCGGTAAGTCTCCTCATAAGACAGTCTCAGTTATTTAAGCTTTCTTTCAATGGGACTTCAGTTACGGAAAAAATATTAAAATTATGGTACAATAGGTGCCATGGACAGTAAGCTCTTGGAAGCTCTGTACTGGAAAGGTATTCCAGTTTTTGACATGGGAACTCACATGAGCACAGCAGATGTTGGCTGGGGGTCACCAACCTTTCATAAAATGGGGAGAGAAAAAGTTATTCTGATTGATGCAATCCTCCCTTTTGGCTATGAGCTATTGATGTGTGACACTGATATGGTTTGGTTAAAGGTATTTTTCTATCTATATGTTTGCTTCTTTTGGACTTCAACATCCTGATTATCCCCATGCTTGCATATATTTCTTCTTGTTTGCTTCTTTCATTTGGTAGTATCTTATATTTTTAATGAGACTTTAGAATTGTTGTGGGAATGATTGCTGTTTTTGAAACTAAAAGCTGGAGATGGAAGGTATTACTTCAGAGTTATCCCACACAGACAAGGTTTTGGATGGTAATTTCTGAAACTACAAAATAAAAAGCGAAGTTAGAATTCTACAATTCAGCATTCTTTTGCATGAAGAGATTTATTATGTGTCTCACCTGAAATGTTACCTTTGTAAGCCATGAACTGTATCATTTCTTTTCTCAAAAAAAGTAAAAAATAAAGAAAAGAAAAACTGTATCATTTGATGGTATCTACCTAATCTAGCCTAGGGAGTGATACAACTTTTATGTGCCTCATTTCTAATTTTCCAAATTTAAAATTTCTCTTACCAACTGATTAAAATTGGTGTAGCACAAAAATACAAATTTGTGTAGACAGGAAAGTTTCTCTTATTTTGGTATTTCTGTACTTGATTTCTTGTGTTGTTGTGATTCTTTTATGCACACAATCAAATGTTTTATGACATATTTATGAAAAATCTTCTTCATAATATTATTTCCTGTTATTTTGCATCATTGTTTCAATCACTTAATAAATCGTTCATTGCACACTGTATTATGTCCTCGAACAGAATCCACTCCCATATCTTGCTCGATATCCAGATGCAGATGTTTTAACCTCAAGTGATCAAGTTGTACCAACAGTTGTTGATGACAGGTTGGACATTTGGCAACAAGGTGAATGCTCACTAGATTAATTCTTCTTGCACTCTGTCCCCCTTTGCACAGCGTTATGGCTGTTAAACTGAAGGCTCCTGCATCATCTGTTGCATTTTTCCACAATTTCCCCATTTGATTGGTTTGAAGGTTAAGAACTTTTGAGAATGACTATAAAATTTTCTACCTTTTTTCTGACATCTGCTTAGGCACTATGTAGAGACTTTATGTCCTTCTAATCAATAGTAATAGAATCTAAAAATTGCGAATCTGATACCTGATTAGGCCAGTCTTCCTTTTCCTCGCTTTGTTTCTAAATAGGGGCAAGGATGGGGGGAGGGGTTTTCATGAGGAGGGATGGTCCATTTATTCTTGCTGGAAAAGCAATGAAAGAGCCGTTATGACGCTTAAACATTTATACATATGTGTGCAATAGAAGGGGAAAATTTGTACTCAGAACTTGTTTTCTTTTGGAATCTGCCAACAAACTGCTGCATCTTCATGGGAATGGGATATTTGATTCATTAGTCGCATCTAAACTTTAACTGCAACGCACAATCCATGCAGACTGTTGTGTAGTACATTAACAATAATGCCTGAAATGTTTGCCAGTCAAGTCCCGTTGCTTTTTAATAAACTTGGTTTGTATTTGTATCTTTTTCTACTATGGTAGTTTGAAATTTTGTTATTTTTCTTTATGATCGCTCTACTAATACTCATTTATTCATTTTGATAGTTAGTGGTGCTTATAACATAGGAATATTTCATTGGCGGCCAACAGAGTCTTCAAAAAAATTGGCAAAAGAATGGAAAGAAATGCTTTTGGCTGATGACAATATATGGGATCAGAATGGGTTCAATGATGTTGTGCGCAAGCAATTAGGACCTTCTGTTGATGGGGAGGGTGGTCTCGTATATGCATTTGATGGAACTTTGAAGCTTGGAATTTTACCAGCAAGTATATTTTGCAGTGGACATACTTATTTTGTGCAGGTAGCATCTTTTATCTGTTCCTTCTAGCTTTTAGACTCGGATCTATTTGCTTCTTATCTAGACATAAAGAATTTGTCAAATTCCATATTGATTGTTTGGACCTTCAAAATGCCATCAAAAGACTATATGCCCTGACTCTTGGGGATATATTCGTAGGCCATATATCAGCAACTCAGATTGGAGCCATATGCAGTGCATACAACATTTCAGTATGCAGGCACTGAAGGAAAGCGCCATCGACTGCGAGAAGCCATGGTTTTCTATGATCCACCAGAATACTATGATGCACCAGGTAATAGCATGCTACACTTGCCCACTGTTTTTCCAGAATATTTTGGCATTGTTACATAAGTATTATATCTGGCCAAAAGCAAAGGGTGATTTATTGTCCACTAGGTATTTCAATTTATTTAGCATCATCTAAAGTTCTTTGTGAACAGCATGTCTGAACTTGACACTTTAAGATCAATAGATGCAACAACTATATATTTACTTCTGTTATCTTCAATTATTTTCTTTGTTCTTCTTTCAACCAGGCAAGTGATCAGTGAAAAAAGAAAAATCAAATGGAGCATTAAATCTCATCTCAGCCTTCTTAATGAAAATTTTTCAACAATTGACACTTAATGTTTGCTGTGGTCACTGCATCTGCTTGTTGTTGATGTTTGCAGTTTGTCCTTGCTTAAGACAATTGTTGCTGTTTAACATCCCTTTGAATTTATGCAGGAGGCTTTTTGTCATTTAAGCCTTCTATTCCAAAGAGTTTGTTACTTGATGGGGAGCATGATCTTGATTCACACTTTGCTTTAATTAATTATCAAGTATGCACCAATTAACATAGTTTGAGTTATTCAATTGTCTAATACCATCCTGGTTCTCAATACTTTCTGTTGTCTTCAGATGAAACAAATAAGGACAGCACTGGCAATTGCGTCATTGTTAAATCGCACCCTGGTGAGAGTAATTCCTTTCTTGAGCATGCTTTCCCCTTTACAATTTGGTAACATATTTCAAGTGATATATATCCCTGTCATAATTTAAATTATCGAACATGCTGCACGCAACTGTCCTTAAAACTGTGTGAAGCGTATCACTTTCTCATTTTGAAAATCTCTAAAGGTTGTTTGTTGATTTCTTCTTTGTGTAAACTTCAGATCATGCCTCCATTATGGTGCAGATTGGATAGGCTATGGTTTCCCCATCCTGGAGTTCTGGAGGGGTCTATGACTAGGCAACCTTTTCTCTGCCCATTGGACCATGTATTTGAGGTGCCTTTTTTTATCCTGAAGCTGATGTGACAAACTACTATTTTTCTTTTTTCACCTGAAGTGTCAGCTACTTTGTGCCTAAGAAAATGTTTATTTGTTATGTGCTTGGAAATGTTAGTGTGCTTGTATTCAGCTCCCAGAATCTGTGAGAAAAAATTTTCTTTAAATATGTTTTAAGTTTCTAGTGATGCCATTGATAGTGCAAAAGGCAGCAGCATATCGGTGGATTTCTTAATCATACAGCTAAAGTATTCACAACTGGTTTTCATGTTTTGTATAAGACTTCGATTCATGCAATATTAAGTACTTATCACGCCATTCCAGTGTGCAATGCATTTATGCTTATTTCCATTTGCAGCGGAGTGACCAGGTTGAACTGGGATGAAGCTCTAGGCTCTACAACTTGTATCCTAATTGACCTGCCTGACTTCAAGCACATTAAGAAATCTGGATAAGTTTTAGTTTTCAGAAGTTGTGTCTTTTAAAGTTTTTCTCCAGAAGTTACTTTTGAAAAAATTCATCCAACATAAAGTTTCTTGTTTTACCTCTTTAGTTGTGCTTGGGCATTGTGTAATTAGAAACCAAAATTGAAGTGTGCTGAATATGAAGATCTTTTTGGGAGGGGAGGTGGGAATTATAGCTTAGTTGTTTTAATTATTCAGGCACTCATTATTTAGCTAAAGTACTGATCTGCTTTTGTGTCTATGGTCCCATTCTGTATTTCATGATGGAAGTACAAAACTAATTGAACATAAGCTACTAGCTGTAATTCCTTATACTATGAACTCACTGTTGTAGTTTAACCCTTTTCAATTTATTTGCTTCATAACCATAGCAAAGCAGTGTGTTCTTCAGTTACTTAATTGGATGCTTTATGATATCTATCTGTCTTCTTTACTTAATTTCTGCACCAGCTTGACCTTTAGCATTAGCTTTAGAGCTATTTCTGTAAATCCATGTTCTTTTGCCTTCAATGTTCTTTTAGGAGTTTTAGTTGTTTTCTCATAAATGCCATATAAATTTGGGTTTAGCCTTTGAAGGACATTGCAGTACATACAAAAATAACAAGTTCTTATCCAACATTGGTTTGCTAGAAAAAGATGGTAAACTGTTTTCTCCTTAACATTTTCCGATGACTGTCTTAATGAAAGAAACATCAACTGAACTGCAGGTAAATGTAATGTTGAAAGAGCTGCCAGTCGAGGAGTTCGGCCCTGGAATCGGCATTAGGGAGTACTCCTTTTTAGACAATCCATTACTACACTCCCAAGTAAAGAAATGAAGTTGCATCTCTTTAAAAGAATTTATGTCAGTGGTGCAGGATTAACAATTCACGAACATTTGTAGGTGAAACAATCATGGCTTAATGTTCAACTTTGTCGAGGTGGAAACCAAGACTGCCATGGTTCAAACAATACAGGGTCATCAGGTGTGCTAAGATTCCCAAAACACAGCAATGAAGAAACGGTAATGAAATTCCTTTTCAAGCATTTGAAGCTACCTGCGTACTGTTTGTTCAGTTTCATATCCTAAAGAACATGGTGTTAGCGCATTATAGACCTTATTATTTTCTGTGGTAAGTGTTTCTAGAAATGAAAACCAGTTCAAACAAAATTGAACACAATCTGTTGAGCATCTGCTATTTTGTAGTAGTTAGTGTTGGGGCTGGAACTAAAATGTTATTTAGTTCAATTGTTGAATGGTTTTTTGGCTGTATACTTAAAACTAGCCAAGTTACACCCCTTCCCCGATGGCAACCACCCAGTGCCGCCAGCGTGCCTCACCAGCTTGAGCTTTCTTTCTAATTTGCAGTTCAAGACAATATTCTCATCATTCAAACATGTCAAAGTCATTCACTTCTCTTCAATGCATGATGCTTTCTCAGGTTTCAGTGACAAGGTAAGTCCCGCCTCTTGCTTTCTTACTGATTGGATTTGATTCAAGTTTGAATGTGGCTCTTTGTATTAATGCCCTGTTAAATATATACTTAGGAAAGAGAGGAGAAGTTTAGGAAACGTGTGAAGCGGTACGTTGGTATATGGTGTTGTGTGGCGGATCACACTCCCGGACATGTATATTATGACATGTACTGGGATGAGAAACCTAGTTGGAAGCCAATACCACCTCAAACTCCAGAAGATGACCACCCACCACGGTGATGCCTGATTTCAACTTTTCAAGCCATGTATTCAAGACATTACCAGAGAACAAAAACATATATCAAACAAGACATCCAACAATGCTTTATACAGAAGAGATCCAGGGAAATTAAAAGATACCATATGCTGGTTTTATTCCTAACACACGGAAGATGTAATTTACAGATGGAAAGGGTGCTAACCTACTATTGACATTGAAAGTCCAATTTTTGAAACAGAGAAAGTTTGATGGGTTTCCTTCAATCTTTGTAACATTAGCAAGAATTCTTTCCACCAATTGTATCATGCATTCCAAATCCAAATGAAAAGTTAGAAGGATCAAAGCATGTACGTTTCTTGTCATATCTTGATATAGCTTCATCTCACAAACCAAGGTTCTGTACCGCACACCAAAACATAAAGCTTAAAGTTATAACCTTGGGTTTATTAGTATCTGTTTTCTTCATGAAATTTCCTATCCCAATATGATCACATAAAACCTGAAATTCCTAATTTACCCGTTATTGCTTTTCACATTGTTTCTTAGCATGATCACATCAAACTAAAAAATTCCCAAGTTAACCCTAAGTCATGTAACCTTTTCTTCCCAGAATATATCCCATACTTGGCCTCATTTAGTAATTAGCATTCTCAATTATGCTTCTCTCGCAGGACGAGATGCGTCAAAGAGAACAATGTTGTGTTAATAACAATGCCTGCGTTTGTTTTTGATCTCCTTGGATACTGCAATTCAACGCCTTGGTGATTGCGCATTACTTGGCAATCAAGATTGGTGCTATTACTCGCTTGCCAATCGCCACTGCTCTTCTTTCTGTTCAAAGCTGGACATTTGAGTTCTTCATTGGCTTTGTTTGATGCTTCCCATCAGAAAAGAAAGACTACTAGTGGTTATAGTTTATAAATTTTGAGGAAACTCTCAGAGTGTCAATATATTCCACATCAGAACCACTTTCTCCATCTTCACCTTTTTCCTTAGGATTATATGTTTGATATATCTAAGGATGGAGCACAAGTTACACTCTTCTGTCTTTGGCAATGCGGGAAAAAGGTTCCTGAACATGCTGACAGCCACAAAAGTTCAACTTGTGGAACAAAACAGAACCAGCAGGTATTTACCCCTTGTTACGATATAAACGATGGAGCACAAGTTAGTTGACGGAGGAAAGGTGGACACGACGGCTCGTTGTGGAAGTGAAGCTCGAGCGGTGTTTAAGAACGTTAGTCAATTGAATTGACATTGCAATTGATTTAGTCGTTGTAATAGTTTGTAAAACCAAGTACTCTAAAATAAGTCATCCGGTGACGAACCAGATTCACCCACTTTTGGAAAAGGGCAGCATCTAGTGACTATCTCAAATATAGAAGGACCACAACACTGCGTAATATAGAAGTTCCAACATATGTAGCGGAAGCCACGAGGCATATTATGGATATGATAAATTACATCAGAAAAAGAAACGCCTTTGCCGGAAGTAAAAATCATTAATTGCATGGATTATTGTTAAAGATAACTAAATGCCTTTGCTGGAAGAAAAATCATTAATTGTATGGATTATGATTAAGAGACACAGACTTTCGCAATTTGGTAGTTGTTGAAACTTCCATTCAGATTCAGTAGACATTCAAGCTTATCACTTCCACTTCTTAAATTTCCCTCCAAACATTCCATGCTTACCACCCTTTCCATGCTTAAACTTGCCTCCGTGATGCTTAAATTTGCCATGCCCATGCTTAAACTTGCCATGCCCATGCCCATGCCCATATCCTCCATAGCCATGTCCATGTCCTCCATAACCATGGGATCCATGAGATAAGTGATGAGCACCATAAGCAGCTGCAGCTGCAGCAGCACCACCAGCAATTACTGCTCCTAATCCAGGTCCTGAAGTTATATCAAGAAGTTTTGGTTACTCTTAGTGCACCAACACTCGTAACAGACTTACCAAATTTCGAAAGAACAACAACAAACTTTAGGAAAAATAGTTACAAAATTGAGAAAAGACTCGCAAATCACGTTAACTTACACTGGAACCAGCATACCATACAAAGCTCAAAAGTCAATTAAAGATGACCATTACAGAAAAAACTGATAGATAATTCAGAATTTTTTTAGTATTTGAGATTGATTGTGTTTTTGAAATTTAGTTAGAGAGTATTTTGGAGTAGATTGTCTTAAATAAGATGCATATCAGCTGTTTGTTTAAATGTTTGCTAGGAAATCTGCAAAGATATTGATACTGCTTGATTTTTGTAATTGATAACCCTGCTTCAACTATAAAAAGACAGGCTTGATACTGTTTTTTTCTGCATCAATGAAATCATCGTTCACTTAACTTCCTTAACCGTTTTTCCTATTTTGATATTGCTGGTTTCTTTTTGGTACAGGACAACAAAAACACTACCAAATGGAAACGTAAGAATAGTAATGGACAGCAAGATATTAGATAAGGGTAATTTTTAACTTGACAACAATCACACCTATGTTACATTAGTTACAGCAAGTATACCTTGATGATGAGACCCAGATGCGCCAGGATAACCAGCAGGTGGGTATGAACCGGGAGGATAACCTCCCGGAGGGTAAGCTTGAGGGGGATATGCCTGGGGAGGATATCCGTGAGGCGGATATCCGTGTTCTGGAGGATAACCAAGGGGATAATATGCTCCGGGAGGGGGTGGATACTGTCCAGGAGGATATCCGTGTCCAGGAGGATATCCGTGTCCAAATAGCCCCTTGTCATGCTCATCATGTTTGTCCTTTCCACCTCCCATATTTCCTCACAAAGCACAAAATCTGCGTGATAAAGTGTAATATATGGTAAGCCGCCATCAACTAGAAAGATAAAAATCATAAGCTAATTATCAAAATTTGTATCCATGCACGAATCTCTGAAACAAATTGCAGTGCTTGGACTTATTTTAACGAAGCAATGACTCGATTATGGAAGGACTCAGTCTAAACCACGCCTGATTCATGAAGTTGGGAGACCCGGGACCAACAAAATCAGAACTTTCCAACACTTTGAAATTAAACCTGGAAAGTTAAGGAAAAATCTACAATCAAAACACAATCTTTCTGTTAGACGAAGCCTGGTACGGGAATCAAGACAATTCCCGTCCCAAGTCAAACGGCAATTTACCCCTAACACTTAGCAAGAAACAACTGCAAAAGCATTGATCGATCCAAGCACCGAAACATGAACACTTAACAAAGAAAAAAGTGCAAAAGCATTGATCGATCCAAGCACCGAAACATGAACACTTAACAAAGAAACAAGTGCAAAAGCATTGCTCGATCCAAGCACCGAAACATGAACTTTAGATCTGAACAAACTTGCTGAAATTATATAATTGGCTAGTTAAACGAATTATATAGGCAATATACACAGAGAGATAAGCTTTCAACGACGAACAAAGCTCTAGAGAGAGAGAAGGAAAGCAGAACAGAGAAAGAGATAAACAGATAACGTTACCTATATAATCTTTGCGATTTTCCCACAAGAAACAAATAACAGAAACAGAGAGATTGGAGCTTTTGCTTCTTGATTTGATTACTCTGTTTCTGATTGTGTAGCTTATTATATAACGAAGAGAGAATACAGGAAAAATAAAACAGAAAGGTAAAACGCAAAACGCGTATAAGAAATAAATTTTGTAAATTTATCATTTAGTAATTTATTCTTAATTAATAAAGAGCTTATTTTTAAGAAATATCTCAATGTTTAATTTTACACTAAAAGTTAATTAACTTATCTTTTTTAATTAGTACCCATTATATATGAGTGGTGTGTTACATTCATCTTATTTCCTTCATATTTTAAAAGGTTAGAGATAATATTTTTAAACAGTTATTCTTTTATAACATATATATTAAAAAAGGGAATGGTATTAGTTCAATATGGTATAGATATTATGATCGAAAAACCGTGCAAACGAATAACAGTCAAATACACAAAATCTTAAATGCTACGGAACCAGAACAGGCTTTGGTAGTTTCAGAAAAGCAGGAGTCCCACGGAATTAGTGCACCACCACCTGTCCATTTTTTTGACTTACTCAAACTGATACCTTTTTTTTAATTCATTCTCTCTGTTAACATATACATGCATAACGTAATTGGCAATTTCCATTGAATATTTGCAAATTTCTCTACTAAGCCTCTTACCTATTCTATATCCTTCACATGTTGTTTAGCAACATTCTAGGAATGATAATATGTTAAACTCATAAACAGCCCTCCTCAATTTTTTTAAAATAATTTTTTAAAATTAAAAATATAGAATAATTTATTTTTTTAATTAAATCCGAGTCTAAACTACTTAAGTCCAATCTTACCTAAGATTCAATTTTTTAAATAAAACGATATTATTTTTACTTAAAATAATTAAGTTTCGAGTTAATTTAAACCTAAACTTAACCCATGAATCGACTTATTAAAAATTAAATTGTCATCTCTACTATTTTTGATGTTTACCCTTAAGCATAACAATTATAAACCGGCCCATTTTTAGCCCGAATTAGCCAAGTTACAGGAAGGTCACGCTCAGACCATGGTCCTCTTGGATAGGGTCATAAGCCGACCATGATCAATCAGCTTATTTTTTTCAAAAAGACGACGTTTTAAATTTTTTTACTTTAAAAATTTAATAAGAAGGTCAGGCCGACTTAACCAGGCCTCGCTCGACTCATTTACATGCCTGTTTACCCTTGTTTCTGATGACACTTAAACTCATTGCTTACAAGGTCTAATTGCCAGTGCAAATACAAATGTTTATTACATATTCGCATTGACTTTGAAATAAGCCCTTTTGCCCTCAAATTCAGGAGCTCCAAGCTGATTCCATCCAAACTGATCCAAATCGACATGATTAAAACGCCAAAATGACATTGTTTATACTCGCAATCCAACCCAAGTTGCCAATCCTAACGATACCTCTTTGAATTTAGTTTTTCGAGGGCTTATATGACGACCAGAGTTTCAGCTTCAGGGCCTTCGAAAACAGTGCATATCTCCTTTCATGAATGCCTTAATTCATTGGACTCTTCGCCTAGAAAAAACTCGATAGAAAGACGAAAGCAAGGAGCATCACTAAATACTCTATACTACCCACGAGGGCTGTAGTGGAATAACATGAGCTCCTCTATCATTAAGTAAAGTTTCGAGTTTAAATTTTAAGAATGGAGTCGCTTTAAAACTCGTGAAGGAAGGCTTTGCTGCCCAAAAGGTCTTACCCGACTCGAATCTGGATTAGTCGATTGTCCATGTGGCGCCAGATATCGGGTGGTTTAACCCCAAAAAAGAAAAACTCTATACTAATAACCTTTTCAAGTGATGGAAATCAAGCATACATATCCGAAGCTTCTAACGTGAAACATTCTTTTAAAGGTATAGTATATCCCTCAAATTTCACATCACTTCGCATGTCATACACAGACCAGCATTTGGACTTAGCAAAACCTTAAAGCAGCTTCTAGTTCTTTCTCGTCATCGCAATCATATCCTAACTGGTAAGCTCGTGCTGCGAGTAGAAATAAACAACACAAATACTTAGATCCATATGCACGTATATAGTATCATATAAACAAATGAACGAGAAAATTAAGTACAATTACTCACCAAAGCGTCCAGAGCCCATAAATGGTTCTGCTTCATCTGTCACTCCGCCTTGTAGCTGGTCCTAGTACATTTTCAAGCAGGTGAAAAGGAAATTAGATCATGCAGACTTTTTCTTTACTTAAATGGATGAATTGTTGCGATCAGAAAAACATTGTGCAGCGTTGAAATGGACGTCAATTAGAATCCAAAGGAGAAATTACAGAGACAGCAGCAGCATAAAAAGCATCAGTTAAATCAACTACAGGATAAGTTATGAGTTCATATCATGTCCAGTCTCGGAAGACGAAGGAAACATTAAGTGCAAGTGAAATTATTCATTGTATGACAAACAGCTGTACGACTACACTAAGCCACCATAGATATGGTGCCAATGTAAAGAACTTTAGTTGAATCCATAAGAAAAAAATGAAATTAATGACCAATGAAAGTTAAAACTTATGCAACTATACGCAACTTCCTTTTCCAATGATATGCAAGAAGGGTCTTCTTCAGGGTGAATACAAAATGAAAACGCATTCCGAAAAAAAAAATTCACATATAATAATGCACTTACATGATCTGATTCCATTTCAGATGGTGACAGCAACCTGTCAAAGCATCGTCCAGATATTGTACAAACCAATAGCTCATTTGCAGGATCCATAATAACTTCTCTGCATGTATCATCACAAACTGAAAAGAAGCAAGAAAAACATGCATTAGTCTCCAAACATCCACAATCTAATGCTCAGTTGCACATCTATAATCACAGAATTTTCCCACCATGAACATTCCCAGTCTTCTCACAGATGAATACATCTCCAATTTGGTAGTACGAACAGGTCTCTCCAGAACAAGCGTGGTCAGCAAACACTTTGTCGGTTAGGCCTCTGCTACTTTTCCAAATAGAAACTTGATCAGCAACTGACTTGTCAAGAATAATTCGATCATCTTTCACCTTCAATCCAGACAATAATCTTATAAACATATGCTTAAGAGCAGAATTATTCCTTGGTACATAAAATACGCAGATATTCAATTTAGAACAGTGATCAAAATCCCGAAAGCCATTCTGAAAGCTTGAACAACACAATCAACTTCAAAACAACAAAGAAACACTATAAAATTTCATCAAATTGTTGGCAAATACATATACCTTGAGCAAAAATGGTCAACACCTACTGCTTCTATAACCAAATTTCTAGTAACAAGTATAAAGATGACACAAAAAACAAACTTCTATGCCAATAACGCATACAACTATGAGAAAAATATGACAAGATGACACACAAAACAAACTTCTATGCCAATAACGCATACAACTGTGAGAAAAATATCACAAGTAATACCTGTGAAGGAAGAGGTGCTTGGCTCCTCTTTGCGGCCTGCATCTGGATGTAGTACTCTTTAAACTCAGGTGGGCTGTTCCTAACAAGCTTAACCATGTCCTCTTCATCACGCTGCAATACGATATTGCTTGAAACTAATCATTTAACATAGTTTTAAGTCTTATGAACAATATGATATTGAACAGAGAAGAAAACATTAAAAAAGTAACATTGTCAGCCAACTAGTCTTGAGATTGCACATACCATCCATTTTATAGTCATAAATGAACATTTACATAATCGAATTCTTATAGGAGGACTACTGAACAACATCCTTTAGCACGTATACAAGTAAGCAGTATTGAATCAGCATAACACTCGCACAAGAGTTGTAACCTCTACAGGTTTTCACACAATAATTCTCAAAGGAGAAAGAGAGAGAGAGAGACTTTTAAAGTGAATCGCCACCTGAATATAAAGCTTCTTCCAAGCAAATTCGGATAACTTTTTGGAAGGAGGCAATAGACCCCATCGCATGCAGTACCTGCACAAAGTCAAATTTGATAAATTCACATCCAATTATTTGAAGCATGAATTCCTATTGCCCACCAGAAACAAATGAGGCATGGTTCAACAACTTTTGTGGAATCTAAAGCACTTATCTGGCAATTTCAGCATAAGAAGTAAGTTGACACAGGAATGTTCGTTTTCAAAAACAGAGGAATTAACAATCAGATGAAAAGGCAGACATAACTAAGCACCACCCATACACACAGGTCATTCAATTCAGACACAAAGGTCTCTGAAACTTGAAAAGCTGAATAAACCAAACTACAAAAATGCTTTAATCATTTCTGAATGCTAATGATTAAAGTTCAAACAGAGACGACAATGTTGAGGCAGCAAAACACTTTTTAAAAGCACAAACAGAATTAAGCAACAAAAATAATTATCAGAAGTAGAAAAGAAAGGAAGTGAAGAAGAACAAGTACTGACAAGCGACGCCATAAGGACTCATCAGAAGCAGCATAATTCAGGTATCTACACACCAGAGAGCATGCCACGAGATCCTGTTCCGCAAATCACAAAAGAAAATTTCATATCTAAAACCCAAATCCAAAAAAAAACCAAAACAATTTTTTAAAAAAAACAGAAATTAACCTCGGAGGAAAGAAATTTGAGGATGTGGGGAAAGAGCTCTTGAGGGATCTTGCTGAAAATCCCACCATCTAACCTCGCCAATTTACCATTAGTGCCACTTCCACGGTTACTATTAACAATCAAATTCTCTTCCTTCATTTTCTCTTTGCCTCTATCATCGCCTTCTTGTTCCTCTTTCTTGGCTTTAGGTTCCTCTTCCTCGTCCTACAAATTAAATCAATTTGGTCCAAAGATGACATTTTTTATGCAAAAAGAATCGAAAATAGAAAAAAGAGAAGAAGAAATTAGGGATTGCCTACCCGGTCGGAGACTTCAGAGAGGACCTCCGATTCCAGGAATTGGGCCAAGCAAGCGTCTTCATCATCTGAAATCGTCATGCTGGCAGCCGATCCTTCACTTGAACGTACAGTTTTGTTCACGTCGGAGATGTCGCCGGCGGTTGCCGATTTTGATAGGGGCCGGTTTGATTAAAATAGAGAAGATATGGTGAGTGTGACGAAAATAGATGCCCGGGTCAGATAATTCAGGGTCGGGTCACCCGCATATTTGGGAAAAGTTACAAAAGTTTTGCCGTTTACTGTACAATAAGATAAATTGCAAATTCAACCTTTAAAAATTATAGTTTTCTTTTCTTTAGGGTAAATCGACCAGAAGCTTTGAAGTTCGTGTCGATTGAGTTTTGAGTCAAGTCGAGACTCGAGAGGGGTTGCTCAAATCGACTTGACTCAAAATTTAGCTTAAATAGTTTAAATATCGTTCAAAATAATGTCATTTTAAATAATTACATATTTTTTTCACTTACATTTTGATTCTTAAAATTTGTCTAAAAAATTAATTTGAATTTTAATATTTTTTAATGTTCAAAACAGACGTTATAATTCTCAAATCATATTAATTAAATTTTGGAATAACAAAATCTTAAATTTTTGTTAAGATTTTATCTAAGACCTTGAATGTGACCCTTTTCTTAAGTTTGGAAGAAAAGCTTACATTCTAAGTGACACACTTCGGGCAAGCTAACTCTTTAACAAACTTCATGCTTGACTAATCCACATTAAAATCATCATTCAACTTGTTGGATTCAGATCGATTTACATACATTTTCTTACCATTCTTAAGCGACGAAGGCTTACTTCGAAAAAAAAAAAGGCCCAAAGGGCTAATTAACTCGTAACATTTACATTGGTGTACAAAATAGCATCCTAACATTTCACGATGTTCCAATTGAACCATAACGTTTGTAAAATATTCAAATTGAATCTTGACCACTAACGACGCTAGGGCATCGTCAATTATCTACTGATGTGGCCTAAAAATATCTTATATGGATTTTTTAATTTTATAAATGTGGAATCCACTAGAAGCTGACGTGAAATTTTTTAATGGAAAAAATTGGCATGATGATATCGGATCCATAGAAATAGATAAACTATTTATCATGATTATGTCATCGAGGAAAAGGCCATCGAGTAATGCATTCTTTCTTTTTGATAACTTTAATAGTATCCTATTAAGGACCAAACGTTTTGATTTATTTAATGAAGTTAGGTTTTCAAAACTGCCACCCAGTATAATTATAATGAAGTTTTTGAAATATTTGAAATCGCAGAAAAAAAAGTGAATCTATTTTTCATTTATGTAAATAAGACTTTATTCGTTGTTAAGAATTCAATGGGGTACCACTCCGTTTTTCTTTTTTTCTGTCTGATTTGAGGGGTCCTGTTGAGTTTGTACTGTTGGTTTATTCCCTACAACCAATAGCTTTGGTTGTAGTTTAGTGACAAATTATTTGAAGGTATTTTTTATCTTGTACATATTTAGATGTATATGATAAAATCCATGGGATAATTGTACATTGCACATGAAATTATAATGAGATTATAATTATAAGATTCATATTACATTTATTTATTATTCCTAAATGTTCCTAGTCATTGTTCTATTAAGATTTGACATTAATATAATATAAAAAGACTAGCATACGTTTTGTTTTTCCTTATAAAGGAAGTAGTCGATCTTATAGGCTAAAGTATCGAGATACTTAAACAAACGTGTAGATGCTTGTTAGAGAACAAGTTCATTGACCAGACCCAATATGAGAAATCTATTTAGAACATTACTTGTATGTCTATGAAATTCTCATTATGATGATTGTATGAGTGATCATTTGACTTGAGATCACCAAAGTTATCTTGTATAGGGATTGCTACGTGTTGATATTATTTATGACCTATTTAATCGGTAGTCATTGGATATAGCATGAATTATATGGAGATAGTTGTGTGATCAAGATAGGATTCATCACCCTACAGTAACCAGGGAGAATGTTCTGTTGTTCTCGATTAGTATTGATTCAGGAAATCCTTGGCCAAAGTGGAATGACATTTTGTAAATAGTTTACAAATGTCATTAATTGAATCGACAACTAATGGCAGAGAACTAGTATGATTGGACTCAAAATAGAGTATACATTAATTCTATGCTCTATGTCAAATCAGAACATTATATGATGAAATGATTGAATTATACGAAAAAATTATCCACAGAAAGGTTAGTCAAAACTACTTTGACATTCCTAAATATTTGGGTGGTCATGATGCATTGCTAGATGCTAATCTTGATATATGCTTATAAAGAGTTTAATTAGAGAATTAAAGATAAATTAAAAGAAGTTTTAATTTATCTAATTCTAATTATGAATTAGAATTAGAATTTATAATCATTGCTGTATCACTCCACTCTCGTAAGACACGTACCCGACATCCTGAGTGATATCCGAGTGTGTATCCCGCAAGGGTGGCATGCCAGAACAATCAAACACTTGAAACTCAGTACAAATTTTTTTTATTAGCACTAACGTATGCGGAAATCAATAATCAAATTCGAGCCTAAACTTTTATTTCATAAAACTCGAAATCACAATTATTAAAATACTTTAATCAATTTCATTTACAAAACGTTTCCAATTTCAAAAGTTATTACATCATAAAATCATTTACAAATATTTCCCATTTGGAAAATTAGTATAAACAGAGTGCTCAAATACACATTGTACAAAAATCGCGGAATATACAAATTGATACAAAAATAAGAAAGTACAAATGCAGACGCAAACTGATCCTGACCTCTATCTGTTACTCAAATGCTTCGTCTGTACTCCCGTTAACCTAACGGGGTAACTCTTATGAGCTTGAAAAAAAATATTGCAAATTTTGGGTGAGTTTTGTGAACTCAGATGAGGTAACCATCATCAATGGTGCACTCAATTTATGCATTACATAAATACACATAACATATAATTCATATCTTTGCATATTGCATAAATCATCCAAAATTCTCATCATTACATTAATTCATCATGTAACATCAATTAATACCTTATTCAATTAATTCACATTTCACATTTGGACCATTTAAATAGTGCGTTTCAATCATTTAAACATACATATCAAATGCATATGCAATGTTCATGAGACTCACTTTCAATTGTTATTATTGTGACCGAGTGCCTATAACTGTCCCGTATTCATTGTGGATACCAGGCTCATTAATAATTGTCCCTTATCCGTTGGAGATACAAGACTCATTTTACATAGTGAGCCTTTAGCTCTTAATCACTGTTTGAGCTTTAAGCTCTTTTCCACTTTCTGAGCTTTAAGCTCTTTTTCGATGGCTACTCCGGTCACAACAACCTTTACATTATTTTGCATTCATATAATTGAAATGCATTAGTCATATAAGCTTAATCAGTCACTTTATTTCACTTTACATATTCACTTTCACATGTTATCGGACCTTGGTCCAGCATTCAACATTTAAGTTGAGAAAACACATTTATTTCGTCATATTCACATACAAGGAGCATTTCAAATATCACATTCATTCATCATAATCATTGGACCTTCATTGTCCGGAATCAGCACAATCAAATCACATTCATTCAATAATTCAAACATAATATAAAACAAACAATTAATTGAGTGAAACCATCTAGGTTACTCACAGTACGCTCCA